>LPNX010151657.1:0-66925 GCA_001517045.1 Pseudotsuga menziesii | reverse complement strand
GGGGGGGGGGGCGTTGTTGGGCTCTCCTAAGGTTTATAGTAGTATCTGTCATGATTCTACCCCGTGTCATGTGAGTATGATACTAGGGCCATTGTTGATTTCTCTAGTATACAAAAAAAAAATCTTCCAATAGATCAAAAACATGTCAAAATGATACACGTCCAAAAATAGATATAAGTCAAAATGATACATGTCCAAATGATATAAGCCAAATGATAAATGATGTAACTCAAAATTATACAATTCAAGATGATACATTTACAAATGATACAAGTCAAAATAATACAACTCAATAATATGGTATTGCAGGTAAAAATGATACATATGACAGTAAACATGAAAAGAGGAATCATAACGATATATCAAAATCGATCCATGATGTAGTATATATGATCAAATATTTCACTGGCTACTATCAACAACTGCCTCATTATCATCATTGCCATAATGATCATGATCATCATCAACGTGATCATCATCATCATTTTCCTCAATATATTTTGTATCGGCCTCATCATCATAATCTCCCAATGTACTAGACCCAACATAATATTGATCTATATCATCATCAGGATGAACCAGATCTTCTACAAAACCCGTGTCTTGCAAAAAAACATCAAAAATGAAAAGTTATTATTTATTTCATGCAATAATTAATATTTTTGTCATATTTCTAAAAATTACACAATATGAAATGAAACTATAATCATATTACATCAGTATCAACATTTACATACCATAATAAAATTTCAAATAATCTATAACTAAGATGTCAATATCCCAATAGTGTAGAACATGCAACAATTCACTAAACATTAGTAAATATCGTAAAAGGAATTGTTATATAATTTAAATATCAACTATAAATTCTAGAAACTCGTGATCATTTGTGTTGTGGCTACCTACTAAAGATTTATTGAAGTCATTTGAGTATCTCTTCTCTTCTAGCTGGGCTCATTCCCACCAAGTGGGTTTTCTAAGGTGGTCCTCATACCACCTCAAAAATGTTGCATAAATAGCTCTATGTCCTCTAGTCAATCTACAAAGAGGTCAACCCCATACTTGATGCAATGGTCCCTCTCTGATCCCCAATATGATGGATTCCCCAACATACATGTCGATGCCCGATTTTGTCATCATTTTTGGTTGTTAAATTTCTCTATTAGCATTAATTTTTTCATATTTTTGGCATATTTCTTGCCACTCAAACCATCAATTAAACCCAGGTATGAATGTATTTGAATATCACATAAGTCTTGGTTAATTTTCATTATTTTATGGTTTTATTAACAATCATGTGACATTTTTATATGTGATCGGCATATAGATTTTTTTTTCCAGGCTATAGTTTTCAAACAGACCTCCACTTAGACGCACATTCATGCCAAAGACACCCAGCTTCATTCAAACCATCATACAGCCCCCCGTTCATTCCCGCGGATTCGTTATTTCGAATACTATGGGGCACTAAAAGAAAAATGGTTCCATGGGTTCTGTTGGCCACGCATCCCTTATGGTGCGAGAGCCCTCATTCTAGAATATTAAAGCTTCTAATTGCTCAGCTCGACACCGCATTCTCTGCCCAGATCAAAGGAGATCAACGCACCAGCTGCTCGCACGAGGAGAACCAACGCCCACGAAATCAGGCAAACATCCTATGCATTGTCTTGAACTATTATGCAGTCGTTTCCTCAGTAGTTAAGACTGCCTATTATTAGAGCGGTCAACCACTGAAACGGTCGACCTGCTCCTCTATTGTAAAACTATAAAAAGACGTCTCCAGACGAGAGCCAAGAGCTAGTTATAGGCATAGAAATTCTATAAAACTCTGTTCCAAGTTTAATAAAATATATTTCAGATATGGATGTATGTTTTCATCTTTTGTGGGTGATTGATTGAATTAGACGTAGCCCCTGATTGCTGAGAAGGGCCCCTCAACAACCAGAGGTCTTACATGTGTATATTTCTGTTATTTCCTTCTGCAGATAAGTAGCTTTTGTTTTCAGTCTTTGTATGTAATTTTATTTTCCTATAGTTGATGTTGTTTTTTCTCCTGTAATGTGTATTTTCTATTGTTAATATAATTTATGTTTTGTTGTTAATATAGTTTATATTTCCAGAATTTAGAGTGATCGTTCATGCATAGTTCCTTTCATCCTTTCTTTCATTTTGTTTTCTAGTTTTACATTTGCAATTAGCTAGAGCTTAATTAGTTTAATGTTTCAGGCTTAGCTCATAGTGAGGTTCAACTCTATTAATTCTCCTATAGCTGTAAATTAAATTAGTTTACCTTTCAGCTGTGTTTTATTATGCAATAGAAATGATTTTTTTCCTTAGATATATATTAGTGTAGTTGCTCTCCTATTATTTCCACTTTAAATAGCTTATTTTCTGTCTTGCTTGCACATGCATAAGCCAGTTGGCATTAGAATCATTTAGTTTGCTTATTTTCATATTTTACATCATTTTTTTCCATTCAAACTATCTTCTGGTCTGTCATCCAAACTTTAATATTTTCTGTTTTGTTTTTATGCTTGTTTAAAGTTCAATTTCTTAAGTTTTCGAATTGTGTTATTTCTTGTAGTTAACCAACATTTGTATATGTAGTTAGAACCTTGTTTTGAATGGAATAATGTTTTGCTTAAGCTTCATATTCATTCTAAGGTATTCCTTATCTTTTAGCTTGCCTTAGTTTTCCTCTCTAGTTGTAGTTTGATCTGTAGTTAATACTTTTTGTCTGGTTTCTTAACTTGTTATTGTTCTAGAACTCGTCAATTTCATTCTTAGTTTAGTTTACTGCATCTTTTTCAAGGTTGATTTTGGATTAAAGTTTGTAATTTCATTTTCAAAAGTACATCAGTTTTTCGTGGTTTGATCATAAATATCATTCCAAGCATGGGATCTTCTCTTCTCATTGACATAATTAACGAAGATGTTCATGGATAGGATTTGATTCAGAAATAGAATAACCTTCTTAAGTTTTCTAATTGTTTCTAGATTAAAATTATTTCCAAGTCATTTGCATATGGATGAATAATAGTTGCAATGTTTAAAATCACTTGTAATTGGTCACTTTTCAGTTTGCATCTCTTTGTAGAAGTTAAATTAGATTTACTTCTATTGTATTTATCTTTCGCATTTGAAAGTCATTTCGATACATTTGCCCCAATTCCTATCGCATTTGATACATTCCCTCAAAATCCTCAAGGAGAATGGAATTAGATAACTTAGCTCAATTTTCTTATGAATCATTCATTGTCTCTCTTAAATTTATAATTAAGTGTTAATTTGCATTTCTTAGGTTAACTAGGTCAATCATCTTTTTCAAGATAGCATAGCTCCCTGTTTTAATAGTTAGCTGTACTTTGAAATTGTCTTATAGTTATATTTCTGAATTTGTTTCATGGTTAGAGTTTGAATAGTCTTTTCCATTTAAGTGATTGTTGTGTAGTTTCCATTTTTCATAAGTAGGTTGTTTTTGATTAAGTCTTGTTTCCTAGACTAGTATTTTCTTTACATCTTGCAATTTCATTTTTTGTCCATAGAGTAGAGTAGTATAGCTTGATACTATTATGATTTGTTTCGTAATTTAGAACCCTTACTCAATTTTAGGTAGATTACCAGCTTCAAATTAGCTTAGATTAGTTCAAGCCTTCAATCTTTCACATATAGTGTTTGAATCTCATAATCTACCTTCACGGGTTGACAATTTAAGTGTTGAATTAGATAGTGCATATTTTACCCAACATTTTGGCATTGTTGCCATGGAGGTGCTAAAGGGATTGGAGTCTAGGAAGATAGGGGTATATAGGCTTCCTTTTACATTACACAATAAGAAGGGGGGGCAGGGTGGTGGGTGGAGAACGGTAAGACAAGAGGTAAGAACCTGCACATCCACTATAGCGGGTGCCCCAAATCCTTGTTGTTCCCTTTTTCGCACAAGTGTGTTTACTTCACAAAGTTTGATTTATTTCCCTTAAGTGTACTTTTATTTCTGCAAACGTAGATAGTTTACTTTTTCATAGTTTAATTTCATGTACGTGTGCCTTGCAAATTTAGGTAGTTTACTTTCCTGCAATTTAGTCTTATGCAAGTGTGTGATTCTTTCAACAAGTTTGGGTGTGTTTACTTTTCACAATTTAATTTCATGTAGGTGTTTTATTTCATAAAAGTGTGTTGTATTTAAATCACAAATTCGTTTTAGTAGTATATAGTTTCTCAAAAACACATAAAAAAATTTTGTGATGTAAGAACCCCATAGGCTAATCCTTGTGTGAAGCAGGACCTATGAACCAACCAAATGGATTCAAAGGTGGTCATTAGTACGAGAGAACTTTCTCAACTCCTAGAAATAGCTGGGATCTCGATCTCTACCTCTCAAGAAGAGAATCTCTTGATAGCAGTTGAGAGCTTATCAACCGCTCCTCAAATGACAAATGGACCAAAATCCCAAGAACTACAAAAATATGTTCTTTGCAAGAGTACAAAATAAGATGATACATTTGGGATAACATCTGAAGGAGAGAAACCAGAAATTGAAGAGTTCTCCATACACATGACAACAGATCCATCATGTGCTCAAACAACTTCTCAACTAGAATAAGAGGATCTGTATGGCATAATGAAGGAAGGTGAGTACCAAGACTACATCGAAATATGGTTCCAAGAGGTAACCCGACCACAACACCATTCCTTCATTTGAAACCTGTTGATGAAAAGAAAATTAAGTTGGTTGAGCTTCGACATTTAAGTAATCACTGCAATAACCTTCGCATATGTGGATAAAGGTATATTTTTAATCTTGCTTCACACTTGGTTACATTGGAAAAATTCATATACTTGAATATAATTGTTTTCTTTCTTTCTAAGTAGAATAGGATATAATGTAAATATATTTTTGTTTCTTCAAATAAATCAGAGTCATTTCTAACAAGCTCATTACATTTATATAAGGAATTCATTCTATGATCAACTTATGGAATTTTGTCAATCAGGAAGACGCTTCTCCTTTCCCTAATTTAGATAAATTTCATATGACTTTGTACATATGTTTTTGCTTTGAATAAATTTGAATCATCTAACAAGTTTCTTTTGCAGTTTTATTAAAAGAACCTTATCTCTATAACCAACTCATGAAATATTATCTGAAAAAGGGAAGTGCCCTAAAAAAAAATCTCATAATGCATCTTAACTCTCTTTTTCGATTATTGTTGAAAAATTGAAAATTTATAATGAAAAGTTAAAATGTTCTTTATATCATTTATAACCACTTCTTCTATGATTCTTTTTGTTAATTTCATGTTCCTGCATACGGTATTTGATTCAGACATGCACATTTTCTGATTTATCATTAGAAGAGTTGCTTAATACCTACTCTAATCATCATGTTTTCCAAAGTTCTATATTACACCTATGGACTACTAGTTCATCCCAGACTCATTATCAAAACTTGTCTCTTAAGCATTCTTTTGAGGTAAACCAAGAGTAAGTGAAATTTCTACTTGTGGGGAACATTACTAATCTTTAATGAAGAAGATAGACTAAGAAGTCTAGAAACAACTTTAGGTTATTCTCTTTTGACATGATCAATAATACTGGTTATTATAAATAAAGTTACTCAAAAGGTTCGCTCTAAAATTTGAATTATATATCTGGTAAACCTAACACAATATAGTACCGATCGGATTCCACATACTAAAATCATTATACGAATCAAACCTACCAGGTACTGAACAGGCTCGCTGGCAGCAGGTCCATGCTAAGTAAAATATTAAACAAGGTAGATCGGTAAATGCAAGTAAACCATTCAGGGTACTGAACAGGCTCGCTGGCAGTGGGGATATGCTTGCATGGTACCAATATAAACCCGTCAGGGTACTAAATATGCCTACTGGCAACGGGGCAATATCGGGTAAAAGAGATTTGGTTAATGCATTACTATACACATGGCTCATCTAAAAAAAACTGAGTACACAAATACATGTCTAAACTAATTACACATACAATCACTAGAGAATGGCTGTAAGTTGAACTTGGACCCCATCATCTAATTCAACCAATACCTCGAATATGGATATCCTATAAATGGGACCCATAATCATAGAAATCCAACGAACTCCAGGGTGAACTTTATCTATATTCTTTGGATGACAAGAGATATTTAAAATGAGTCAAAGATGACCGGTTTTCCCTATGAAATTCTCACATCAACTACACTATTCTTATTTTTATGGTCTTCATAAGCACTGTTATATTTTATGAATTTGCATGTATGAATCATCTCCATTGATTAGTTTTTATTTCTTACCAAAATAACAGCATTTTAGAATTATTTGTTAAACCATTAATTGGAAATATTTGAATATCAATCAGTTTTTCTTTGATGGCTTGAGGACACGCCATATTTTTGGTTTGGGGGAGGGTTAGAACTATCTTTACTTCCTGATTATTTATAAAAAGGCAAATGATAGGTGTTTTCAGGAATAATGCAAGTAGTGGAAGATTGTTATGATCCATAATGAATAAAGAAGAGCGCAACTGATGTTTCAAGAAAGCATGTTTACATCATCCTTTTGTGTGTTGGCATCCCAGATAGAAAAATTCACTGCATAATCAGCAACACTTGGATCCAGCAAAGCGCATTTTGTACAGAGGGTCCATATGAAGGATCAAAGGAAGGGTCGAATGTCGATCCGAATGGAGTGCCGAATGATGATATGAATGAAATTGTAACACTGTAGCAGCATGATTAAACATGTCTATTAATTTCTTTTAGTTTTAATTATGGGAAAAGAGTTTAATCAACTAAAACATACCTATGACTATTAGGTCTCATTCTTATGCTCATAAAAACACTATGATTTCATTGGGACTCACCTCAACCTCATCCAACAAATCGTTTAAACCCATGTTCATATGATATTATTTCTAGGACCTTTTCGACTATTATTACCCGTACCCTCTCATCAAGTCATAAACCGAAATCGTTAGGTGTTCTATAATTCTGTTAATTAAATTCATTATGATATTTAAATGCATTTTATAAATCCCATAATGAATAATTCATTCAACCTGTCCAAAGTTTACTTTGGACACGATTGAACAATTCATAATAATACAAAATAATCATTAGGGCACATGATTAAAAGTATTGAACCATAGCATGACTGCTCAAGCGTGCAAAATCATGATCTCACGATCATTCAAGATGCCTAAACAGATCAAGTTTTAAACTCACGATCCTTACCCTTATTTTTTCTTACCTTCATCCTCGCAGACCCATCCAGACGACATACCTTTGTATCCTCTGCAACCCCTGCATTTATTCCTCTTCTTAACAATGCCTAGTCACCTCAAGCTTGAGATTTATTAGAACTTGTTCCATATTTCGAATTTCCAAGAATGCAAGGAGATACTCTTTCAAGCAGGTTGGAACCCGTTCCTCCACCTTCTACAGGGATACGATGAGGAAATTTCACTGTTTTTTGTAAAAGGGTTTGACAATAAGGTGGCCAGGGTTGGCTACCTCACCTTTCCAGTGACCAAATAGTCCATTTCAATAGCTACCAAGCTTTCAAGGGAGGGTGCGTGTTGACACACACTTCTTTTCCTCCCTCAGTCATTCCATGATTTCGCTCTTAAGCCATATTATCAGCATATTAAGGGTACAAAAGGGTTTCACAGAGAATGGGTCAAGCCAGAATACCTTAATCCTTTGGCCATTATCATTCGAATCATAACTTTTGAAGGTAAGTTCACTGTGTTTAAAGCTTTCCATTTTCGATTATTGGCACATTTTTTTAATAAACAGTTTCTTAATTTTTTGTTTTATTTCCTTAATAGCTTGGAAAAGATGTCAAACCAGGTCAGGAAAAATACGATCAACCCTATGGGTAGTCTAGACCACCATAGTCTTATCAAGCTCCTAATTGTTCATTAGTTGAAGGAGAGGGGCCAAACCTGGGAAAATTTTGTATTTAAGGTATTGAACCCTCATCCAAATTCTCGAAAGCGTCCTCGACACACCCATGACCATGAACCCAATCAGAACCCTCCCAAAGGAGAGGAAAGCACTAAAGTGGTGCATATTGATGAAGATACTTCAGGAGCAAGTCAGCATGGCCATTAAACCACCTTTGTCAACCCTGTGACCACTAAATTTCCATATTTTTCACAAATTGCCACCAATAATAGGAAGGTGAACCACGTTCAGACCACTATTCAGCTTACCCCTCGGTCCGTTCATCCAGATAGTTCGATCGCCCAGGTGGATGAACCTGTTTTTGGCTTTCGCCTGTTTGCACTGGCTAGCATCTCGGTTGATTTGCTTAAATCCTCTGCTCTTGAACTTGCTTTTGCATCTTCTCAAGGCATGGGTCCTAAATAACAAGTCCCTTCTATCAACCTTGAAGGACCATCTATAAATTCAAGTCCTCCTCAAGATTCTGAGTGCCCTGTAAAGTCATTTACTCTAAATCAATAGGAAATAAATCAACTGACTCAAGAGTTAGCACAATAGAGAAGTCAAAATAAAAAATATACCGAGATGATTGCTAATCTTCGTCAGGAAAACAAGGATCTACGTCTTCAAGTCAAGGCCGTTGAAGATCTCAATAAGGCCATAACCTCTTTGCATGACTCTCGTCAGGAGATGCACAACATTATGAAGGCACAAGCTAGGAAGTTGAAATATAAATTTACCGTTCCCTCTGCTAATTCGAAGGTAGCTGCTACAACAACTCAAGCTTCTTCCCAACTTCCTCTTCCTAACTTCCTCTTTATTTTGCTCAGCGGGACCTGGAATCTCTCCAGTTTGGGGGAGTGTTGATTCCCGATTTTGTCATCATTTTTGGCTATTAAATTGCTCTGTCGAAATTACTTTTGTCATTTTTTTGGAATACCTCTTTCCATTCATACCATCATTTAAACCCAAGTATGAATGTATTTGAAGTCTTGGTTAATTTTCATTATTTTATGGTTTTATTAACAATCATGTGACATTTTTAGATGTGCTTGGAATATAGATTTTTTTTTGTAGGATATGGTTTTCAAACGGACCTCCACTCAAATGCATGTTCATGTCGAAGATGCCCAACTACATTCAAACCATTAGACAACCCTTCGTTCATGCCCACAGATTCGTTGGTTGGAATATTCTAGGGCACTAAAAGAAAAAATGATTCCACGGGTTCTATTGGACACGTGACCCTTATGGTATGAGAGCCCTCATTCTATAATTTTCAGGATCCTACTCTCTCAAATCAACACCACATTCTCTGCCCATTTCCAAGGAGATCAACGCACCAACTGCTCGCGCGAGGAGAACCAACGCCCACGAAACCGGGAAGACTCCCTGTGCACTGTCGTGAACTGTTATGTAGTCGTTTCCTCAGTAGTTAATACTTACTATTTTTATAGAGGTTGACCACTGAAAGTGTCAACCTGATCCTCTATTGTAAAACTATAAAAAGACGTCTCCAGACGAGAGCCAAGAGCTATTCGTAGGCATAGAAATTTTGTAAAACTCTATTCCAAGTTTAATAAAATTATATTTCAGTTATGGATGTATGTTTTCATCTTCTGTGGGTGATTGATTGATGTAGACACAACACCTGATTGCTGAGAAGGGCCCCTCAACAACTAGAGGTCTTCCATGTGTATATTTCTGTTATTTCCTTCTGCAGATAAGTAGCTTTTGTTTTCAATCTTTGTATGTAATTTGATTTTCCTGTAGTTGATGTTGTTTTTTCTCCTATAATGTATATTTTCTATTATTAATATAATTTATGTTTTATTGTTAATATAGTTTATATTTCCAGAATTTAGAGTGACCGTTCATGCATAGTTCCTTTCATCCTTTCTTTCATTTTGTTTTCTAGTTTTACATTTGCAATTAGCTTGAGCTTAATTAGTTTAATGTTTCAGGCTTAGCTCATAGTGAGGTTCAACTCTATTAATTCTCCTGTAGCTGTAAATTAAATTAGTTTACCTTTCAACTCTGTTTTATTATGCAATAGAAATGATTTTTTTCCTTAGATATATATTAGTGTAGTTGCTCTCCAATTATTTCCACTTTAAATAGCTTATTTTCTATCTTGCTTGCACATGCATAAGCCAACTGGCATTAGAATCATTTAGTTTGCTTATTTTCATAGTTTACATCATTTTTTGCCATTTGGACTGTCATCCATACTTTACTATTTTCTATTTTGTTTTTATGCTTGTTTAAAGTTCAACTTCTTAAGTTTTCGAATTGTGTTATTTCTTGTAGTTAACCAACTATTGTATATGTAGTTAGAACCTTGTTTTGAATGGAATAATGTTTTGCTTAAGCTTCATATTCATTCGTAGTTATTCCTTATCTTTTAGTTTGCCTTAGTTTTCCTATATAGTTGTACTTTGATCTGTAGTTAATACTTTATGTCCGATTTATTAACTTGTTACTGTTCTAGAACTCATCAATTTCATTCTTAGTTTAGTTTACTTCATCTTTGTCAAGCTTGATTTTGGATTGAAGTTTGGTAATTTCATTTTCAAAAGTACATCAGTTTTTCATGGTTTGATCATAAATCTCAGTCCAAGCATAGGATCTGATTTTCTCATTGAAATTATTAATGAAGATGTTCATGGATATGATTTGATTCAGAAATAGAATAACCTTCTTAAGTTTTCTACTTGCTTCTAGATAAAACTTATTTCCAAGTCATTTGCATATGGATAAATAATAGTTGCAATGTTTAAAATCACTTGTAATTGGTCACTTTTCAGTTTGCATCTCTTTGTAGAAGTTAAATTAGATTTACTTTTGTTTTATTTATCTATCACATTTGAAAGTCATTTCCATACATTTGCCCCAATTCCTATCGCATTTGATACATTCCCTCAAAATCCTCAAGGAGAGTGGAATTAGATAACTTAGCTCAATTTTCTTATGAATCGTTCATTGTCTCTCTTAAATTTATAATTAACTGTTAATTTTCATTTCTTAGGTCAACTAAGTCAATCATCATTTTCAAGATAGAATTGTTCCCTGTTTTAATAGTTAGTTGTACTTTGAAATTGTCTTGTAGTTAGATTTCTGAATTTGTTTCATGGTTAGAGTTTGAATAGTCTTTTCCATTTAAGTGATTGTTGAGTAGTTTCCATTTTTCATAAGTATCTTGTTTTCGATTAAGTCTTGTTTCCTAGACTAGTATTTTCTTTACATATTGCAATTTCAATTTTTGTCCATAGAGTAGAGTAGTATAGCTTGATACTTCTCTGATTTGTTTGATAATTTAGAACCCTTACTCAATTTTAGGTAGATTACTAGCTTCACATTATCTTAGATTATTTCAAGCCTTCAATCCCGCACATATAGTGTTTGCATCTCATAACCTACCTTCCCGGGTTGACAATTTAAGTGTTGAATTAGATAGTGCATATTTTACCCAACAATACACAACTCCCTCTATCCAATATTGTACACAGTGTCCTCTAATCTCAACTATATAACCTTGATCCTCCAAGGTTGAAACCGAGAGCACATTTGCTCTCAGACAAGGAAAATATAGAACATGATGAAAGTCTAGATTTCATCTTGAATCTAACTCAAATACAACTTCTTAGCACAAAAATTTGTCAACATAACTCTATATGCTCAACACCATAAGTATACATCATAATCCTATCTTTATTCCCTCCATTTTGGCCTTCACAATTAAATTCCCTCCAAATTGGTCCAAGTAATCATTACTCCTTCCCTCATAAATACAGGGAAGATGTGCATTTATTGCAATCAAACCCCCATTGTCTCAAAAAGGACAAAAAACACCTAAAACAAGAATGGGTCATAAACCATGGACCAATACCATGCACTACATAAAACCATGGACCAATACCATGGGAAACAAAATTTTGGATCATACTATAAATACATTGTGAAGGTCTACCCACAAACACGTTTTACTTTTACCTTTTTAGTCACTTTTAGTCACACTTTTTTTGCATAATACTTTTTCCATATATTTCCACATTACAATGTATGTTGAGTTTAGTCCATACAATCCTTGATTCCATTCCCGTTAACAACCCTAGTTGGAGAAAATCGGAGAACCAAATTGTGGAATCCATTGTTCCAAATCCTCAAATGGCTGCAGTGGCCCATTTACAAAGGTATGAATAGTTGCATTTGTTTTGTTAATTGAAATAAAATATAATAAAATATATTTTTTATTGTTTGTTAAGTATTTCAAGGTTGAATGCTTTCCCTTTCCCCATGAACTCTACCTTTATATCCCTTTGATCTAAGGTTGGTGATTTTGCATGTAGCCAGAGAGAAATATCCACTACACAACTAAACCCTCTCTTGTACACACTGCTCCTTCTGTGTGGATACCACACCTCACCAACCATATAGTAGATACTGAACCAAGTGGTTGAAATATTTCACACTCCCTTGCCATAAGGAATGTGGCACCACTGTCTATATACCACCCATCTCTATAAATATTCTCTAAATCCAAGAGTAAGACATACACCTTGAACAGTGTGGACAACACTCCTTGAACAACCTGAAATAGTAGAACAAGGGATGTTAGTTATACTCAATTACACTTATTATATTACTACAGAAACAAACTTTTACTATATTTTAATAAACTAAATAACACCAATAAAATTACAATGCAACAAAACACATAATAATTCATCTAGACATCAATTTCCAAGCTCCTGTTTCAAAGAATAATCTTGGTTTTTTTTTTCTCAATTTCCATTCTCCTACTTCATTTTACATCAGCGTGCTTCTCCACACTCTAAGGAAAAAATCCTTCCAATGATTCCACCATGGAGTCAACAATGTTGTCTGCAGTGTTCACTAATTATGTTTATATGAAGGAACTCATTAAGTTTTCGTAACTGGACATTTTCTCAAATCACACCAAAGGTTCCCTTGATATTTTATTCTCAAATGAAACATTAAATGTGTGCCATAGATATTTAAAATAATTTATTTTGTGCACCCATATCAAATTCTCATAGTGTTCCTAAATGGACCTAGAGTGTAAGGAAAAAATGGACATAGAACCAAAATAATGAATCTGGTCATGAAGCCATCAATTCTATTAGATTCAAGATGCCATGTTTAGTTGGGTGACCTCCCGTACCGTCTCAATTTCCCAGAAATAGACCTATTGTACCATCTCTAGAACTAGGGTATTGTTCAATGAAGGCCATGCCAATTTTTCACAAGGGGGTCAGTTTTGGATAAAACGCTCTTGGGAAACCATGACCAGTGTGAAAACATCCACAATGGCTAGATACATGTGTGAAATATAACAAAACTCGGTTATGTTGCATGGTTTGGGTTTTGTGCCACCATTGAAAATTCTCAAACTATCCATGAATGACCCCGAGGTTCCAGGAAGAAATGGACATAGAACCAAACCATGACTTATATCATGAATCTATATATTCTAATGGATTCATGATGTTGGTTTTCAGCAATGGGACCCCTAGTACCATGGCTCAATTTCCCATAAAGAGTTCTATTGTACTGTCTCTGGAACTAGTGTTTTTCTAAGTGAAGACCATGCCAATTTTTCATTATGGGATCAAATTTGAATAGAACTCTCCTGGGAGACCATGGACAATGTGTTAACACATAAACAATGACAATATGGATGTGTGGGAGCTGACAAAACCCTTTGACGCTGCTCGGTTTGGGTTTCATGCCCTCAAAGAAAATTCTCGAAGTGTCCCTGAATGGCCCTAGTGTGCCAGGAAAAATGGCCATAGAACCAAAACAATTTATCCATTCACAAATCCATCAATTTCGATAGATTCAATAAATATTGTTTCAACTTGGGACCCCCTGTACCATGACTCAATTTCCTAGAAATGATCCTATTATAACGTCTCTGGAACTAGGGTTTTGCTCAATGAAGGCAATGCCAATTTTTCACAAGGGGTTGAAGTTTGAATTGAATTCTCCTGGGAGACTATTTCCATTGTGAAAAAATAGACAATGTCTAGATACATGTGTGGGAGCTAATGAAACCTGGTTACGTTGCCTGGTTTGGGTTTCATGCCCCTATTGAAAATTCTCAAATTATCTCTGAATGGTCCTGGCATGCTAGGAAAAATGGCCATAGAACCAAAATTGTGACTTAGGTCATGAATCCACCAATTTTTATGGTTTTGGGATGCTGGTATTTAGGAATGGTACCCACGATACCATGACTCAATTCCCAAAAACGGTCTTATTTTATTGTCTTCGGAACTAGAGGTACTTAGTGAAGGCCATGCCAATTTTACATAAGGGGGTAAAATTTGAATCGAATTCTCCTCAATGACTATGGATAGAGTGAACACATCCACAATGTCCATATACATGTGTGTGAGATGATGAAACTTGGTTATTATGTTTTTTTTGGGTTTTGTACCCTCATAGAAAATTCTCAAAGTGTCTCTGAATGGCCCCGAGGTGTGAGGAAAAAATGGCTATAGAACCAAAACCATGTCTCCAATCACAAATCCATCAATTCTGATGGATTCATGATGTAGGCTTCAGCTAGGGTACCCCTATTACCATGAAACGATTTCTTAGAGATGGACCTATTGTACCATCTCTGGAACTAGGGATTTGCTAAATGAAGGCCATGCCAGTTTTGCAAAAGGGGGACAAATTTGAATCAAACACTCCCAAGTGACCATGGCTAGCATGAACACATCCATAATGGTAAAAGGAATGTGTGGTAGATAACGAAACTCTCTTATGCTTCCCCATTTGGGTTTCGTGTCCTCGAAGAAAATTCTCAAAGTGTCCTTGAATGGCCACGGGGTGCTAGGAAAAAAATGGCCATAAAACCAAAATCATGGCTATGGTCGTGAATCCATTGATTCTTGCAATGAATTCAGGATGTTTGGTTATATTTGGTATACCCCTCTTACTTTGATTCAATTTCCTAGAAAAGGTCCTATCATATCGTCTCCATAACTAGGGTTTTTCTCAGTGAAGGCCATGCCAATTTTGCACAATGGGGTCAAATTTGAATCAAAATACTTGGGAGATCATGGCTAGGGTGAGAACATACACAATGGAGAGATGTATTTTTGAGAGATAATGGAACTTGGTTACACTTCCTAGCTTCGATTTTGTTCCCCCATAGCAAATTCTCAAAGTGTCCATGAATGGCCCTAGGGTGCTAGCAAAAAAATGGCCATAGANGGCCATAGAACCAAAACCATGTCTTTGAACGTGAATCCATCGATTTTGATGGATTAAAGATGTTGATTTTCAGCGGGGGGGGGGAGGGGGGCATACCATGACTCAATTTCCCAAAAATGGTCCTATTATACTCTCTTTGGAACTAGGTTTTTTCTCAGTGAAAGCCATGCCAATTTTGCACAAGGGGGTAAAATTTGAATAGAACACTCTTAGACAACCATGGCCAGTGTGAACAATTACACAATGGACATATGCATGTTTGGGAGATGATAGAACCTAGTTACACTACCTGGTTTGGGTTTCATTCCCCTATAGGAAATTCTCGAAGTTTCTTTGAATGTTCATGGGGTGCCACGAAAAAATGGACATAGAACCAAAATTGTGTTTGCAATCACAAATACATTGAATTAGAAGGATTTGGGATGTTGTATTTCATCTGGGAGACCCCCCATACTATGACACAATTTCCCCTAAATGGTCCTATTGTACCATCTCCAGAACTAGAGTTTTGCTCAGTTAAAGCCATGATAATTTTGCTCAAGGGGGTCAAATTTGAGTCAAACGCTCTTGTGAGGATGTTTCTAGTGTGAAAATATGCACAATTGATATATAAATTTGTGTGAGCTGACAAAACATAGTTACATTACTAGGTTTGGGTTTCATGCCCCCGTACGAAATTCTCAAAGTGTCATTGAATGGCTCTAGGGTGCAAGGAAAAAAAATGGCCATAGAACCAAAACAGTGTATCTGGTTGTGAATCCATCAATTCTGATGGATTTGGGATGTCAAGTTTTATCTAGTGGACCCCACGTACCATGAATAAATTACTGAAAATGGTCCTATTGTATTGTCTCTAGAAAAATGGTTTTCCTCAATGAAGTCCATGTCAATTTTGCATAAGGGGTCAAATTTGAATAAAAATCTCCAAGGTGACCATGTATAGTGTGAACGCATAAAAAATAGTCATTTGTGTGTGTGTAAGCTAACAAATCCTAGTTACCCTTCCTGGTTTGGGTTTCGCGCCCTTATAGCAAATTGTTGAAGAGTCCCTAAATGGCCCCAAGGTTCCAGGAAAAAATGACCATAGAAAAAAAATCATGTCTCCACTTGTGAATCCATCAATTTCGATTGATTTAGGATGTCAAGTTTCAGTAGGCCCCCCCTATACCAACTCAATTACTCGGAAATGGTCCTATTGTACCATCTTCGGAGCTAGGGATTTTCTTAGGGAAGGCCATGTCAATTTTGCATAAGGGGGTCAAATTTGAATCGAATACTATCTGGAAATTATGGCTAGACTGAACACATACACAATCAACATATGAATGTGTGAGAGTTGTTGGAACCCTATTATGCTTGTCTTTGAATATACCTAGAGTGCTAAGGGAAAATGAACATAAAACTAAAACCATGTCTCTGGACACAAATACATCAATTTTGATGGATTTGGGCTAATGGAATTTAGATGGGGGACCCCCATACCATGACTCAATTGCCTAGAAATGGTCCTATTATACCATCTTTAGAACTAGGGTTTTTCTCAGAGAAGCCCATGAAATGTTTGCACAAGGGGGTCAAATTTAAATTGAGCACTCTTGGGATACCATTGTTAGTGTCAACACCTCCAAAATGGATAGATACATGTGTGAGAGATGAAGGAACCCAATTATGTTGCTTGGTATGGATTTTTTTCCCCCATAGAAAATTATCAAAGTGTCCTTGAATAGTCATAAGGTGTTAGGAAAAAATCGCCATAGAACCAAAATTGGGTCTTTGGTCGCAAATCCATCGAATTTCGTGGATTTAGGATGTTGAATTTCAACTGGGATACTCCCCATACCATGACTCAATTACCCAAAAATGGTCCTATTGTATCATATCCAAAACTGGGGTTTTTCTTAGTGAAGGCCATGTCATTTTTTCTCAAGGGGGTAAAATTTGAATCAAATGCTTTCGAGAGACCATGGATAGTGTGAACAAATCCACAATTTCTATATGCATGTGTGAGAGATAACGAGACTTGGTTATGCTATCCTCTTTGGGTTTTATGCCCCTGTTGAAAATTCTGAAAGTGTCGTTGAACGACCCTTGGGTGCGAGGCAAAAAATGGACAAAGAACAAAAAATGTGTCTCTGATTGCAAATCCATAAATTCCAATGCATTCAAGATGTTGGGTTTCAACTATGGGACCCCCCATACCATGACTCAATTCCATGAAAATAGTCATATTGTATCGTCTATGGAACTAGGGTTTTTCTTAGTGAAAGACCATGCCAATTTTGCACAACGGGGTCAAAGTTGAATCAAATTCTCCCAAGTGATCATGGCCAGAGTGAACACATAAAAATGGTCATATGCATATGTGGGAGCTGATAAAATCTAGTTACACTGCTAATTTTAGGTTTTTTGCCCCTGTAGCAAATTCTCAAAGTGTCCCTAAATGGCCTCGTGATGACAGGGGAAAATGGTCATAGAACCAAAATCATGTCTCTGGTTGTGAATCCATTGATTTCGATGGATTTAGGATGTCAATTTTAATTTGGTTGACCCCCTATACCCTAACTCAATTTCCCGAAAAACCATCCTATTATACCGTCTCCAGAACTAGTTTTTTTTTAATCAAATGATCATGCATGACCATGGAAGGTGTGAACACATCCACAATGGACATATGCATGTGTGGGACTTGATTGAACCCAATTATACATCTCAGTTTGGGTTTCGTGGCCTTGTTGAAAATTCTCAAAGTGTCCTGAATGGTGTTAGGGTGCCAAGAAAAAATTTCCATAGAACTAGAATCACTTCTTTGTTCATGAATCCATTAATTTTGATGGATTCAAGATGTCAAGTTTCAGCTGGGGGTCCCTCCTTCCTGTAGCTCAATTTCTTGGAAACTACCCCTTTTTACCCTCTTCAGAACTAGGGTTTTTCTCATTGAAGGCCATGACAATTTTGCACAAGGTGGTAAAATTTGAATCGAACACTTATGGTGATTGTGGCTAATGTGAACAAATACACAATGGATACATTCATATGTCGGAGCTGACAAAACCCAATTATGCTGCTCGATTTGGGTTTCGTTCCCCCTTAGCAAATTCTCAAAGTGTCCCTGAATGGCCTCAGGTGCTAGGAAAAAATGGACAAAGAACGAAAACCATATCTTTGGTCACCAATCCATCAATTCCAATGGATTTAGTATGCCATGTCTCATTTGGGGACCCCCCATATAGTGACTCAATTTCCTAAACATGGTAGTATTATATTGTCTCCAGAACTAAGGTTTTGTTCAATGAAGACCATGATAATTTTGCACAAGGGGGACAATTTTGAATCGAATGCTTCAAGGTGACCATGCCCAACGTGAACAAATCCATAATGGATAGAGGCATGTGTGAGAGCTAAGAAAACCTGGTTACATTGCCCAATTTGGATTTCGTGTCCCTGTACCAAATTATCAAAGTGTCCCAAGCCAAAGGCTATGTCCCATAAGAATTGAATACTTGACCTTCTAGCTAGAGACAAATTATCTCTATTCTTGAACATGTATTCTAAATATTTTGAATTTCAAGCACAACCTTTTCACTTTTAAAAAATTGTTTGGTTGTGATTTTATTTTTGAATTAACATGTTATTCAATGATTGATTTTGAGCCTTATAGAAGTTTCAAGAATATATTGGATTATCTCTACAATTACTAGTTGGAAAATGAATTTTTTATCATGTATAGGAACTGCACAAGCCTCTATAAATTAAAAAAATCAAGTGAACTATCTGTAGAATTCATTGCATGCTTCTTAATTTTATGTAAATCAACCATCCCTTGCCCAAGTTTCTACATCATCTCTGAATTGGTTTAATTTTTATTTTAAACCAAAGAAGGTGAAAAGGCCCTATTTGTTTATAACTTGTTGATTCTAACTAGTTGCACTACTATTTAGTCCCTTTTCACTTCCAAAAGAAAAACATGAGTAGTTCTAAAATGCATCTAAACTAATGGCCATCAACCCACTTAAAATGATGTTATTTCTTGTAATCAAGTCTCATACTTGTGTTCCAAGAGGATGTTTACCAAATCTAAGGACCCAAATGGATTATCCCAATATAACTCATTATCTTGGTTCTCTTCTATTGAATGTAATCCCACTTTTAGATTCTATGTACAAGGTTCCTCCTCAAGGATTTAGGCACTTATGGAAAACCTCTCATTATGAATTGACTACATAACAACTCTATTAAGTATCTACAATCCTTGGATTGGAAAATGATATTTTTGGAATAAAAAATCATCACACATTTCTTAACCATCCAAAATTGATGACTGAGAATGACTAACAAAAATGTCTACTACTCCTTGATAGTGTAGGGCCTATGGAACAATAACATCATGAATGAAGTCCATGTAATGTAAATAAAAATTGAGAAGGGGCAGTAGTTTTGATAGATAGGAACTCATAGTTGTTTCCATGCTCATAAAGAGTTCCTTTGTTATAATATCACTCACAAGATAATGTAATATAGAAAAAGATGACCCAATAAGAAGCTGTGGAGAAACTTTAAAATTTCTTTACCAAATTAATTATAGTAGTTTAACAAAGAACTAGTGTACTCTTCACATGTTGAGTGATCATAGATAAGCATGGCCTCTTTATTATTTGAATAGTAATAGCAAAAAATTATGAAAGGAATCTCTCTCTTTCACAACCAAGTGACATCGCTTCAATAGCTTCACAAAAATAAACAATACACCTAAGATTACAATATAATCATGTCTGCAAGTTATCATAATCTATAGGAAAAAATGGAAATAATTTTCCCAAGTAATGAATGGTAAATTAATAGTCTAGAGTCATTTTCTCATGCATAAGAAAATTATTTAATAAAAAAATTTGAAAAACTTGTAAGGAAAGCAAAAGCAAGGGACCTTAAAGACCCAACAAGAACTTCCATTTCTTCCACTTACAATTCTAATTCACACCTTTTCATATTTACCCAACTCATTGGGAATTGCAATATATTTCCATGCAAGCTACTTACCCAACAAACTTTTACCAACTTCAATCATATTAAGATAGAGTTGAAGGGCCTTGTATATCTTAGTGACCTTACAAATATTATTGACAAGTTCACAAAGAATGGTTGATATTTATATTAAGAAAATATTGTATCTTTGTTTGTTAGCTCAGTAATAGAAAAATAGGATTTGTAGAACTAAGTTTCTTCAATGGAGTAGAGTTGACAACTTACAAGTTTATTCAAATTAGAAAACTAAAAAAAGGACAAGACTGACATATTGGCAAGCTCCTTCTTATGCTAGTGTAGATTTAACAAAAGAGTGCTAAAAACATAATTGATTTAGAATAGATAAATAAATAGTCAAGTTAAATAAATATATGGAAACTAAGCTTCCTTCTAGAGATTATTCACATTTTGAAGGTATTTAGGCTCCATATCTTGATCTTAGTCATGCTCCTAGTCATCTTGAATTGTACCTTATGCTTTAGTTCTCTAATAGAGTTATCATTGGGAATTTTCAGAATTGAGGATGAGGAAGAAGTCCCTTCATCAAAATTGAGAAGATATATTTTTAAGAATAGGATTTTTTCCTCATAGTGTTGAATTTCATCCATTTGGTTTAAAAAGGTGTGCACCATAATTTCATGATGTCTCTTATTGGCCTTATCACATTCACATACCTTAACAAAATTAAATAGAATATATGTCATTGTGTCTTTAATGAGATTATCATGCCTATAAAAGGCCTCCTATATTTCAGTTTCACCAAATATAGGGACATCCTCCCCACTCCCAACACTATCCATCACTTCACAATTTTGAATATGTCACTAATGACATATTGAAGTTGACACCAAATTCTTTCAATTTCCCTTTTATTTCAAAGCTAGTATGTTCAAGAAACAAAGATTTCATTATAAAGAGAATGAGAATCCAATATGACCTTAAATTAGATATGAATGTCAACTTCAACGCTTAGAGCCTCTATGTCGTTGGCACACCTTGACCATTGACTTTTTAAAACCAACAAACTAATAGTGTTGTCACATCTTTTTTTCCTCAACTATTTGTCATGAACCAGCTAAGATACAATTCCATCGTAGCTTGTTCACTGGTAAACTCAAATCAACATATTCATCCCTATACCCCACACAATTCACCACATAATGACTGCAAGTTATCATTGGATTTTCCACAAAGGAATTTATGTTTTCACATATCCCCATTAAAAATACCACACTCTTCCTTAGATATTACATGTGGGATTGATATGACAAACCTAAGTAGTAGTTGAATGAAGGTATGAGGTGGTTAAAATTCATTGTTCCTTGATCTAATATTATGTAACCTTTCCATGCTCAATGATATGTGGAGGGCATGCAATTATATAAGGGGGTAATCATTATTAATGATAATTAATTAGTGAATGAGGGTAGATGATAAATACTTAAGGCTATGGAACATAGGGATTTGATTATTTATTCCCAGGGTGAAATATATAGCCTTCAAGAGAAACCATTAAGGACCTCACCAACTAGTTAAAGGTTTTATATGAAGATATATGGATTCCATGGTTACCTTCGACATGGACTATATAAGGGTCAAATATTTAACTCTAGCAATGTATAGGGGTCACATATATAAGGGTTATATATATGGATTCCATGGATACCTTTAAGAAGATCGACTCAAGCACTAACAAATATATGAGTATGTAACAATGTCTTTTTCTATGCATGATCGACTACAATCATTCTTGAGAACACAATCAACACAACTAGTATAAAAATACAATAAAGAGAGAATAACTACAACACAAATTAGTCAAAATATTTAGTTTTGGTTTATAAATTGCAAAAAAATGGCATTACTCATTGTCCAATTTGTGTAACTTTTATGCAGATCATCAAGTCCTAAGTGTGATGTTCATATGTTTGTAAAAATGAATAGGGCCCATGATGGACCCAATCAACTATAATGGATTAATAATGGTTAACTGGATAAGGCTAGGGAGGGTGACCTCCTCAATGCTAATTTTTTTAAGGTTCACATCAAATTTGGGTATCTAAATTCCATACATAATATCTTTTAGCATGGAAAGACATAGTAAGATGTGACAACAGTCCAATGGTGAATCCTAGTGCAAAAGCGCTAAGGTTCAAATTGGTCACATATTTATTATATGGAATTGGAATATATGGTATTATTCATCATTTAGTAACATCATATAATATGGAGTATTTGATATTAGAATCCCATACATGCAATGTTGGAGGTCATTTTGTTGCCATTAGAATCCTGCATATATATTGTATTTGGTACTTTGGTGGTGGGCACTATTAATATATTCTTTAAAATGTGTCAAGATATGTGAACGGTTCTAGAAGGAAAGCACATACATTTTTATTTGGATTTATAATGAACTCCATATAATCCTTCCAATGTATCCTTTTGAGCATTGGGAAATTAACTTTATCAAACTTTTTGTGTCATAAAAGAAAACATAATTTCAATATATCATTGTAGTGAGGAAAATGTACACTAAGTGGGTAAAGTCCCCATACATTTGAGTGGGCCCATCTAAAGAAACAACTAATTTTTTTTTTAAATGTGCTTTGTGGGTTTAGATGTCCAAAACAAATCACTTCCAACCAATGGACAAATTAAATAGGGAAATTTGTCATTGGTTTTACAAAAAGTTTCCAAATCATGAATGTGAATAACAGTCCTTACTACCCTAGGGCTAATGGATAAGTTAGAATCAAAATCAAATTACTGGTTTCTATTCCCATGAAAAATAGTGACATGGAGAGATCAGTTTGGACTAACATAATTCATGCAATACCTTTGTCATATTGGATGGAATGGAATAAGTGATCAATACAAACACTATTTCGATTAGCATTCGAAAAGAAACCATCATGCTAATATAATATTGAGTAGTAATAGAGGTTACCACAAAAATAGTCATTCAAAGAACAACTTAAGGAATTGGAACCAAAAATAAAACCAACACATTGGAACCACCTATGTCTATAGCCATAAAAGGTATGATATTTTGATAACCAACCTTGGTTCTTCACTCCTTCATGATGTTTATAGTGGCTCAAATAATACAATTGGTTCCAAGTCTACTATTAAACATGTGGAGCCGCAAAGGGATGGACCTGTTGTGTCATTCAATTTCTTATTGGTTGTGAACAAGATGAGGAAACAAATGACTTGGGACAACCTATTCTATATTTGGGAGGGTGTAGTGTTCCTAACTTACACTCTAATGAATCTGATAAACCACATAATATTATAGCTTCCCAAAGAGATAATGAGAAATGTAGTAAAAGGTCTCAAAAAGAGTCATTATACAACTATTGGTACCTCGTTCTCCATCTAGATTACAAAGTCACTCCACTTTTTTCTTTGAACTATTTATTTTTCAAATGGTTTTTGATGCTAGACAAATTTATCCTCTAGTAAAAGCTGTGGCACGTGGACTAGCTAAACTTATTAGTATGCAATCATTTACTTTTTTCTAGGAATTAAAATATCATTTCACATATTAAATATATTACAAAAGTATAGATCAAGGTATGTAGAACTTTTTTGCCAGTTTGATGCATGGAACAAATTTTGGAAATCTTATCCTTAGAAATCTTGTCCTGAATCATATACATTATTTCAATTTAACTATGCACAAATAAAATATAAAAATCGTTTAATAAATTTGATATAATCTTATGAGAAAATTCAATTTACTGGGTACTCTCCTCATTGGACTTCCTTTGTGCATCTAATTTATCATATGTGTTTGTATGTTCTTTCCATAATTTAATACTTACATCAACTGTCCTTTTATTTATCATTTGACCAGGAGATATTTTTTTATCTTCTTTGTTTGGTGGCTCCAAAATCTCTTGAAATTTTGAGAAATTTGTTTATTTTCCTTATTTATAGACCAACTTGTGCCACATTTAGTATCCATGTCATGGATAACTTATTTCTACAGGTGCATCGATATATTTAAAAAGGAAAATGTAGATGGTCTATGAAACCTTGAAGGAATGATTCCTTCAACCTATTCACAAATACTTTTCTAGTATCTGACATTTGAATTTCCCATGAAACCACATCATATTCTATATTTGTCATAGCTTCCAATTCTAGATGCAAAAGATTCCATACTAGAAGAAGTCTATGTCCCAAGAGTGGTTGGGACATTGGACGTATCTTCTCTCTGTTCTAATTTTCTATATTTTATTGTTATTGATTTCCTCCTAGAGATTTTGCATGGTCCATGATTCATTGGGGAATCCATTGATTCTGTTTGACAAGGTTGATTTGGTGATTTGGTTGCAATGTTTTAGGGGTTTACTATTTTTTTTTCTATGTATCTAGGAATTGTTTTGAAGTCCACACTATCCAGTTTGTTTACCACCTCCATCCCCAATATGGAAGCCAATTCCTCTTTATCTTGTTTAGTCTCATGGTCCTAGATATATCAAATAAATTTATCCTTTTAAATTTCGGAATATAAAATAAAAATAAAAATAAAAACCATAGAAACAATTGTAACAATTACAAATATATAAATTGACAATGAATTACCTCATTGTAGTCAGAGTGTTCTGCCTTTTCTCCCTTGTTTCTTTCTCCCTTTAATCCCTTTCTACTTCTTGACATTTTGAGGCGACCTAGGACAAATTCTTTACATCCGAGGAAATGATGGAGACAGTTCTAGGGTAGTAGAGGGTAAATATCCACCCTAGAAATCATGATTTTGAATATCTAAGTGGAATATAAAGAGCAGTGGTGGGAAAGAAGGAGATCCATTTACGCTAATTTTAATGTCTAGGTTGATTACAAGAAAGACTCCATGTCTATTGGAATGCCTATTAGATAAAAAACATAAATTTATGCATGAAATCCTTCATAGGGGAAGAGGGGTGTGTATGCTCTCCTCATTAGCTTTTTATTTTCTCATGATCTTGTGATTTAATCAAAGGTGCTATGGTCAAAAGATAAAAGCATGATTTTCTTCTCAGAATCTTGATTTTATCTCTACGTGCAAGCTCGATTGGTGGTGCTCTGGTCGGAAGCTCGACCTGTCATTTTTGTTTTCTAGTATGGTGATTTTGTTTTGTGTTTAAATTTTTATTCATACATGGTTTTTTTTTGGTTTATCTCTTTTTTTCATGAGTCAGCACTAAATTTAGTGCACTTAACACCAATTTTAGTGTCGATTTTGGCCCCTAAATGTAACCTTCTTGGGGGGATAAAACCGATGCAAACTACACCCAATTTAGAACCAAGTTTGGGCCCTAAATGTAAACTCATTGAGGCCTAATGTGAGCGACAATTGCACCTAATTTAGTGTTGTGTTTGGGCCTAAAATCATAAAATCCTATATTTACAAGTATGGTTTATCCTATTTTATGATTAGAGGATTTTGGGAATAACTCTTTTTCTGGTAGCATCCCTACGAGAGAATGGATTTTCTAAAGGATTTATATGTAGAAATTTCAAAATTCTAACTTTTAATTCAATTATGAAATTTCAAATCACAACAAAGGCTTCTTAGATCCAAACCCCATGAATATTCAACCTTAGGCATGAATTGAAATGTAAATTACAACAACAAACAAGGGATAATACCATTCAATTCTCTTCAACCTCAATCTATCATGCAATTCTAGAGTAAGGATGCTAAACATATGCAAACACTTTTTGTCCCTTAGGGTACACTTTCCAAGAACACAATCATATTTGAAATAATCTTAATTACTATATATTTACAACAATAAACCTGCCCTATTATCTTCAATATGATTGACTAATAACTCAACAATTTCAACCCTTAATATGTCAAATTGACATAAACAATTTAAGTGCTATAAATTACCCAATCAAGAATAAAATTCAAAATTGAAAATCGTATACAATTACATAATTATTAAACAACTTGGAACTTTACATATACATACATAGAATTATTTTATCGCAAATCTAGTACAATCTTTTAAGATATCCAAAAACCTAGCTAGGTAAATCATGAAACCCTAGCCACCACCAAATCTATCAAGCAAGAATCACATTGGAAAGTCCTTCATGGATTCAACAACAAGATTGTTCCACACAAAATCTCCATGTTAGAACGATTGTATTCATTAGGGTTTGCAAAATCTAGCCATGTTTCATAACACAAGTACATGTGAAGATAAATTTAGTGCTAGCCTCAAAATCTACATGTCCTAAGACATGAATTCTCAAACCCAAGGTCTTATATTATTACATAATCAAAAGCATTAAGACCTACATGGATCATCAAGAATACAATAAATCCATGATATTTTCCTAGACTTACATTCAATAAGAATAAATATACAAAGACATGCAAGGTGTTAGATCTAGTCTCTATGTCTTCTACTACGATCAAAACCCTAGTGCTAGAATAAGAAACATAATATTCAATTATTCTCTATGGTTTTCATGTATAACACAAACCCTATTCATTAATAAATAAAAACCTAGCATTGCACAAGAGAAATTTCTCCAAGAACATCCAAGACACCTCTCTTTCCCTTTATCTTATCCTAGGGTTTCCTCATGAACCCTTTAGTCTAGATCCTACAATTTCCTCATGAACCCAAACATTTTAAAGACAAGTAAAAATAAGAGTGAAAAATTAAGAATGGATACAAGGTCTAACTTCTCCTTTATATATACAGGTATAAGAGAGGATAACACAAAATAGGGACATGTGTCAATACAACTAACCAACTAGGAAACCACAGATAGAACACTCATCAATAAAAGAACGCACATCTCTTAAGCTAGGATTTATCCAGCCTCCAAATTGAAATTTTATCTAAGTCATGATCTTGGGATCAATGTCCCTCCTACAATATTGTTCTCACTCCAACAACATGTGATTCCAATGATCCCTCTTCCATGGTGGTTTACTTACCAATTGTCCTTATGCAAAGTGTTTCTCCTTTAATTGTTCCCTCTCATGTGTCCAATGCTACTCTCATGTGTAACGATGCAGTCACTATGATCCAATTTCTCCTTCACAACATATGTGTCTAGGCCCATGAAAAACCTCCATGAAGTATGCTTTTAAACACATGTGTCCTTAATTCAATTTCATAGCCTCCAAGGTATATATTACATGATTCCAATATCTAAGGGATAAGTACCCTTCTCCAAGTTCCCAATGGTCCTCCTAGGTAGGTACCTCTCATAGTCAAGGAACTAACTCCTTTGGTGTTCACCCAATGAATTATTAATAAAGAGAATTAGTGTATCAACCTCTACCAGCACTCTAACCATGGTAAAGAATCCACCCTAACTAAACAATCCATATGTCCAAGTCTTCCAAAGAGATAGTTCTCCCATTGGTGTAAGTTTGAATTTATTTGTGCAACAATATAACCATATCCTTGGGTGTTGTGGAACATTATTTTCTAGGTGTTTTTGAGTTGTTGTAACTAGACTAGAAGGACTACAACAGATAGCTTGTCAATCCCATGAGATATTCAATTTTCAGATTCAATCAAGTGTTTTTTTTTGTTCATGGAAATATTTTCTAGGAGGAAACATTACCATTTAGATAACCTGAGCATAATGGTTCAGTGATTCAATCCTCTTGCACAATGTGTATTATAACCCATTGAATGCAAAACCAATAATATTAATTAATATAATAATTAGTTACATAAAATGTGTATTTGTATTCCTCTTCTTCATCCACTTCTATAAATCCCCATTGTGAGCCTATTACCGTTGATTCATGAGGTCGTGTAAATTGGATAATCTATATGATTTAGTTTTTTCCTCAAAAGACAATATAAATTATTAATTGTAGTATTATTAGTGCATTTCTAGTTGTGGGGCATGGTCCTCCAAAAGTACTAGGGTAAGGGTTAATCCTATCTCCAGGTTGTATGATGATAATATTGGTAGAGAACATTCACCCATCCAAATTCATTGTTACCGTTTTTATATATCCTTTGGGACTCACAATAGATAAGGCTATAATTTCAAATATAGTTCAAGTTCTCTAAGTTGTTGAACACCTAAAAATTACATAGTGTATACCATCATCACATTGGTTTATGCTCATGTAATATCTAGAAATGGCCCCATACAAGTTTGAATGGTGACATGGTGACTATTTCACACCAATCAATGTATTTCACTATTTTTATTTTTATTTATTTCAAACCAATCAATGTCATTGAGAAAAACTATATGAAAGAGGGAAATATAAATATGTTTGCATAGAGGAGGAATTTTAGAGACAATATAATTATCTACGAATCCTTTAGCACAAATAAATAATTGGTTCACTGATGGGAATTTTGTATGAGCCTTTAACATGATCATAAAATGTATTATATTTTGTACTTTATTTTAGCTCATATATAAACTTTGTAGATTAATTTATTGACATATTATAGACAAAATAAAGCAATATCATGGCAAAGCCCTACAAAGAAATAAAACTCCAACATAGCTAGAAGTACCAATGTCTACCCACTCATAGGGAGTCATTCTTAAACCTTTCCATGAAACAAGTTCAACAATACTCTTAGAATCAATTGTTAAGGATTACAATTGTCTATTACGTTTTACATTTAAAAATTAAATGATACATTCTCAAATTCTAACAAGATAAGTTTGATAATGTTCCTATACAAAGTTTGATTCTGAACCATCAATAGTTTTTAAGGACATGTTTTTTTATTCAATCAAGAGAGATGGAAAACCATAATTTATTCAATTTATAATTGACACGGTCTTAATTCCATAATGGGGTGTCTATAATATCTTTAAATCAACTTATTCAAATAACTTTGTTTTGGATTCCTCTTCCAAACATAATTATAGTAAAGGCTCTTATAGTAATGTCGAGTTTTCTTTGAGGTTTTATTCTCTTAGTCTTCTAAGGTTTGAGTTGGGATATCTACTTTTACTGAGTTTGGATGGGTCTCTTTAATAGTGAGTTGGGAGGGCATCTCACAAAAACTTATTAGGAGTAGCAATACGACTAGAAAATGAAATTAATCAACATTTTAGAATTCAATGTTAGGAAACATGTCCTTACATTCAAAAGTTAATCCATTAGATATTTTCATATCTAGTTGTGTATTTATGTCATAAAATGAATTAGAATTTAGCTTTATATGTCAGGCACCATTGATATATAGGTTCTATATAAGTATCCACAATTATATTGCTTGTTTGACTAATATACATATTTATATTAGGCCAACATTAGAAATATCCAATTAATGTTCAAACTTATTATTTGGAAAAATTGTGCAAAGATTGATTTGTTGAGATTTATTTGGTGAAGTTGCACATTTCTTATTTTTTCAGTTTGATTCTCACTACTAATTCACTTAACTTAATGCTAATTCACTATGCTATTTTACGAAAAGTGACAAATCATAAGATTTGAGCTCTAAAAGTCAAGATTCCACTTGTAAACTTTTTGTGAAGAGAAGAATGTTGCAATGTCCTTTTTTTTCATAGTGCGTCTTAATAAAAAGAGAGTGTATTAAAAAGATAAGTTCAACAATATTTTCTTGGTGCATAGTTGGTATGCGACTATTCTCATTGTTGTGTATTACAGGATCCAAAGGAGGCCATGGATAGAGGCCATGGACTACGTAAAACTACTAAATCATAGAGAGGAATGTGGGTGGAAATATATATGACAATGGAATCTGCAGATACAATAAAGGTACAAAGAAATCTCAACCAAATGAGGGAAGTGTTTATGAATTCACAAATTCTACGACATAGAGGAGATAAAGTAATTTTTTCCATGAGGAATGCACATGAATGGTGATTATATGTCATTCTATGATCAAGGGAAATGTTTGAAAATGAGGATGGCCATGTGGGATAGGGATGTTGGATAGTTTTCTTATTGAAATTTGGGCTCGATGTATATACCTAGGGTCATAAAATTGTTTTTTTTCCAACTCCAAAACATGATATCAATATGCCAAATATATGACTAAAGTGAGGTTTTGTGTTGGATAGCATATTAGGTGCAATGATATAATTTTCAATGATATAATTCGTGTACTAAAAATTATTGACTCTGTTGTCTACTACAGGGACCAAACGAGTCCATGGAAACATATCATGTCATATCAAATGATGGGACAATGGTTGACACAGGACATCAAGTACTCAAATTTTGACTTAACTTAGAAGAAGTAATTTTGGATGGCATTTTGTGATGCGTCCATCTTTTTTCATGGCATAAATTAACATTTCTAGTTTTTTATGCATTCTTGACATAAATTAATGCATGTTGTTGATTATTTTAGATGGAGATTGGAGAAAATTGAGTGTTCAAATAGTAAAAGGAAAATATATGTATGTGGACATGAACCTAAAACTATTAAATCACATAGAGGATACTGGGTGGAAGAGAATATGACAATGTATCCTATAGACACAACAAATGATTGCGATGAACAAGAGGTTGGCCAGGACTATAGTACATGGGATGAATACTTTAAGAAAACTGTTGTTTGTTGATGCTCTATATGTCATGGAAATAAACAATTCAAATGTGTGATTGTACAAAGTCATTACATAGATAATGAGCTTACAGTGAGTAGTATTACCCCTACAATCTATTCAAATCCAGTAGTTATTGTGGCAAGAAAGTTTCCAATTTGATATAAATAATATGTATACTTCTATTAAACATTGTTTTATAGTATATAAATAGTTCATTTTTTCTTAATGAATACTTGTAGGAACAAATTCTTGGATTAAAGTTTCCACTATCACTAACTTCAATCCTAGAGGGAAATGATACATCTAACAAAATTATTTGCAGATATACTAGCTTGGAAGATGAGGAATCGATGAAAACAAGTAACTCTAGAACAAGAACTAGTTTAAAGATGCATAATTTGCATAAATGTTGGGATTAATTAATCCTCCTTTGTCCAATATAGTCTATTTGGTCTATTTTCCTAACTTAGGGGGTAATTATTACTGTACTAGAGTGCAGGGGACACACATAGAGGTTATATTCCACTTACTGCATGTGCATGAGTGATTTTATGTGCCTCTGAGACCAATCCCTACATTATAGGAGCCCACTCTCTATGCCACCAACAACCTCCGTCAGTTGGTTATGGTGGGTAAGTGGTTATATTGAGTTAACCTCTAGTTACAATTAGTTATATCACTTTTAGTTAGACTAGCGCCATTTTTTAATGCATGAAGGGAGAGTGGCTCCTTTTTCCCACCTACCTCATCAGTTAACTGATTATAGACTGATTTAGACATCCATAGTTAGACTAGTGAGTTCCAACACTGATTTAGACACACTGAGTTATCTATTCAATCAACTTGAGCTGGTAGATTCGAATCCTATCCATGGAATTCGAATTATATTTATTGTATAATCATCGTATTACTGATTAATGAATGAACATTAATGTTGTGCTTATCTCAGCCATTATTGTTCGATTTATCTGAAGTTTGTGGAATGAATTTCTTGTTCAGTGTATATTCTCTTTGATTATTCCACTGCATAATTCCCTTCCTACAACTTTCATATTTTCCTATAGATCAATGTTTCACAAATTTCACATCATATCAGAGCCTTGTTTAGGCTATCATCAAACCTTGTCTGATCTCCATTGTGCACCAGAAGCAGGTGAGTTTCCACATAAATCCTGGAATCATAACATTGCTCCCTCTGGATTATATCCAGAGAAGTCTATCTAAGTGTGAAGGTTTCTAAGAAAGTGCACATGTTGAGGTATAAAGGCTTGAACTGACATATGATTGTGAATTGAATTGGTTTTGTAGTGTTCTTTGAAGGTACATACACCATTTCTTGAGGAATTGACTGATCAACATACAGAAACATGGATAATTCTTCAACTCTCATACCTAGAATCCTTACACCCTTCAATTATATTGATTGGAGGGAATATATGCAGGTGGCATTATGCAAGATAGACATGTTTAGGATGACAATGGGTAGAGAATATGAGTCCCAACAATATGTTTAGAAGAACAAGTTTTTGAATCGGCTTGATGAAGCCTTCAGCTTCATGTGCACTCACATATCCTTGGATCTTTTGTTCCATCTTGAGGGAATAAGGACTCTGAAGGAATATTGGGATAAGCTTGAATATTTGTTTGGAAAACAAGATGAGTTTCGAGGGAATATTTTGGAGAATGAGCTCATTTCACTACAACCCAACAATTTTGAAACTCTTCACCAATTCTTTACAAAGTACAGGGTACTAGTACTGTAATGCAAACAATATGAATTAGAGAGGAAAGATGAGTAGCTTATGCTGTCAGTGCTGAGCAAGCTTGGATCAGTGTACTCATTCTTTGTCTCCACATTCCATTACGAAAGAAATTATATTCCCAATTGGATGATTCCTTCTCTAGATTCTTTTGTTGAGTCCTTGATACAAAAGCAAGATAAAATGGTTCAAATGGGAGTGATTCAGACCTCTAAGAATCAAGCATTCTTTATAGGAGACTCAAAAAATGCGCAAGCAAGAAGGAATCAAAAAGGAAAGGAGACCAAAAAAACCTATTCGAAGTCAAACGAAAACATATATCTTATGATGGAGCCTTAGGTTCCAAGAAAAATAAGAAATTCGAGAAGACTAGATGTCCCTGTTGTATGAGAGGCTTTCATCCAGAGAACCAGTGCATGAAGAATACCATCGAACAATTGTCAACATTCCTTGAAAAAAACAATATTTCCCTTCCATAAGGAGCAAAGCAGTCTGATACTAGACAACCAACAGAATAGCATGAGAAGTGCCATGCCTTGGAGGCAGGCTTCACTCAGTCGAAGGCTTGTTTGACAGATTCTAGAGCATCCAACCAAATGGTTTCCTCCAGGGAATCCTCCACCACTTTGAATCTCTTAAGAGTACCTAGAATTCATATGGGAGATGACTCTCAAATCCCAGTTGTTGGGAGTGGTTCTATTAAAATCCAACATGGTGAGTTTAAGAATGTACTCTATGTTCCCTGTCTTGCAGCAAATTTTTTGTCTATTTATCAGATGAATCATACATGCTCTCCCAAGAGAGTTACATCTGACTCCGACACAGTAGAAATCACTGAATTATCTACTGAAAATATCATAGTGAAAGGGTTTGCTAATCATGTCTCTAAGGCATATGAGTTCTCCCATTTCCTTCCTACTTCACATTCGACAACTTTATTGACTCATTCCAATAACAAAATCAATATATGACATGAGATATTTGGGCATGTCAATTTCAAATATCTCTAGCAACTTCAAAATGACAAAATGGTTGAGGGCTTGCCACTCATCAAAACATCAGATGGAGTATGGCATGGTTGCTTGGTAGGTAAGCATCCAGAGAATAGATACGAAGTTGGGAAGGAAACTAGAGTTGTGTTTACACTTGATATGATACACAATGATGTCTTAAGGCCGATGCCTACAACATCAATCAATGGATCTAGGTATTTCCTTACTTTTATTGATGATTGTTCAAGGTTTTGCTCATGGGTATATTTTATGAAGCATAAATCATAGGTATTCGAAACTTTGATTGTTTTTAAAGCCTTGGTTGAAAATAGATTTGGGAAGAAGATCAAGCCCATTAGATCTGATAATGGAGGTGAGTACATTAAAGGATATTTTCAGCAGTTTTGTGAATGAGAGGGGATTCGAATGGAGCACTCAGTTCCATACACACCACAATAGAATGGTGTGTTTGAGAGGAAAAATAGATCAGTGAAGGAGATGGAAACTTGTCTTTCAAGCAAAGAATCTTCCTCCTTCTATTTGGGATGAAGCTGTAAAATGTGCTTCATACATTCAAAATAGAGTGCCTCACAAATTAGTGATTGGTGCCACTCCTTTCGAAGCACTATAGGGAAATAAGCATGATGTCTCACACTTGAGAGTTTTTGGATCTAAAGCTTGGTCCATAATTCCTATGGACAAGAGAAAAGAGAAAGGCCTTCCAAGCCTAGAGTAGCGAATGCATAATACTAGGATATGTTGAGGATGAAAAAGAATATAAATTAATGGAACTTACAACTAAGAAGTGCTTCATTGAGCGCAGTGTTCGGTTTGAAGAATATCAATTGGTTGATCTACCTCAATCCGAAGCAGAAGGTGGTATAAACACTCTTCCATTTCCATTTGATGATGACATTTTGTCTCATGTTTCATATTCAGATGATGAGAAACAAGATCAACATGATCTTGATATTCAGGTTGTAACTCGTGAGAATTAATATCTAAATCCAGCTCCCATTCCAGATCAGTGTCCTAAGCCTAAATGGGCCCAAAAGCTCATTGAAGTAGCTGGGAATGGTGCTAGGAATATAGATGACAGAAGAAGAACATGGTCCCAATATCAAAATGAACATGTTGCAATCTCTCACACAGCTTCACTATCTTCAGAATGGTGCAACAAAATTCCATAAAAATGCTACTTGATGATAGTGAATGATCAACAATTTGTCCCATTGAAGAAAAAAATTGATCGTTCAATTCCTCCTCTAGAAAGAACAAACACAAGAAACATTCATCAAATCATAAGAAAATTAAGAGTTCCACATGCAAAGTCTCAGGATGTTGATGCATAGAAGAACCAAGATAGTTGCTCCATAGTGCTACAGATTATAGAAAAAGTTTCACAAGTTTTTGCTCAAAGATAAAACAATTCTCTTAAGTATAGCTTGTTTCCCGATTCCTTCTTATTTTGAGGGGGGGTTCCCATGAGGTTTTCCTCATTTTCCTTAGTTTAATAAGCAATTTTTTATTTCATTTAGATTGCATGTGTGACTTTTGGCCTAGTTTCCAAGGCCCAAGTTGTCAGAAGTTAGGATTAAGGGGGGGTGTTAGGATTAATTAATCCTCTTTTGTCGAATATAGTCTATTTGGTTTATTTTCCTAACTTAGGGGTTAATTATTACTGTACTATAGTGTGGGGGACACACATAGATGTTATCTTCCACTTATTGCATGTGCATGCATTATTTTATGTGCTTATGAGACCAATCCCTACATTATAGGAGACCACGCTGAGTGCCACCAGTAACCTCCATCAAATGGTTATGGTTGGTAAGTAGTTATGCTAATTTAACCTCCAGTTACAATTAGTTAGATCACTTTTAGTTATCCTAGCACCAATTTTGCATGGATGAAGGGAGAGTGGCACCTTTTTCCCACCTGCATCATCAGTTAACTAATTACATACTAATTTATACATCTAGAGTTTGACTACTTAGTTCCACCAGTGATTTAGACACACCGAGTTAGCTATTCAGTCAGCTGGAACTCATAGATTTGAATCATATCCATGGAATTCAAATTCTATTTATTATATAATAATTGTATTATTGATTAATGAATGAATATTAATGTTTTGGTTATCTGAGCACTTCTTGTCTGATTTATTTGAAATTTGTGGCATGATTTTCTTGTTCATTGTACATTCTCTTTGATTATTCCATTGCATAATTCCCTGACTACAACTTTCATATTTTCATGTAGATCAATGGTTCACACATTTAACAATAAAGACAACGAGAAAGTTGACTGCATACCCTATGAGCATGAATATGATGGAGATTATGACTTTCCCTTGAGTCTGATATCAATTTACAAAGATACATCTGATCGTCGACTATATTACACTTGGACTGGTGATCAACAACTACCTAGAGTGTATGAGGTGTTTCAATTTTGGGGATACAAATACATGATACGAACCTCCAATATTCATAAAATAAATGTAAGCCTCTTTATTGTCCAAAATGTACATGTTGAATCTAGACATAGAAACAATTCACAACAAACCATTTGGAGATTAATGCCATATTATGTTCCATTATATTACAGTGGTTTTGTATCCACAAAAATCCCATCTTCCTAAAAGATGAGAAGTCCCTTTAGTTTATAATTTTTCAATTAATTAGGTCTTTTATTATAATTCTGATTGATTTGATGTTGTTTCCTACCTAATAAATATTGCAAAAGATATGAAGAAAAGCAACTATTATTGAGAAAAATACAATGAACTAAGTGCATAAATAAAACCTAGGTAGTCGTAGGTAAGTATGATCATATAACTTTATTAATTTCCCCGATTTTCTACCTTTCACTTCATATTTTCTAAAATTTGGAGTCGACGATTATTTTTGAAATTTGAATTTTAAATCCCGACTTCCTAACCCTGGTTTTTTTGGAAGTGGGATGTCGAAAATAACGTTTTATTATTTTAAATTGGTCCTCCAATTTACGACACCCAACCTTTACTATCCCATGCCTTTCAAGAGTCAAGAATCGGGAGATTATTAAATCTCACATTATTTCTCCTCACGAATTTTGACTACCGGTCTTACGATTTACTTATTATTGTTTCTGTGCTCGAAAGTCGAGGATAGAAAACCATTACATTAATTCATCTCTCGAGCCCTCGCTCCTAACTTTTCAAATTCAAATTTGGTGTATGATGCGATAATTCAAATTTAAATTCATCTCTCGAGCCCTCGCTCCTAACATCTTAAAAAAACATTTTCTAATTCAAATTTGGTGTATGATGCGATAATTCAAGTATGGAGTGCATTGAATGTAATTTATGGTTTAAACCATCGATTTTCTGCAATTCAAAACATCTCATGTGGCCCTGATTCATCAATAATTTAAAAAAAATTCAAAATCCAATGCCATCTTGCACAGAGCAATCATCCCTACATGTGATATTTTTTGCACAACATCTGAGAACCACTATTTTGATTTTTCAGGTATCTTAATGCTTTTGTCAGTTTCTTTGATCTACAATAAAATCCATTAAATTATGTGCTTTCATTTCTTTGCACAATTCCAGTAAACACTATGGTCAAGAGGACCAGAAGGCTAAAGCTCTTAGTCACGATTTAAGCACCTTAAACCCTAATTTTGGCTTCTATTCTAACACAAATTCTCAAGTCTCTGATACCCCAAGCCTTGATTGAGCCAAATTTTATGCCATTTTTATAGTGATGATTTCTCTGAGTTCGAGAACGAAGCCTCAATATACCAGAATATCAGTAATTCTCAGTTCCATGCGATTGTTGCACGATCTTCCATTCCATCATATATAGAATTGGTCAAATGGGTCAATGATTTTGCAGATGTCTTGACTAGCACCTTCAGGGACCCCAATCAAATTATTTTAATGTCTATAAAGCCCAATACTTTTGCCAAAATATATGCAATGAATACTCTACAACAACTTCTTACACATGAGATCATAAAAGCATTCAAAAGAAATATTAATCCATAGGTCTTATTGAAAACCTAGATGAATGGACCTAACACATTCATTCTCAAATATAACAAGCAATATCATGTTATTCTATTTAGAAAACCCTACAAACTACCTGCATCCATGCTCTGTATATTTTATGGCATTGAGAATTGATAACATTTAAAATTGGAATGGTCCACTTTAGGATTTAACATGGCAACTACAGGTAATGTTTTCAACTAGGAACATTTTTTCTCTGTCACCTTCAAAGATTCCATTGTCCAAGTTCAAAAAACTCTAGCTACAAGGAAACATAGTTTCTACCTTTCCGCTTATCTTATGGATTTTGTATGCGCTTGATTTTCCTATCCCACTATGAACTGGAATTGGACAAGGGAAAAAAAAACCAGTACATATCTATATCTCAACATTATGGGAATATAACTACATGAGACATTTATGATATTTATGATATCTATGATAATTTTATCAGTGTTGTTCATTTTGTTATTTTTAACAAGAATGCTCCTAGAATCTTAGAAAATTCTCTATATTTGATTTCAACTATGGGTGATTGGTATACCACTAAATAATTCACCTATCTAAGAATATGGAGTAGCAAGGATGTTCATATTTTTCCTAGGGTTGTTCCTTACATAATGGCACTTGCTGAAGTTGTGTTCCAAACTATGATGGATGGGGTTCATGGTCAATGTCATTTCAAGAAGAGAGAATCATGGACAAAATCCCCATTATATATCAGATATTTGGTAATTTAAAACACAACTCATGGTGGTATCATCGTCGAGGAGATGGTTCATCTGAAATTAGGCTTTGGTAATCCAAAACACAACTCATGGTGGTATCATCGCCAGGGAGATGGTTCATATGAAATTAGGATTTGTAGAAAAGGGGCATGATCCCAAAGGGTTTTTACTAGGTAATTTTTCTCAAGCTCATTTAAAGAATTCTTATATACATGAAAAGGAGCTAGAAGATTTTTTATACCAAGGTTCCCACAACTTCGAAGAAGTTATGAGCAAAGTAACTGATCCATAATAGAGAGTTCTAATTCATGAATCCCAGAAATAGCTGAAACTCAAGGTATTGGAAGAAAGAAATACATTCTTTGAATAGAAATAAAATACTAAGAAGGAAGCAATGCATACAAGTGGTGAAACCAAAGTATCTACCACTAATACAACTAAATATGAAGAGAAACAATAATTGGATAGGAAACAAGGCAATTAACCTGTGACCAACTCTCATCCTACTTCTCCAATTAACAATTTAAATGCCTTAATCCAGAAGAATCACATCCAACAAGGTAAGACAACTCCTTTCACTTATTCAGTTTCCCATGTTAATCATGTTCTAAGATTTAACCAAATATTTTTGTTAATATTGAAGGAGAAGACAATTCAAGTAACCCTCATCCCCAAATATCTATTAAGTAAGTCATTTATTTAGAAAAAGAAAAACCTGTAGATGTTATCAATCCAACCCTAGCCAATTTAGAACCTCAACAATCTTCTGAACCTCACGCTGCCCAAGTCATCAATGACAAGGTCGATGCTCAGTAAGATCTAGTTAATACTCATATTAAAAAGGTCCCACCACCCAACATCTTCATAGTCTGTCTAAAATTTCACCTCTTCTCACTCCTAGATTATTATATGATCACTCCTACATAATTATATGATCCCTCGAATTGGAACTTTTTTTTCCAAGTGATGATACTGATTTTTCAGTCACAAAAAAGGACTAAATGGATAGAAGAGCCAGATTTGGTATAGATGACCATGGACAAAATCACCCTTTGTTTACTCCAACATTTTCCACTTTTTAATATGAGCTTATGGAATACACGCTTGTGAAGAAATGCCACCATGCATGCCACATGAGAGTTGACTCTTTTCAATTAGAGTTTTTTCTAAAAAGTTGTACATGTAAGTTTCCTTCATAAAACTAGCATGCAACACACAAGTTTACCTATGTCCACTAGAATGTCCCTTAAAAATTTGTTAAAATAAAAGTAGTTTGATTAAAAGGTGGTTAAGGTCGATCTTGTAACCTCCCCACCTTCCCCAACTTACCTATCCTCAAAAATGATCTCCCCATCCTTGTCATAAATACAAGGGAGAGGCTATAGGGAAGGGGAGAAAACACCTGCCATTTAAGGTTATACTCGAGAAATTATGCCAGATTGAGGAGAAAATAAACTAAGGTCTCAATTTATATATTCTTATTTAAACTAAGGTATCATGTACTTGTTGCAATTTTCTTGATTAATAAAAGAGATCCTCCTTTCCCACCAATTATGTGTACATTTGTTTATGTATAATTTGTCTTCATGAGATTTGATGCATATTTTGAGTATTTATCTCTTTATTATATATGTTTCATATTCATGACTTTCAAAGGTGTTTGAGGAAGGTATAATTTGATTGTAGGTCTTGAGGAAGGGATTTGGACATTGGTTTTGGAAGAAGCTCAAGCTTAGATCAACCTTCATAAATAAGGTGCTCATTCACTATCTCCAAAACTTTTTTTGGTTTGAAGTATATCATGTTTGATTCATGCTAGTATTCACTTCAGTTTGTATATCTCAACTTAGTATGTTGGTGGTATCACCCCAACCATAGGAACAATTTCACTAAAAACATAAATGGCGACTCCATTGGGGAGTTAGCCTATTTTCTTTGGGTTTTCTTGTTTTATTGTTTTCTAGTTAAGTGTATTTTGTGAATTTGTGTTCGAGTTTGCGAAGGTTTTTCATGTTTGAGTCCAACCCAAAATTCTCGAATCTTTTATTTTTCTTTCATTTTTCAAAATTTTAGGACAAACACGCTAGTGCATGCCCCTTCCACTAGCATTCACCCTGTTAAAATGTGGGTGCTAGTTAGCACAATCATGTGTGGAATGCAACTTGTCCATTATATAGTCACATGTATCCCTATAACATTGCTTTGCAGGATAGGGTTTTAATTTTCTGAGTTTGTCTCGATGTTTTCTTGATTGGAAGCTTTTATGTAGGTTATGTGAGTGCACTTTTAGTTCCCGGGCTCTCTGTTCTTAGTATTTGCAAATCACCTTTAGGTTCTTTTCTAGTTAGAGACTTTGTGAACAAACTACTTTATTTTTCATCCCCTACTAGGTATATCTTTGGGTTGAATGTTGTTTGATCAACCTCTATCAATACATATAGACTGTTTTTTAGATATTTTTCTTACTCATTCTTGTTGGTCAAAGTTTCATGTGCCAAAGGTGTTAACTTAGTCTTTCGTACGAATTTGCATTCCAAGGCGTTTTCAGACCTTTAGTCCATATAGGGTTTTGTTCTTCTGGATTTAGTAAAAAGTTTTGATTGCTTGGCATTGACATCAAATTTATGCATTTGTTCATAATTCATTTATTTTCTCCACTTTAAAAGAAAATTAAAAAAAAAAAGAACAAGGATTTTTTTTATATGCATTTTAGGATAGCGACATTAGTCTTAGGTGCACTTTCATATCTCTATTATTTTTGTAAAAAGAAAAATAAAACTTTAATTTCATAGGTTTGTGTCATTAATTTTGAAGTTTTAAAAGGAAAAGAAAATGTGAAAAACATTCCATTTTTTAATTTAATGCACTTTTCATTTTATTTTAGTTTTTGAGTCAAAACATCATAAGTTCGACTACCACTACCTCTTGAGTAATTACATCCCATTAAAAGGAACGATTAATATTCAAACATATTAGTAATATTTCCTTTTTTAGGGACGACACCTACTAGTTTAGGCCAGTCCTTTGGATTAGGGTTCATATGTAAACTATCTGAATCAATTTTAAACTCAAACGTAGTGTCCATTCTTCATGAAACCCAAGTTTTCAAAAAGTTGAACCATAAATATCCTATTACACAGGGGTTAAGAATGAGGTTGTGTGAGGTTGAGTAGAGGAGATATCTCTCCAACACTTAATCAAGAATACACCAGATTCAGTGCATGTTTTGGGATTCATTCAGTACCACCTTTGTCCCCATGTGGTGCTGGTGCTATTTAAGTTTCAGTCTTAGCTACCCTTCCCATGCATATAAACTAGATTGAAGACTATCCCGTCGAACCATATTTGCAATATTGGTAGCCATAGTATCTTGACCTTTAGGACTCTTACACATGTTATGGTGGAAGTTTATTTCCACTATACCTAGGGAAGGCTCCAGAGGAAATCTCTTACATACAATTTGGGAAAGTGGTTTGGTGATTCAAGAAATTTGACCCAAAAATTTGTATTGTGGACCCCAGGTCCTTTGTTCCTTAACTAGTTAGTATTGGGCCGTGATCATCCCAGAATCTCCTTTGGAAGGCATGTTTTTCTGCTTAGTTTGGATACTTTGGTCTCTTTTTTAGTGGTGTGTTGATTGTACAGTTTTGTTTTAGTTGGACTTAGGATTATTTTTATTTGATTCTTTAGCTGTGTAGGATCAACCTATTCATATATCTAGAAGTATACAAAACCTTCCTCCACTTACTGTGTAGCCTCCACCACTACCCCAAAGGTGATGTGTAAACACAAGTGGATTGTTTGAACAAACTAAAATAGATTATTTTCATGGGGAGATTGAGCTCAATATCAGTAATACTGCACATACATTTGATACAGTAGAGTTTGAATAACTAGAAATTGAAGGTTTCTTAATACCTTCCAACACACCCTTAAATGGAATTAACGATCCAGTGTTAGTACTAGTACTTCTTTTTGGTCAACCCAAGATAAGTGCATATAGGATTACCTTTGGTCTAATCATGAATAACATAGCAGAAGGATCAGGGGGAATATATACTCCCATAAGTTCTATGGTGTTGGGAGGATTCTCTCCTCATCATGTTAGTGTGCAAGTACTTGGTTCTGATCATTAAAATTCCACACCAATAGTCTCATTTAACTTTAGTTTAGTATCCTCAGGATCACATAGAAATAAAATGGTTAGTGATTTTGTACCTGTTGGATCTACTATTAGGTCACCTAGAGTAATTTTCACTGGTATACCTAGCATCCCTTTAACATCCTCCCCCATTTTCTAAAACTTATATACTAATCCTACTATTTCCACTCCTTTTGTTCATGGTTTCCCTTGGTTTGGAGGCCATATTCCCCCTTATTCTCCTATTTTATGTCCTTTGCTTTCCCACTCCACCAAACCCTTTATAAGCCATAATCCTTTCATTGGGTTCAACTTTCAACAAATTAATGTTCAAACTTTGACTACACCCATAGGAAGTTCTCCTTTTTCACTCTTTGGTGGAGGAGGTAACATTGTTGTTTCTTCATCTCCTTTTTTAGTTAGAGGAAGTCATTCAAAAACTCAATCGAGTGGGAACCAAGTTAGAAACCCTCTTTCTTTTGGATGGAACCTTTTTCAAATTTTTTTCACTTCACACCTGTCAGCTGGGGACAACCCCAACCAACCTTACTAAAGCTTTGGATCAGGGAACCCTCCCCAAACACAATACTCAGATAATCCCCTCCTTCCCTTTTTGGAAACATTAAACTTGTTGGACCTTTTGAAATTGATGAAAAATCCAGTTTTTAGATATACCAGAATTGACCTCCAATCCTAGTCAAAATCCCCTTAGATATACCTAATTTTGAAGGAAATATTGGTGAGGACCATGAAGATCATGTCACTACTTTTCAACTATGGTTCTCTTAAAACTCACTAAATGATGATTCCATATGGTTAATACTTTTTCAAAGAACCTTGACTGGTATGGTGGCTAAATGTTACATTGAGTTACCATCAACTACTTACTACAGTTTTAACAATTTAGTAATTGTTTTTCTCAATCACTTCCAACTTCTCATTTGATATGATGTCCATAGGGATATTTTTTCTACTTTTAGGAAAAATAAATCCACACATATTTGTGATCATATTCATGAGTGGAGAAGAAGGAAGAGGATAACTAAATCAAATATACCTCCTAAGTTCCTATTAGAGTGATTTTTGAAGTCACTCATACTGTACATTTCAAAAGATGTCTCTACTTCGAGGGTTACTATGGAATAGGAAGTCATCCTTATATCCTAGAAAATTGACTTGAGCTATGCAGAATATTGGCTTCTATATATGATGTTATTCTTGATGCACCACATTCGAATATGAAAAATGCAAAACCTAAACCTATACCATATGTCGATGGCATTGTTGGTTCTATTGATTCATCCATTGTATAAGATCTTATGAAACAAACATAGGATTTATCTATGAAGCACTCTGTAGTGGAGGAAACTACAGTTTCCATCTCCCCTTCTCAAACAACCACTATACAAATGTGTTTGATCTAACAAAACGGGTACTCAAAAACCCCGTGGGAAGAAGAATATGGGCGAGAAGGGAGAGGGTAGTCAAAACAAGCCCAAGTCCACTAAAAAAAATAAGGGGGGAAAGAAACAAAAGAGGAAAGTGAAATTACCTTGCAATATCTATAGTGAATATTAATTGACTTATCCATTCCATCTAATGGAACAAGCATAGAATTTGTGACAACAAAAACAACTCATCATCTTGAAAGACCCATTTTCAAAGGGACAAAAACAAATTTTGGTGCATCTAACACTGCTAGAGGAACCCAAGGTGCCTTTCCATCCAATCAATCATATATCAATATGATTCACTCGAACACTTTTTTACAAATAATATAGAGAAACCATAATCTAGAAACATCACAAAAAAATAGAAAGAGACTCTTATATGTCAACTCCTCTTCACATCGAGAAGACAAATGACCCTATTCCAAATATACCAAAAGGTGTCTATAAATGGGCATTGCATAACCTAATATGAGTGATGCTCCCAAATACTTAGTTGTATAGAATTTATCCCAAATACCTTGTTCCATGTCCACTTTAGAAGTTTTGCAAAGGATCCCATCGCAATGGAATGCACTTTTGGTGGCCATAGGAGGTCTTGATTCTACTAGTCTTGTGGCGAGGTTCGACATGTCTGATATTAAACCCTGGTTTCCATATCATGTTTCCTTACATATAGAAGTTGTCAATGGTTCTAATACCATTGTATGAACTGTTGTGGATGAAGGAACATCTACTTGCATGATGGCCATTTCATGTTAGCAAGACTTAGGTTATATGGAATTGGTTCCTTTTACGATCGTTATTACCTATTTTAGTGGAAGGTCCTTCCTTCCTCATGGAATATTGTGTTATTTTGATATCAAGTTATCCGGTAAAGTAGTTTCTATAGAGGTTGAAGTAGTGGATTCTCCTTTGGATTATAACCTGTTGTTGGGAAGGAGTTGGACACACATTATGCAAGCAATCACATCATCCATTTTTCGAGTGTTAGTCTTTCCTCACAAAAGAAATATCATGACTATTGATAAATTATCCTTCACTAAAAAAAGTACCACTACCCCTTTGAAATCAATCGTCCCTAAGATTCATCAAGCATGTCCAGCTACTAAGAACTTGGAAGTATGTATGTATGTATCTCTCATGGGCACAATCGAGTTTCCTACTCTCATAAATTACATTAGTTCAAGAAGTATTGGGAATACGTCTTCAGGATCCGAGGATTATTTTTAAATATCTAACCAAATGGATCCTTGAATATTACCGACTAATGTTGAACCTGTACTGTCCTTATCCATGAAATAAATTGCTTATCAATATTATTTAGAACATGTAGTGGATTCCATATCGAATCCTTCAATATCTATGGAGTTAGATGTTGATTACATGCCTGCATGGGTTGTAGAATCTTCCCATTCTTTTGACTGCTTAGACATGGTTTGTACTTTGGATGAATCTATTATGTAATAAATGGTAGGGATTAAGAAACCATTGGAATACACGCATCATAGATCCTTTTTCTTCCAGATCTAAGAAGAATTGAGAATGACGAGTTTCATGTGAGACTGATTGGTGGTGTTGATTAGACCATTAATCCTTTAGTTAGAGGGGGATTATTTTCTGAAGGGAACATGGATTGTATATCAAATACCATCTGATCAACTTATCCATGGACCCTTATGTCATCAAAAACATTTTCATCGATGCAAATAGTTCTCCAAAAGAAGTTTGCATTTATACAGACCTGTTTAAATAATTTCACGATGAATTCACTTGGTCATATGAGGATATTCCAGACATCGAACCTTCTATTGTTGAGCACAAAATTAAAACTTACCCTAATGCTAAACCTGTTTGACAAAATATTTGTCTAGTCAACCCGAGGAAAGAAATAGCTCTTAAAGATAAAATTGAAAATATCTTAAAATGTATGTTAATCTATTCTATTGCTATGATGGAATGGGTTTCCAATCTAGTTTTGGTTGATTAAAAGTAAGGTTTCTTCTGTGTGTGCATTGACTTTCATTATTTGAACAAAGCATTCACCAAGGACAATTACCCCACACCATTTATTGATTAGATCATAGATGTGTGTGTCGGGAATGAAGTGTTCTCTTTTATGAATAGATTCTTAGGATACAATCAAATTCAAATCAAACCTGAGGATTAGCATAATATGGCTTTCATTTGTTCCTGGGGTACCTTTTCTTATAGGAAAATTCCCTTCAGTTTGAATAATTTTGGAGCTACATTCTAGCAAGCTATCAACTTTTCCTTCCATGATATTAAACATATAGTCGAGTTGTACCTTGATGATCTCCATGTACAATCTTGAAAGAGACAGGATCATATTGACTATTTATGACTAGTTTTTGAGTAATATATACACTACAAGATTTGTCTAAATCCTCATAAAGTGTCTTATGCGTTGAGTCTGGGATATTCCTAGGTTTCATCGTTTCCAAAAAGGGAATTATGGTTGATCCACTAAAAGTAGAGGCCATTGTAAATATGCCTCCTCCTCAGACAATTCAACAAATTCAAATATTACATGGAAAGTCTAAGTTTCTCAAACATTTCATAGTTAACTATGCCAATATAACAAAAGGTTTCATGTGCTTGGTCAAGAAAGATACCCCAATTCTATGGGATGAGGCTTCTCAAAACTTGTTCGAAGCCTTGAAAAATGTGTTATTATCATCTCCATTGTTGAGCCCTACAGATTATGCTAAATACTTTATATTATATCTAGCTACTTCCAATTCCATAGTTGGCATAGTCTTAGTTCAAGAGGATGACCATCTCCAGGAGCATGTCATATACTACCTTAGTCACACTTTAAACATTCATGAACTAAGCTATTCTCACATTGAGAAATTAGAACTTGTGGTCAATTACGTTGTTCAGAGGCTTCATCACTATATATTACTTTGGACAACCACTATCATCACGTACGTCAATCCACCCCAATATGTTTTAACCTGATATATAATTGGGGGAACAAATAATAAATGGTTTTTTATACTCCAAGAGTTTGACCTTACTTTTTAGTTCACTAAGTCCAAAAATTCATTGGTGTTCTCCGAGATTATCTTAGAATTCCTTACTAATTAAAAACCTAAGGTAGAATATGATTGATTCCTTGATGAATACATCTTCTTAATATCTAGTTATGATCCTTTATACAGAGATATCTTAGTAGATCTCTAGACTTTGAAGTGTTATGCAACCTCTTCATGAGAATAGAAACAAAAAATATGGCACATCGCCAAGAACCACCTCATTATTGGTGACACTCTTTATATAAGAGGGGTAGATTCCATTTTACACCGTTGCTTGACTCATGAATAGGAAGAGTTTGTTTTAAATTATTCCCATAGCGAAGCATGTGGGGGTCATTTTTATCGTTTCGAAACAACTCAGAATATTCTACATGTTGTTTGTTTTTGACCAACTATCTTCAAAGATTGTTTAGAAATTTTTAATCGCTGTCATATTTTTACCAAAAAGATGCGATCATCTTCTGCTCCTTTACATCTTGTCAACACAATAGGTCCCTTATCTAAGTGGGGGTTTAAATTCATTACATGCAACCTAGATTTGGTTTGGGGAATCATTATATAATTACTGCTATGGATGGATTTACTAAGTGGGTAGAGGAAATTCCTACCGTGAAGGAAGACAGTCAGACAATAACATATTTCATGTTTAATCAAATCATTTCCCAATTTGGTATCCCAAATGATATTGTCATTGACCATGGAAGTCACTTTCAAAATAAAATGATGACCAAATTTACCACTATGTTTAGGTTTACGAAAGAGTATTCATCCTTTTATTACCCGCAGGTGAGTGGAAAAGTAGAAGCGATGAATAAAACTTTGGAAACCATTATGTAGTGTACAATAAATGCTAGTCAATTAAATTGGAATAACATGTTATATACATCTCTTTTGGAATACCAGAATACTATTAATACTGCGATGTTTTTCTCTCCCTTCCAACTCGTTCATGAGGTGGAAGCGATCACACTGATTGAATCCTAAATCCTATCCTTAAAGTTAGTTGTGCAACTCCTACTTGACACTTCAAATTTGGAAGAATTTGTGCTTCATCTAGAGCACCTAGATGAACAATTCTAAGAAACACTTATGGAAAATGAGGAACATAATAAACAAGTTAAAAATTATTATGACAAGTTTGTCCAACCTAGGGTATTTGCTGAAAGAGATCTTGTTCTACTCTACGATCAGGACAAATATCCTTTAGGGGATGGAAAGTTCAAAACTATGTGGCTCGAACCTTTCACCCTCCAAGTTTTTTAAGAAGGGTTCTTATAATTTGATCAATTATGATGGGAATAAGCTTCTAGATCCAATAAATAGGATCTACTTGAAAATTTATTATGCTTAGGTTTGATGCTTTTTATTGTATATAGATGTACAATGTTGTAGAGATTTTTCCCTTTTTGTTGTGTTTCTTATACAATTTTTTGGTTGTATTTCATATGAAAACTGAATTCTTTATATGGTTCACTAATGGTTCCATATATCACACTTGTAATGATTCTTCAGTTGCTTGGGTCATCTATTCACTCACAGGTCAGCTAGTTTCCTCAAATGTGTTTGTCTAGGCCCAACTACTAATAATATGGTTGAGTATAGTGTTTTCATTGAGCTTCTCAAAGATATTGTACTCCACATAATTTCACATATTGAGGTTAGACTCAATTATCAGTTAGTCATGTCCCATATTAATAGTGATTACTGAGTGAGGGATTCTTCTTTTCTTCGTCCATTTAAAAAAATAAAATTACTTGAAATAGATTTTGATTTCATTACATACAAGCATATTTCAAGGAATCAAAACATTATAACTGATGCATATATAAACTATATTCTATATTGGCATTTGTACCATACACCATAAGTAAATAATGAAACATACATCAAAGACACATGTAAATATCAATCACCATATGTATATATAAATAGGTACGGAAAACATATAAACCAAGTTTGAGTCGATACATCCAGTCAATACTACATATAAAAATACAAAACTAGGATCATAATCTCATGTGATGCATATATCTCTATGGATAGTTTGGAGCCTCAGCCATCTCCGTCACTACCTCTCTATAACAAATCACACACCTAGCTACTTTTCAGATCATTCGAAGCCATTTAGGGGGCACACCTACTACAAGATCATGCATATCTATTGGGATCCTATCCATCTAAATATTAGGTATATCATGACTTACGTGATTCATATTTCCCTAAAAATTCATGAGGATGGCATCAAATTCTCCCTCCATGGTCGTAAAAACACCCTAGAGTGACCATCTAGTTGCACTGGTCCAATATATGCATCCACAATTTTGATTAGAATTAGATTCACAAAAATAAATATGTGTGTATATATTTACAAATGAATAATCATAAAAATATAAAATGACAAAATTAAAACATACCAATATCTCCCCATGCTTCTTTGGGAGGAAGCATATGTTGTAGATCTACCCAAAAGTCTAGGCCCTCATATGTAACCTTCTCAATGGAAGGGACCTTCTAACTCCACCATGCATGGAATTCATCATTGAAAGTGGTCCTTGTATCACCACCTCCTTACCTCATAAATACCTTACTCGATCTCACTATTCATGGCTCACGAGGATGGGAAAGATGGAGAGTCACTATAGGGCTCAGAAACAGAACCCTCTCAAAGAATAATGCAACTAAGATACTCGAATAGACGAAGTTATTCTTCTTACCAATCTTGCATTTAGTCAATTGGTGCCTAATTTTTACCAAAATCCCTGTGCACCAATCAAAGATAACATTTCTTAGGAACTCTACTCCCAAATTCATGTAGTTATGTGTATCTAGATGCAATGTTGCTACACTCGCAACTCGTGTAATGGTTGTGAAAAAAACCTTCAAAGGAAAGCTTGTGATTCTCCCTATGGAAATTTGACTCCTCGACTTTTATGCCCCTAGCACACAATATCTGTTTATGTAATCTTAGGCTATGAGGTCCCCTACACCATGTATTGAACCCATCAAGTTCACTTCCACTCCATGGTGTGATAATTAAGTTATAAAACATATATCTTCAATAGTGATATCCAATACCTCACCCTGGAGGTTAAACATGCCTTGTTCTGGATTCCAACACTGTATCAATGTCTCTAGTAGTCTTGATTGAGATTGCATATTGGCAGTATGGAACAATTTTTATAGACCACACCGGCATAAGGAATTTAGATTCAATGGGTCCATCATAGCTTCTCGATCTATATCTTCATCCTCCCTTTCTCTCCATACAACATCCATATCCACAAAACAATGGATAATTCTTGATTAGCATTGAATTTTTAATTTTGGAGTGTATGAAATGCGAGTGTAGTTAACTCATAGTCACATCCCACATGTGAGTGGACGTTGTTGTGCTAGCGTGATTTTTGCATAAACGCTAGTGAAAAATTATCCACCTACATGTACACATGTACACATTTTCACATTTATATGATGGTTAAAACCCTAAAAAATCCATCAAAATTCAATAAAAATGTATGGAAATTGAAGAGTAGGGAGAAGTAAAGTACCTGCAACTTGCGGTTCAAATAATTTCCCACCGATTTGATTCTAATCGACAATAGAAGATTTAGGGAGTTTTTTCTCTACTCTATGGTAAATTCACAAATGACTTAGTTTTTTTACTATTTTTTACTATTTGTGGTAAGCTTTTTCAAATTTTTACCCTATGGACTATAGTTTTATGTCACATTTATTCATGATGACTAATACTAATGATTTTTGTGAGTAGGTCATGCTTCTCAAGTACCTTTAAAATGCGTTATTCAAACTCATGGTTAAAAAGGGGTCGTATTTTGACTACGACATATAGGATAGGTTATGGTCACTTTGCACTATGCATTTATACCCTACCTCATATTACATCGTAGGACCCACTTTTTCTCCATGGAATACAAATATAAGCCTCTATAATCCCTCCAATTGTCATTGTTATTCTATGGATAACACTTACCCTAGATGTACACCCTATTTTAGAACCTTCTTATTATTTTGGTGCCCATGCTGCAAGTTGTTGGACATGGAGAGCCTTGTCACCCCTCTTAAATGTGAAAAGAAGATACTCATATTATTTCTTATTTGTTGACCACCCTTTACACAAGGCTCCCACCATATGGAATTAGCTTTAAGTTATTGTTAGACTCCTTAAAATTGACAAGATTGCAGAGTTAGCTTGTTCATTTCAAACTCGTTAAAGTACCTAAATGAACATCCACATAGGTATAAGTTTAACCCTTTTCTGAACCATGTGGATTACTTACTAAAAAGGAATACTCTAGTCCACTCTTGCTAGAAGAGTAATCATAGTATTATTTTATCTTCTTTTCATTCCTGGGGTACTAAACTTACGAAAATGGAATTTTTTTTATATGACTTTCTCTTTTTCGTGCTCTAGTTAAAACATGAAAATAATTTCAAATGCTTTTTATGCTATTGTCGTGCTCGCTAAACTTTAGTAAAATGGCATTGAGTTTATTATTTTCTGCCCCATACTCACAAATCAATGGAACAACACTAGTTACCTTTCTTTATTTCGCACTCGTTAAACCAAAGATTCATGGATGGTATTGAGGGAGCATTTGTATGGTGATAGTTTAACCCTTTTTCGTACCTAGAATATTAACTACGAAAAATGAATACCTTAGGTCTCTTGAGCTAAGAGATTTCTCTACTATACTATTTTATACTTTGTTGGACTTTAGAGACTAAATTTATGAAAAAGAACCCTCCTAGAGTTTTCTTTTTCATTTTTCAGACTCTCAAAATGTAAAAACATCAGTGAGTATTCACTAGTTCAGGATCATAAAATCCACGAATCAATGCATTATCAAGCATATTTCTCTCTCTTCTTCGATCTTGTTAAAAAATGAAGAAGTTCTTGAGTTTTATAATTTCTTGGACTTGTTAAACCTTTACAAGAAAGATATTTTAAAAAGAGAAAGATAAGGAAAAGATCTCAACTATTTGTCAAAAATATGGCAGCAAGTCCAAATCCTCCCTAAACAAAGAACTAGTTTTGAGTTTCTTAAGAATCGAGTTCTAGTTTTGGCCTTAGAATAAACCTGATCTCAGAGTTTTTTTCACTCCTTTGGTTGGTTACTCTTCCAACTATATGGAGAATATGTAAATGTATACTACATTGCAAATTTGTATCATTGGTCCCTCTGTGTTTAAATTTTTTGGAGTCACTATCTTTTCATTCTCACTGTTCAAGGATATATATAACCTATGTCGGTCATTCTACAATTTTCCTTGACTCTCCATGTCGACCATCCATGATATAAACATGTGCTATATCCTATTTCATACCAATCCATTCTCCCATATTCCTTGTGTGAGGTGATGAAGGATTCATTAATGCCCTCATTCTCATGTGTCTCTTCCTATTGACTTCAAATCATCTTGGTTTCAGAATAATACTTGGAGTTTCAGATAATACCTTGATATTTGCAATCATTAGTTGCATATTTATCGTTATCTAGTTATGTGAATGTATAAATGTCTCTTACTCGGTGGATTCTTCAAGCATTTGAATTCAATACCTCTTACTCACACTTGCAAGAATGTACTAGGATTTGTAACGTTGAGATGGTTTGTATGAAGACCTTGGGCTCATTATATTTTATAGCTTCAATTACACAATATCATGTTCAAATATATGACATACCTCCATTATGAGTATTCTTCTTTGTACTTATGTGGATGTGATCCATTTTTTAAAGTTTTTCTTGGACATTTGGTCCTTTTCATACTATGTATATGTATCAAGAATATGTATATTGTAGTGGATACCATGTTTCTCTTTACTGAACATGGCATACTATAAGATATGATATTGAAAATGACCTCCCATTGTTTGATTTTTACACTTTATGTAGCTTTGATGTTGAGTTTTGTGCTCCTCTTTCTTTGTGTAATGTATTTCGGCCATCACTTTCCCTTTGACCTCGTGCATTAGGGGGAATTTGTTATCCCTTGAATTGGAAATTCTCCATCCAAGTAATGATACTGAGTTTTTAGTCACATAAAAGGGCTTAATGGATAGAAGAGCTAGATTTGGTATAGATGACCATGGCCTAAATCACCCTTTGTTTACTCCATGATTTGCCTCTTTTTATTTTGATCTTAGGGAATACATACATGTGAAGAAATGATTCCCTGCATGCCACACGTGAGTTGACTCTTGTCAATTATTGTTTTTCCTCAAAATTTGCACACGCAGTTCTCCTTAAGAAAACTAGCGTCCACACACAAGTTTCCCTATGTCCACTAGTGTGTCCCTTAAAAAGTTGTTAAAATAAAAAAAAAGATTAATTAAAATGTGGTTGAGGTAGATAACCTAACCTCCCCACCTTCGCCAACCACCCTATACTCAAACTAATTTACCCATCCTTGTCATAAATACAAGGGATAGGCTATGAGGAAGGGGAGAAAACACCTACCATATGGTTATGTTGGAGAAATTATTCCATATTAAGGAGCAAAGAAACACAAGTCTCACTTTCATATATGCCTATTCATATTGAGGAGCAAAGAAACCCATGTCTCAGCTTTAGATATGCCTATTCAAACTGAGGTATTATGTACTTGTTGTAATTTTCATGATTAATAAAATAGATCATCCTTCCCACCAATTGTGTATACATTTGTTTATGTATAGTTTGTCTTCATGAGGTTTGATCCATATTTTGAGTATTTATCTCTTTATTATATATGTTTCATATTCATGAATTCCAAAGGTGTTTGAGTAAAGTATATCTTGATTGTAGTTATTGAGGAAAAGGTTTGGAGATTGGTTTTGGAAGAAGCTTAGGCTTGGATAAACCTTCATATATAAGGTACTCATTCCCTACCTCCAAAATGTTTTCTCGTTTAAAGTAATCATGTTTGATTCATTCTAAAATTTTATTTAGTCTATATATTTCAACCCCAATATGTTGGTGGTATCACCCCAACCATAGGAATAACTTCTCTAACAACACATACTACCAACCCTAGTGGTACTTCCCCCTACCCTCACACCAAGTCAAATATTATAGAGGGTAATACTTATCAGAATCCATAAACTTGCTAATAGGATTTGCAATCAACTGAAGGGATACTTCTATTGTTCCTCATTTACAAACACAAGATCCTATACTTACCCAAAATACTTAACCTCCTGTTGAGATCTATAAACAATAACTAAAATTCAAACCAGTTTTCTAGATTCTACTTAGTTAATCCCTTCTACTCACGACCAGTCATTCCCATTATTAGGACTATAGATATTCTAACTTCCACAACTGAAGAATCAATATATTTCAGTCAAGAAGCTATAGTAGTTTTAGGGGATTATTGTTTTAATAAGAAACAAAAGTAAATAATGAGAAGGGGTTCCAAGAGAAGAAGAGAAGGACAAGTTTTCATTGAACCAGATTCTAGTTAGATCATTTGGAAACCATCCTTTGATAATCCTCAAAGTGGGGCTATAAAAGTAGTTGTAGCCATGGGGGATTTTGTAGGAGACAAATACGACTCTATATCTATTTTAAGTAAAGAGCTGGAGGAAGAAAAGGCAAAGAATGTGAGGATGCAAAATGAAAATGAAAATTTAGAATAGAATCTAATCAAGAAAATGGAACACTTAAAGGCTCAACATCATTCAAAATTATGGAGGTTATAACAAAAGATTCAATAATTATGATGATAGAAATATATTGTAGAATTGAAGGTGGTCTAGCAGGCTACTAATCTTGCTGATATAAAAGCATAAATGGATCAAAATAAATAATACATGCTTCTTCTTTATTCTTCAAATTTACTGCACGTGATTTCAAAGATGAAGCTAATTCTTGCAATGAAAATTTAGGAAAGATTTAATTCTCCTTCTTTCAAGGGATGAATAAAACACAAGATTATTATAATGCCTTTGATCATTTGTCAAATATCCCAGCTAAACATATATACAAAAGGAAGAATACATACTAGGCTTATGAACAATTATGGGAATGGAAAGAACACCTAAAAAATATTCCCTAGGATCCTCCTCGAATAAATTCAATGAAGATGATGGGGGTTTGAATATAACTAAAGCACTAGGAACATTATTCTGATAATTTTGATCATACGATTTAAAAATTTCAGAAAATATGTGCTAGGAAATGGATTCTTATGAATGATTTCATTGTAATGCCCATATTAATTAATGATTATTAATAAGAGATTTTAATTAATATAAACAGAGAAATATAGATAATTATAATGATTAATTATTAAACATTTATTATTTAGTTATTAATAAATAATAAACAAAATTATTATTGTTGTCATTACTTCGCCGCTCCATATAAAACTTAGGTAAACCATTTCTAGGTCATTTGGTTAGATGGAATAAACACACCGTTCAAAGAAACTAACACATGTCAAACGGAAATTTTATTACACTACCCAAGAAAAATAATAACTTAAATTAATAAAAGGGGCGGTGGAAGAAAGGGCGGTGGGAGAAGGATGGCGGTGGAGGGAAGGAGGTATAAGGGAGTTTTTACGGAAGAACAGGGGAGGAATTTTTACGGAGAACGAGTGAAGAAATTTTTATGAAAGAACAGAGAGGAAAGGAGAAAATTTTTGGGGATTTACTCAGTCAGATTTGTACTCTGAGGAAAGGAGGTTTCTATCCATTTTTTTTGGTACGTGGGCTCGGGGGCTAGGAAACCCGTCGGTTTCCTAGGGCCAGCAAACCTGCTGGTCGGAAGGGTGGAAAATCGGAGCCGGAAATAAGGCTCCTTCAGGAGAAAGAGAGGGAAAAGCAGGAGCTGGAGCTGGAGCAGGAGCAAGATTCAAGAGCGAAACAAATTCGAGGTATTTCACTAGTAAACCATCTTTTATTGCACAAAATTTAAAAAACAAAAAAAAATCTGATGTTGAAATAGATATTTTTCTTCACTGTGAAAGTGAAAGATTGATTGAGTACTCTGCCCGGCAGACAGAGCACTACATTCATGGAAACTCTGGGTATGCATGCCTTTGATGAATTAGCAAGATAATATCCAATTAAATTGAATATAGATGAAGTGTAAGAACAATGAGATTAATCAACCTATATAATTCAAAATATCACTAAGATAGATATCTCTTTGTTTATATTTTTTATATCGAATCCAACTCAATTCCAAGTTACATTGCAAGGGTTTGTAGAGAGCTGGTAAAAAATACGGTTCAAAGAGATTAGGTATTTCTTATGTAAAGCACAACTACACCTAGAGCATGATGAAAACATGGGATATTTATTCTATATGAAAGATTTTGTTACTAATTCTTGGTAGGGTAGGTATTATTGATGTCTCAGATGTTCCCAAAAATTCTCCTTATTTTTTGGAGATGTTATTGTATTTATTTGATCTTTTTTGGTATAGAAGTGAGGAGCTATGCTGTGGAAATGCTTGTGGAATTTCTTGTGTTGAAGCTTGTATAAACTCCTATCATTTAAAAAAGAAAGTATGTAATTTTTTGCAGATTGGGTAATGTCTGATGGAAGAATTTTTGCATGTGATGATTCAACAATATATCAATAAATGTTTTATTTGTTGCTCAATGTCCTTTATTGAATATTATAGTAATTAATCTCATATCTTGATGATTCTAGAGTTTATAAATCATTTTATATTTCTCTATTGTGATGAAATGATATGGATGAGTATTATGAATTTTTTCAGATGCTTCAATTATGGTATTTTCCTTTGTGAATTTTACAATATGATGAGATATTAATTCTAGGTTAGTTGTTTGTTTAATTACCTATGGAATTCTGGTTTATATCTTAATTGTATGCATTGTTAGAAAGGTGTATAAATTTAATTATGAGTAGCAAATTCTTTGTTAATAAAAAATATGATTTCATATTTAATTGGTTCTCAATGGTATCACAATAATTAATATAATTAGGTGTTACACTTTAACCAATCTCAGAGAAGGTTTCTCTACTAGGATTTATTAACTATAAATCTCCATTATTGCTTTCTAGAAAACCTTTCCCTGTCACTCTCAAACAAACTTTTAGAAAAACCATAAGTCTTGTTTCTAAGGAGAAACTCTATAAACCCAATGGAGGCTTAAATCAATTGGAAGTGGTCACACCAAATGACTTGGAAATAGGAGATTCCCCGTGGGATTTTTTTTAAAGTTCTTGGATTGGATCACTTTACTTTCATTGATGATTGAATCATATTTCGACATAAACAAATGGAACTAGAAGGAGGGACATAACAAAATAATGGATTCAAGGAAAAGTAAAACTCTTCCTCATTCACCTATTTCTACTCCCAATTGTTAAAACCCACCAGTCACATCCATTGTTACTGCAACTCTACTCGAATCCATTTTATAAACACTCTCCATATCCATGAAAATCGTAGGTGTTTCTTATTTTCTCACACCCCTTCCTAAATACTCACCATCATGTACCCTAGTTGAGAATGCTCAACATGTTTTAGACAGATCCCAATAAAGAATTAATAGAACCCAAGCAATACATGAACGACTCAACTATTGTTTTATGGATTCTATTAAATGTTATGAGAAATAGTTTGAAGAATTTGTGATCAATCCTGAACACATTAGTTTTCTCAATTAAACACTCCAGCTCAATATTTTCGTGCAATTCTGATGGGACAACCAAATTCTAACTTCATTGAAAATCTGAGTTTTTCATTATTTGCAAATAATCCATAGTTTAGTCTAGAAAGTAGGAGGATCGGGCCAACCTTCATTGTCTCCTTACTCCCCACAAAGTACTCCTCATGGGAATATATTATATTAGTTCTTCTAAACATTAAACTGATAGCTCATCAAAGGAGTTTGTGTTAATTGTATAACATCAAGAATCATTCTTCGGACTTGTTGTTTGTATCAAGTCAGACTTGTGGCTTGTATCAAGTTCTATCTATGTCCTCATTTACTGAGGTGGGATTAATTTAGTATGATATTATGTTGTATCAAGATTGGAATATTTTTTTGTATTAATATTGGAGTCTTGTGTTGTATCAAGACTACAGACTTGTGTTGTATCAATTCTGGACTTATGCTGTATCAAGTCAATGATTCTCATAGATGGTGCCCTATGAGATGGATCTCCTTAAGTGGAGATGGTATTGTGTTGTATCAATACTGGGTACATGTGTTGTATTAATTCATGTGGTTATACTATATGATATATTTCTAGTGATGGTCACTGAGTGCTATAAGTCTTCTTTAGGGATTAGCTACCCCTAGAGTGAATTACTTTAGCATATTACTATATGACCCAGGGTAATATATATGATCATCAATATGCAATAATTATTTTGAGTATGATAAATAATGATATTGATATAAATCATAGAGATAGAATGAATTTGAATCGCATATGTATGCCTTCATGTGAACTCAAATTGTAAAGGATTGAGTTAAATATTTAGTTGTAAATAAACAATGTATCGGTTAAATAAGGAATCTATCTGAGATCCATGCAAAGATAAAAATAGTAAATAATGTAATTGAATTAATAAATACTTGTGTGTTTCAATTAATTAAAATAAACTTATAGAGATCCATGAATTTTTTTTGTATGGATGGCACTAAGAGTGTAGAACTAATGAAACTTAAGTTAGCTTGTTAACTAAGTGATCAACATTCAGTTAACTGAGAAGATCCATGCAGAAGTTAATAATATAAATTTTATACTAAATGTGAAGCATGAATGACATTCAGTTAGCATCCTAACTTTATGGTCATGCATTAGGGTAAATATTAAAATACTCAGTTCAAGTCTGTCAACATTCGGTTAAAAACTAATAATGAAAGGAAGGGTGCATATCTTTGTGTGTGATAGGTGTTTTTTGTTAGTTATTGTTATTCTAGGAATATGGAAAGTTCAATACAATTGATTACAATATTGTATTATAGCTCTCTTCTCTATTGCTGAGGTGACATCTCTTATCGAAAAATTTGCTTATATGATGTAAACCATTCTATGCAAATCTATCCATCGTACTCAAAGAATTGCTAGGTTTTTCATCTCCATGTTTGGAGGGTTTTCTTGGGCTATATCTTGTCTCTTATGGTTGAATGATTTATGTGGATTATTTTTCATATAAGATTCATATATATAGTGATGGACTATAAAAAATTTTAAAGATGAAGCATCTCTGATTTTTCTCAAAAGATTCACAGTTTGAGGAAGAAGAAAATACTCGTCAAATGGATAACAATCAAAACATGGCATGTATCGATCAAGATGCCGTGTCAATTTCTAGAGTACAACATATGCTTCCAAAAAACCTTGAAAAAGTTTTACCCAAATTTGACCTTGACGATATACAACTAGTCGATGATCACATTAAGAAGTCTATGCTAGCACCAATTGTGTAACATAATACATGAATACATGGTGTGTTGGTTGTTTCCTTATACCTTTGAGGGTAAGGATTCAACTTGTTTCTTCATTTTACAACCTCAGAATATACATTCATGGACTCAATTTGACAAAACATTTTTGGAAAAATTTGGCAATGATAAAACACCAGAGGACCTAGTAATGGAGTTTTCTACTATGAAGAGGCATAATAAGGAATGGATTTGATACTTTAACCAAAGGTTTTTTACACTTGAAAAAAAAATCCATGTTGAATCTATTCCTACCAAGAATATTCTTGTAGCATATTATATGAAATCCCTTCCAACTCCTCTATCCATGTGGGTGAAAAGAGCACATAAACCAACTCCAGAAGAAGCATTTGATGAGTCTATCCTAGTATAAATGGACATGTTAAGATTGAAATATAGTACCAATGATAATAGTCATCAACCTACAACTTCTTGGAAGAAAACTAAACCCATGAACAAAACTAATCTTCCAAAGAAATATCAAAATGCATTTGATCTTGAAAGCATTCAAAAGATTTTACAGAAAGTGTCCAAAGAAGTAGCTGACATCAAGAAGAATGGAAACGAAGGCCCATCCAATAGAGTAGGCTATTTTAGATACCTATTGTATGGGAGGAATTATGAACAACCTATTAATCAACAAACAACTACCTCCTAGGGGTTGAACATCGATGATATAGTCTATGTACTTAAAGCTTTACTTGCTGGACCAAAACCCCCTTCAAAGAACACTGATAATAATTTCATTGAAAATACTAAAGAAGATGTAAATGTTCCAGAATATCCAAACACCCATTATCTTAATCATTTTTCAAACCTTACTTTGTATGATGAAGAAGACAATATAGGAGGAATATATGCAGTTCAACACCCCTATAACCTTGGTGGGAAAGTGCATCAAACACATGATAATCCTTTTACTTCTAATTCTTCTAAGAACCCATATAAAACTACCCAGGTCACTTCTCGTAAAGACATTAATAATTTTTACCTTTATTTTGAACCTTTGGAATACTTTAAATGATACAAAGCTAATATATTACTCTTTGAACTATTGAAAGCTGCCCAAATCAAGAATAAAATTGATGATAGTTTGAATCCTACAAAGAGAAAAATGGTTGAATATGGTATATTAGAAACTCCTTTTCAAGAGAAGACTCAACAGTCTCTTTTACTATATTCCAATGAAAAAGAGGTAAATACACCACCTTTCCCATTATCATTTGAAATTTTTAATAGGAATGTCCACAACTGCATGGTAGATTTTGGTGCATCTTCAAATGTAATGCCACTGTCTGTATGTCAAAACTTAATGCTAAAATACAACCTTTTCCAACATAGATAGTATAATTAGACAGATCTAGAGTAAAATTCTTAGGATGATTAAAAAACATCTTGATTAGACTCTCCTCATACCCTAGGATCCATCAAACCATTGATATCGTTGTAGCCGATGTTCCTGAAGCCTGTAGGATGTGGTTGAGTTGTGATTGGTCACATAAACTTAAAGGTTATTTTGCAACTGACTGGTCACATTTTTTGTTTCTCTATGATGCAATCCTAATAAAATTAGAGTTGAAAGGTTAACCCTACATCAAACAAACTGTTATTGATCTTCACGATCCTGGTGAACTTGCCTTACACCTGAATTCCAACTCAGGAAATTACACTATGTATACATTTTTTGGAGTCTACCTCCTAACATTTCCCCTTTTACTCAGTCTGAAAATCAATCGGAGATAATGAGATTTTCCCAGATCGAATATTCTCATACCATGTTACATAATGTAAATACCAATTTTAGGTTAGACAAAAATTGCTGGACATTATTTTTTGATGCCTCCAAATCCAAACATGGATATGGAGTTGGATGTGTTTTAATTGTTCCAATAGGACATAAAAATATGATAGATTTTCATTTAGATTTTGATAGTACAAATAATGTGGTTGGATATGAGGTGTTTATTCAAGGTATTAAGAAAAAAATTGATCTAAAATCCAAGGTTGTCAAAGTTTTCAGTGACTCGAAGAAATTTTTTTGATAGATAAGGAACATGATTCATTTTGTCTTAACACAATTAAAAAATTATCAAAAAAGGTATGGGTCTTGATTAATCAATTTGAATATTTTAACGTAAAATATGTCCCTAGATCAAAAAACGTTGATGCTAACTTGGTTGGTGATGTTGTTTCTAAATTGATACCTAGAAAAGGTTTTGCATTTAACACATTTTATACTGAACTAATATATAGGCCTTCCATCCCTGATAACATCACATACTGGAAATTTTTTGATGATGATAAAGAAATTTTAAATTTCCTCATAGCTAAAGATACCTTTAAGTACATAGCTATCGATGAAGATACTCATGATCATTTTTATCAGAAATCCAAAACCCTTAAGATTCACAAACACCTACTTCTTTAATTCCCATATCGATTGTCATGCCGGAAATTTTTTATGATTTGCATGATAAATTAAAAAAAATAATCAATTGTAAAACTAATGTTTCCTATATGAATTATCAAACTGTAAATTTGGGAACTGAACACAATCCTCAGAATATCAACTTATGTAAAAAATGTACACCAAGGGAAAGAAATGATTTTATCGGATTACTCATAGAGTACAAAGATGTTTTTGCATAGATGTATGATGATTTGAAAATGTTTGATAGTAAAATAATGAAAAACAATATACCTATGAAACTTTATATTAATCCTTATCAACAAAAACTAAGGAAAATGCATCCCATCTTAGAGTCATATGTTAAAAAAGAATTAGATAAACTTTTATATTCCAATATCATTTTTCGGTCAGATGCACTCAGTGGGTGGCCAATTTAGTCTCAATGCATAAGAATAATGGAGGAATTTTCCTCTACGTTCATTTTTGAAATCTCAATAGAGATTCAAAAAAGGAAAATTATCAAGTACACCCAATGGAACAAATTCTACAAAGGTGTATGGATGAGAAATGGTTTCATTATTAGATGGCTTCTCTGGCTACAACTAGGTTTTTGTCTCTCATTGTGATCAACTCAAAATTATGTTCAAAATACCATGGGCCACTTTTTCATACTGAAATATTCCTTTTGGATTGATAAATGCAAGAGCTACCTTTTAGAGAGATATGGACATTGCATTCATATGTTTGATCCAAAACTCTGTTGTAGTTTATTTGGATGATTTTACAATTTTTTTGAAAAATATATAGGACCATATATTGTAGTTGAGGAAGGTATTGGAATGATATAGGAGGTATGGTATTTCTCTCAATACAAAAATATTAATTTTTGTTGTGTAGAAGGTAGGTTACTCGGGTTCATATCATCTAAATATGGTATAATAATTGACCCTGAATGAACTAAGGTGATATCTCAAATAAATTTTCCCAGTTCAAAAAATTTGATGCAATCATTTTTAGGAAACATAAACTTTGTAAGGAGATGTGTCCCTAGTTTTCCCAAATTGTGAAACCTTTAGAAGATATGATTAAAAAGGATGTGATATTCAAATGGAATGAATATAGGAAACACACTTTTAGTAAAATTAGGGAAGCTATTGTAGAATATCGTGCTTTAACGTCTCCTCATTTTTCGAAGTATTTTATTTTATTTACATTTTCTTCTGGCATTCCATACATTTCAGTCCTAGCACAATAGAATTATGAAAGTGATGAGATCCCAATATATTTTATGATCTCTACTTTAGAAGAAGCCAAGCTAAATTATCCAAAGGTTGATAAGTAATCTTATGTAGTATACAAATTTGTCAAACATTTTATACGATATCTCTTGAAGTCTTGAACTAAATTTATCCAGCACTACATAATGTATTAATTCATAAGGATTTAGGGGAGAAACACGTTCATTGGATGACTGCATTACAAGAATATAATTTGAAGATTCGCCAGGATAAAAAAACAATTGGACAAGGATTATGTAAGTTGGAAGCTTAGTCGGTAGATTCGTCAAATGATGAACCATAATGGGGAAATGAAGAGAAATTTATTGACCAAATGTATTTCACCACTGTGATTAGACTCCTAGGATGGTGAAATTAAGTTTCTCTTTGTTCACATGTGTGCTCCTAAGAACATTGAACCAAGCAAAAGAAGAGCTCTCAATCTAAAGGATTCTCCTTGCCAATTAGTAATGATGTTCTTTATAAGAAAACATTTGATAGAGTTTTTTTATGTTGTGTTGAGAAATATGATGCCCATAAAATATTAAATGATTTACATCTAGGGCCTACTATAGGCCATTTTTTATGACAAACTAGAACACACAAAATTACTTGGAAAGGTTACTTTTGGCTGACATTGTTCAAGGATGCTCATGCCTTTGCACACAAATGTGAAGATTGTCAGAAGGTTGTTGGAAGAGTTAAGAAAACTACATTTTCTCTTCAACAAGTTATTATTTATGCTCCCTTTTGTTAAAATATTGTAACTTCAGAAGATATTCTATTGTAATTTTGTTGTATTCTCCTTTGGAGATGTTATTCCTCCATTCAGATATTTCCTTGATGTAATTGGTCATGTAAAAGTCATGAGGTAAACCCTTCATTGTATGTTAGGGAAACATACCCACAGAAGTAATATATAAAATGTATTTTGAGTCTCCTTAGGTAGGTCGGCCCTAATTAGAAAACCTAGACGACCTAGTTAGTTATTTGAGTCACTCACCTAATGAATATAAATAGGTGAGGTGCCTCTCTCNGAGAGAGAGAGAGAGAGAGAGAGAGAGAGAGAGAGAGAGAGAGAGAGAGAGAGAGAGAGAGAGAGGGAGACTATTTTGGAAGAGGAGAATCTATTATTGTTCTTATAGTTTACATTGTACTTGGTTGAATTCTATATAGAGGAATTTTTTCTAGGTTTTCTCCCCCATGAGGGTTTCCTAGGATAAATCTCTGTGGTCTTTTGTATTGTTGTACTTGTCTTTCTTTCAGTGATCCTTTGCTTATGGTTATGATGTTATGATGCTAAATGTTTTAGATCTTGTATAACCATTAAACATCTAGTATGGTATTAGAGAAAACCTAAAATAAGTCTTTGTGCAAACGAAACACTGCTACTACTACAACTACTCGATATTAGGGTTTCATGCTTAAAAACCCTAGAAAAAAAAAATAGTTATCTTGGAATTTTTTCTATAAATCAATTTGAAGAAGGCTCGGGAGCTGAAATGTTTACAAGAAGAAGATGAAATATTTTTTGTACCTTGTGTGAAAGTTTCATCCTTAAATTCACTATAATATAGGATATATGATTCCTCAAACTTAGGGTTCTATCCTCTCCTACAATTCGGCCTTAAACATGTGACCTAGGGAGAATTGCTATATATAGGGCTACGAAGGTCCAAATGAAATTTAGAAATATTTTTCAAAAAGGTCATGGAATTTTGTTTCTATGGTTTGGTTTTCAGACCCCAAAGGTGAAATAGTGACATGTGGTAGTCCTTACAAGTTTGCTATGCTGAACAGTCCTGAAATAAGTCACCTTGGGAAAATTCACATAATTCTAATATGGTGAATCTAATTTTACTATAACCTATCGGGTTGGAAACAAGACATAACAATATACCTCACAGTGAATCTTAATACCTTTAGGAGCATAAAATTAGGAGCTATAGTAGAAACAAGATTAGTCAATTATGTAGAAGAAATTGGAAAAAAAACTAGGGCTTCCTGTTCCGGGCACTTACCTCCACCGATCAGTTGAAGAAGGAGGAATATAAAAATCGTCCTACGAGGGCATATATTTCTATGTAAGAAGTCCTTATTTTTTGTATTTTCAATTTTTGAACTAACACTACGGCCGAAGAAACTTTAGGGCATAATATATTTTGCAGGTTTGTCCACAGTTTTGGAAAAATAAGTATGATGCTCATATCACCTTGAAGAGGCGCATATTTATATCCAATCAAAGGTGAATATATCTATGTTGAAAAATTAGGGTTTCTCTATCAATCCCTAGGTCCACCAGAAGCAGTCTTATGGAAGAGCCTCCAAGAAAGCGTCAAGTTGAAGCAATTTCACTAGTAAGTTCTATCATCTCTATTTCCATTTGAGGTTCTCATTTTTATCATGATGACAAACAATACAAATATTTAGAACAATCTTGAAAGAGTCAAGAAATTCTAAGCATGTAAGTACAGAGTGCTTCGCATACTTGAAGAAGCATGACATGGAGATCTATGTCAAAGAAGAAGTTTCATATCAAGAGCAAGACGAAGTTGAAGTAAAGCAAAAGAAGGACCTAGTAAAAAAAACGAGTATTTTTGTCTCCATTGGATATCACATGTATCATCCTTGACGACCCCCAAGGATATGTTTGATGCAATGAACAACTTGTACGAAGATGACCTTGAGAAATCCACTGAAGGATGTGAAGGTGCAAATGTTAGAAAATATTCACTGTTACTTCACAAGGATATCTCACCTCAAGGAGAAATTAGAAGCCATTGGAGACAATGTCAAAGAAGCAGAAGCATATATTACAAATTTGAATGGTATTCCAAGTTCAGTTAAGGGAGTTGTTCTAGAAGGAAGATCACCTATGGAGGAATTCATGTAAGAATAAGATTGATTGATGGAAAAATATGAAGAGATGGATGAATCCTAACAACTCATGACAAGAAGAGAAAGAACAAGAAGGAAGAACATTCTCGCAAAGAATAAAAGGACTTTAGAAGAAGGACATCTCACAACTCAAATTTTCAGTTGTGATGAGAAAGGATACCTTGAGAAAGAATGTCCCGAGAAGGAAAAATGGAAGGATGATATGATCTAGAAGTAATAATTAATCATACAAAATGATGTTTGGATATGATTTCAATACATGAAGGGAAGTTTTGTAAAGTCTTCCAAGTATATCTACAAGATCAAGTATACAATAGATCAAAGTATAAAAATATACAAATCGAGGTTCATGGTTTCTATCAGAAAGAAAGAGTCGATCATGGAAAGAAACTACTCTAGGGTATAGACACACCTCTTTAGTGGAGGATATTACACTAGAATGTTGGAGTAATCAAAGTATAAGAATAGATAGAGAAACCTATAGGGTGTTAGAATAATCAACCCATAGTATTTACCCACTTAGACATTAATTCATTTATTTTTGTCTTATTTGCCTAGTCCATGAGTCCCACCATGTGCAAGTTGATAATTGCCTATCCATAGAGGTCAAACTTGCCATTATTGACTCATGGAGCGCTTGGGAAAGCCTTAGGAATCAAATCTGCTTTATTCCTGGCCTCCTAGGAACCCATCTGCTTTTTCTGCTTTATTCCCTGCTTTTTCAGTGTTTTAAGGCACATAGGAAAGCAAGACTAGGTGAGGTGAATCAGCTTTGTTGCCTCTTCCTCCTCCACTCTTTCCTCCATGAAAAAGCATGTATGAGCTGCCAGTTGACCACTCTTTAGCTTTCCTATGCGCCCTTGCTAATTCGTGGGGTCCTTGATAGATTTGGGATCAACTTTTTTACACCTATGGGGGATTTGCCTATTTTGGGTAAGCCTGCTTTATGCTAGATTTGGATGCTTC
>LPNX010151632.1:260185-295149 GCA_001517045.1 Pseudotsuga menziesii | reverse complement strand
AATTACACTATACTACCTGGACTCATTAAAATCATAAAGTTTCCAAATATAGGGTTTTCATAAAAGAACATCACAACTTCAAGTGGGGAAACATCACACAATTCCTCACGCCTGAAGGGATTGATGTTATAGGATAGGTGAAATGAGAAACAATTATCGCTATTTGTGGACCACTAGGGGAGCATCATTTTCCTTCTTTCCATTTCAGATAAGATAGATAAGATATGATAATTTTATTAATGTCTAGCGAAGGACCACAAAGGTAAGTTAATATTAGCAAAAGATATGTATCTAATGTGAATTGAATGTGGAAGTGTGAAGGCCGCTCCAGAGGAATTTCAAACAAACTTTTCAAATATTCTTGAAGGATGATTTCATTAATGGTTTCATATGTGATTGTTCTTTAATCATTCATGGTTGCATATAATTCTTGGGTTATTTTGTACTTGTTGTGAATCTTGTGATCATTATATTTGGAAGAGCCCTCCTAAAGTTTTTGGCTTATTGAGTTAGATACACATGGTTGTTAGAGCATGTTTATAACAGTTTAGGTAGACCTTCTTTCATACAAGTTTGAATATCCTTGATCGTTTATCTTCTCTCAAGTCCTTGGTACAAAACAGAATGGAGCCATTTATTGAGTAGTGGGATGCAAACTGCAAGCAGTGAAAACTTTTCAAATATTGAAAATAGCGAACCACAAAAGAGATTTAGAGAGACTTTTATGGAGATCAAGGCAAATTTTTTTGTGGAGAGTTCTATTTTCAAAATTTAAAAGCTTTCACTGCTTGCACTTGCATCCCACTACTCAAAAATGGTTCCATTTCGTTTTGTATCAGGGACTTCAGGGAGTGTCATTAATGTTTGAAGGCAGAGTTTTTTGTGAAGAGTTCCATTTTCAGGTTTTCATGAGTTGTTGAAGAATTCAGCAAAGTGTAATGAATATATTTTGCACTCTTTGATAATTTAGTGCTTCCTCGACTAAATACAATTCAGTTACGTAATGATCATGTTCATTTAAAAAATGGGTCCGCCGCTTCTATTTATAGTTTTTTTGACAGAGACACCTCGGTTGAGGTATTTACCTCGACCGAGGTTTATACCTCGACCGAGTTAATACCTCAGTCGAGGTATTTATTAACCCTCGATCGAGGGTATAATACCACGACCGAGGGTTAATAAATACCTCGACCGAGGGCTGAAAAAAACCTCAGTCGAGGGCTGGAAAAAACCTCGGTCGAGATATTAAAACCTCGGTCGAGGGCTTGTTAAACCCTCGACCGAGGTACGTTTTTTGGTTTTTGCCGAAATGCGCTTGCCAAAAAGTGTTACCCAGGTCCGTGGATTCACCCTGATGTTTCCCAATTTCTTCTTGTGTTCTTTTTTCGTTTCATTTTCCTTTTTAGAAATTTTCTCTCTTATTCGTGCTTAAAATTTTTCTCTTTTATTCTTAAGGAATGCGAAAAACCTAAAGGTGACTCTTGAAAAGAGTAAAAAGTGAGGGTTTGTTTTATTTCTTCATCTCAGATGAGAGAAGAGGAAGATGACGTCTCTCTACATGAGAATGCAATACAAATAACAATGAATATCAAGAAAGATAGATAATATTGTAGCCAGTAGCCACTTTTTCCCTCATCGTTATTTTATTTTTTATGAATTTTTTTCTACTTTATTCCATTTACCTGTATTGTTCCTAATTTTTAGTTAGTTTTGATGTATATTTTTTTTGTAGGTGAGAGTTTTGCCTCTATTTTCTAGTTAATGGTGGATTTATTTTAGCGTTTTACATAAACATAAATGGATAGAAAATGAGGGGCAGGTTCAACTGTGAAATTTCTAGATTTTTGTGCAGCGTGGATGCATATCTCTATTACTAATTTTCTTCATGTAATTTTTTTTCTCAATATTGTTATTTATTTATTAGTTTTATTTATTTATTCATTTTATGGCTTTAATTTTATATTGAGGTTAATAATGGATTTGGTTTAAGGTTTTACATCAATGAATATGGATAAAAAATTAGGGGCAAGCTTGACCAAGAAATGGGAACACCTTTCTGGAACATGTGTGCATGTCCAAAAGGGTTTTCACCTCCCTTTATGTGGAAGTTCATTAGTTTATTTGACCTACATGGTGTTATTCTTCTTGGTATTGGAGCACCAATGCTACTCTTATTCCTAAGAGCATTGGTGCTCCATTTTTGTGTTGGAGCAACAAAGCTATTAATGCTCTTCATTTTTCCAAGAGCATAAATTATCCACTTTGGGAATATTACATCTAGTGGATGAGTCCTTCATCAAACATTTTCCACTTAATAATTGAGTGGTTTTGTAATTACAAAAAATCCACTTATAAAGTGGTTTGACACTCACTACGGTTTTGTATGGCTGGTTTCACTACCATTACTATATAGTAATGCATAACATTTCAATACTACCATTACTATATAGTAATGCTTAACATTTCAATACTAGTTACTGTACATTTTCATAATATTATTCTTTTGTTTATTTCTAATGTCTTATTTCATATACATCCAATTGTAGTTTTTTTAAATAATCAAAATAATAATATTTTTTTATATTTCATTAACAATTTTCATCTTTTTAATGTTAATTGGAGATTCATCATAAAAAAGGATAATAAATAATACTTGAAATATTTAAATAAAATTTATGCTATCATTACATTTTAATAATAACTTATTTATTAATTAAATTCAATTGATAAATATTAAGCAAACATTGAAATATTTATATGCAAAACAAATTAATTGTAAAAATGACTAGGAATATTAATAAATTATTAATTAAAATTGTTTTTATAATAAATTATTGATTTTTTATTTGATATAACCAGCACTATATTTAATCATTAGTATTCATGCTACTTTTATTCCCGGAGCACTAGCATCAATATTTCACTTTGGTTTAGGCACACTAGTGCTCCTTTTTTATCATAGAGAGTTGGCAATATAGGTGCTTAACAATGGTGTGGGTGCACTAGTGCTCTTCTTTTAGATATGGGCGCACAGATGTTTTTTTAAGGAATGGGCATATTGATGCTTCTCTATAAAAATCATTACACCTGTGCTTTCCTTTAGAATATGATGCACCATTGCTTATGTTTAGGAATTTTTGCTTCTGTTAAGAAATAGGTGCACTGGTGATTATATTTTAGAAATAGACTCATTGATGCTTATATTTTAGAAATAGGTGCATCAATGCTAAACAATGGCTTTAGAGCTTTGATTCTTTTATGATTAAACACACATCATTGCGCACTATATATTAAAAAAAAACTTATAACCTCCATCCACCCAAAAATATTTAGTTTAGCTAAATATCCATTATAACCTCTAGTACCAATAACAAAGGTTATAGAAGAGGTTATTTTGACAATTTTTTTTGCTATTGTAACACTAAAAACATTTGCTATAACCTTCACTATGATGTATTTCCCTTGTAGTGGTTGTTTGATGCAATTTGGTAATCCATCACAAAAAATTAGTATATGTGAAAAAGTGTGTAGAAAAGGGTTTTGCAAATTATTTCGACACAATGCATCATAGAGATAGTCTCTTATGTTGGATTACCATGACTACCAAGATTCCAATCCAAATATTGAAATCATACTATAAGTTACAGTAATTCATCTTCTATATCGTCGAGGTAAAACTAGTGTTCCATTTGGTCAACCCATCTAGTCAAAACTGACTCATACAAACCGATCTTAGGTAATATAAGCATATATGATGGGAATGGTCAAGGGGTTATTTTTATGGGATCCATCATCAACGAAACCTTGATCTTCAACCTTCTTACCCTTGTGAGATCCTTCCCTAAGGAAACCTTCACCATCATCATGTTTACCCTCAAGATTCTTAATTTTATCAAAACGAGGTGAGAGTTTCCCATTGATTGTTGTCATGTGGATCTCAGGTTTGTCCACTATCTCAATGAGGGACTTGTTATCTTGCATTATTTCTTCCTTCAAAAACATACTTCAATTGTGGGTTATGGGACCACAAGGACCATTTAGAGGGTTACCCAAAGTTGTATCAGCATAGTAATTGTAGCAAGAGAATTCATTTGTGATAATCACAATCAACATTGTTGGAGGGTCCATGCAAAAGGGTTGTTTCAGAGTTATACCAATGTGATAAGCGTTATGTAACAAATATTTTGGGATAGATATCTAATAATGGTACTAACTAGTCCATGGTTTTTTTTAAGACTAGTGGGAGTATTACTCTACTTTGAGTATTACTTGATTATTTGAATTGTCAAAGATTCCCAATATTCTAGAATATTGGGTTTTTCCATTTTACAACTGGTAGAGATTGGTTGGTTGTACAATGTCCCAACAATAAAGGAATTTTAGGTGTGGTATGCCTTTCTGATATAGCAGAGGGTGTTAAACAATAATACTTTTTCAAAACTTTCACAACTCCATCTATGAAGGATGTACTAAATCCTTAGCCATACTACCCAATTTTGTGGTACATAAGAATGATCTCCCTAAGTGATGCTCTTAGTGTACTATAACAGCAACACAACCGATAGGTTTATGTAAGGTTGGTTCAAGTGTTCTTAGGGGGATTCCAATATACCTAAGGGCATGTGGAAGATCAAATATGTAGAAAAATAATGTCTAATGAGGTGCTACTTGCTAAATACCAATAAAGGTGTACATAGGTGTCAAACAACATAAGTCCACTTATATTCATTTTTTGTAAGCATCCCAATTAACACATTATACAAATTGACAAGAACTCTAAATAGTTCTCATTTTTTTATAAGGTGAACTTAATAGCTATTTTTACCTCAAATAGAAAAATAGTGCTATCCATAACACCAATTTTGTACGGAATAAAATTACAATTTTTTTGAAAATTTTTCAACTAGTGTTTTTAATCACTAAAAAAACTAATATTTATTAAAAATATAAATAAAAAAAACCTTTAAAAATTAAAAATATACATACAATTGATTTTCTTTTTTTAATAAACAAAATTATTAAAAATTAAAAAAACTATTAAAAACAAAAAAATATTATTATTTTTTAATTAAAAAAAATACCATTTCAAAATTTAAAAAAAAAAAAAAAAAAAAAACTCTCTCCTTCCCACCACCCCCACGGCTTCCTCTTCCTTCCCCACGCCCTTCCCGCCCCTGCTCCCCACGCCCTTCCTGCCCCTGCTCCCCTCGCCCACCCCCTTCACCCTACTCACTCCTCCCCTCCCATGCAGCGCCCATCAAGTTGTGGTTCAAAGCATTCCTGGGTGGGCACCCTACCTTTATTTTTTTAATAAAAATCTATATTGTTAATTAAAATTTTCATTTTTTAAATAAATTTTAATTGTTTTATTAAAAAAATTATTTTTAATAAAAATTTGAGTCACAATAAAAAAATTCATTTAAATTTAATTGTTGTTATGTTTTTTATTAAAGTATAATATTTATTTAACAAATATATTTTTAATATAATTTTTTCTTATAATTATGTTTTATTTTATTAAAGAATAATATTTATTTAACAAATATAGTTTTAATATAATTTTTTTTAATAAAGTTTAAATTTATAACTTTTAATAAAATGCTTGGATTCTCTTTTATTAAAAAAAAATGGCGTGAGGGAAAAGTCATGACGAAAAAGAGGGGAGACCTTATTTTTTAATGCCATGGTTTCAAAAATGCTACAAATGTTTGCACCACTTTTTGATTTAGAGGTTGATTTTAAGATTTTTCTACTAATGATATTGTTTGTTAAGTCAATGTTTTCAAAGAAGTTATAATTTTAGTGGTTAAAAAAAACAATTTGCTAAGAGTAGTATTATTTTTTTATTCAAGGGTTAATTTTAAGGCAACAATGTGGGTTTTTAAGGCAATAGTTGCATTTTTTTAATAAAGTTTAAATTTATAACTTTTAATAAAATGTTTGGACTTTTTTTTATTAAAAAAATGGTGTGAGGGAAAAGTCATGACTAAAAAGAGGGGAGACCTTATTTTTGAATGCCATGGTTTCAAAAATGCTACAATGTTTGCACTACTTTTTGATTTAGAGGTTGATTTTAAGATTTTTCTACTAATGATATGGTTTGTTAAGTCAAATGTTTTCAAAGAAGTTATAAATTTAGTGGTTAAAAAAAACAATTTGCTAAGAGTAGTATTAGTTTTTTATTAAGGGTTGATTTTAAGGCAACAATGTGGATTTTTAAGGCAATAGTTGCATTTTTAACCTTGAAAAAAAAATGCTACTAGTAACATCATTTTTCAATTTGAAAATGGATAAGTTGAAAAGGTGACAACTAAACAAATTATAAAATTTAAATGCATGCTTCAAAAGAAAGTAATCATATAATACTACTTATAATATTCCTTGATAACTAAAACATAATAACAAAAAAATATATAAATGTAAATATAACTACCAAAAAGCTTTATTAATAAATAACCAAACACTATCCATATAATAGTACTTATAGTATTCCTTGATAACTAAAACATAATAACAAAAAATATATAAATGTAAATATAACTACCAAAAAGATTTATTAATATATAACAAAACACTATCCACTTACCTTTTCAAAGAAACAACTTCCAATAAAATTCCAATACAATATAAAAATATTAATTATACATAATTACATATATTCTATTCAATAATTTATAGCCAACCAAGACCTTGACCACGTAGTTGTTCTTAGTTAATGAGGGGAGTTAGGATAAGACACTTAAGCATTCTCTTTTTTTAGTATACATTAAATTAATCCATGCGTACACGTTTGATGTATAATTTCTAGATGTGTAAATACAATTGGTATCTTAAACTGAACACACGTCTACTTCTTCTTAAATAATTGTGTTGACATCTTTAATGAAAAGATGAGTCTCCTAAATGTTTTCTTAAGGTAGTTGGAAGATATATTACTCTAAACCTTGCTAATTGAGCAAGGGATCATAGTTAAATCTAACAAAAAAAAAAAGGAGTGGACACAAAGTAACTATGATCATAACCAAATCCAATAAAAAGAAGAGTGGACACAAAGTGAAAACTAGGATCATAACCAAATCCAACGAAAAAAAGAATAGACACAAAGTGAAAACTAGGATCATAATCAAATTCAACAACAAAAAAAAAGGAGTGGACATAAAGTGATAACTTTAAAGTTAAAATAAAATAGTGAAAATTTATTTACATTCATTGGTTCCCTTCAGATATTTAGCATGTTGCAGAGTATTTAATGCCATTGCAGTTCAAATATTTAGCATGCTACAGAGTATTTAATGTCATTGCAGCAATCTGATGACTCTTGAATCTCGAGTAGCTCAAGATTCAATGGTCATCCAACAACATTAAATATTTTACAGCATGCTAACTTAAACAGAACACGAGTATACTTCTTCCTAAATAATTATGTTGACATCTTTAAGGTAGTTCGAAGACATACTACTCTAAACCATGCAAATTGAGCAAGGGATCATAACCAAGTCTAACAAAAAAGAAAAAGAAATGGAGTGGACACAAAATGAAAACCAGTGACCAAATCCAACAAAGAGAAGAGTGGACACAAAGTGAAAACTAGGATCATAACCAAATCCAACAAAAAGAAAAGGAGTGAACACAGTGAAAACTAGGATCATAATCAAATTCAAAAAAAAAATAGATAAAGTGATAACTTAAAGTTAAAATAAAATAATGAGAATTTATTTACATTAGTCAGTTCCATATTTAACATGCTTAGCATGCTGCACAGTATTTAATGTCATTGCAGCAGTTTGATAATGGTTGGATCTCCAGCAACTCAAAAATGCAACAACATTAAATATTTAGCATGATAAATTCAGCAGGTTAGTATGTCAACTTGCAGGCGTTTCATGTCATTGTTCATTCAAATTCATAAAGTTGTCCATTATTTTTTACCGACTTTTTAACAAAATTCAGCATGTCAACTTGTAGGCGTTTCATGTCATTGTTCATCTATTCATAAAGTTGTCCATTATTATATGTAAGTGGTTATCATTTGGGCTGTGTATTCATCCCCATAAAGCAAAATCATGGCGGCGATTGACTCACGACAGTCCAGTTTTGGGCTGTGCCATTTACGAGAATGGATCCGGATCTTTGGAGCTTTAACGCGTTCACAAAGCAACGTGTGTAATTACAAGTCCAGTCAACGAAGCCGGTAATCTAGAAAGTGGAATCTGTCATCTTGTTCCAGTCAAATTAATATCATCCCAACTACTACCAACTCTTATGGATATATATATGCAAACACGTCTCATACTAATTTCCTCATCACAAAGAAGGAAGTTCTCTTATTTTTCCGTGTCTGTGCAAGTGATAGCACCAGTCTTGATAGACAATACTACCCAAATATGGCACTTCATCTCCGTTCTATGACAGCGAGTGTTTTTATTCTATGGTTTGCTCTTGCCCTTTCCATTTGCCGTGGAGATGTAGGGGATATTGCTACCCAAGATTTCTTCAATGGAATTTTATCTGGGGCTTCTGATACCTGCGCCGGGAAGGATTTCTATACATACAGTGACTTCGTTACTGCGGCGAATGCATTCTCTAGCTTTGGCACAACTGGGACCTCCGATGACCAGAAGAGAGAAATTGCTGCTTTCTTCGCCAACGTTGCTCACGAAACTGGCAGTGCGTATCACATACTTTCTGCTTCTATAAACATATTCTGAATATAATCTCTAAATCTTTAGAAATGATGATTTAATTTCAGAATTTGTAAATATTCGAAATTGTTTGTTTATATACGTTGACAAATATAATGACTGAGTGACAGGTCTGTGTTACATCGAGGAGATAAACAAGAGCGATTACTGTGATTCGAGTAATACTCAATATCCCTGCGCATCTGGAAAACAGTACTACGGGCGTGGCCCCATACAACTTTCATGGTATGTATATATATTTGTATATGTCTCTGCCTATGTTATTAATTTTGTTTTCACGGTATCTATTGAAATTGAATTGAATGTTGCTAATTGCTGTATGTTTGCTCTCATTTCTGGCAGGAACTATAATTATGGTGCAGCTGGAGATTACTTGGGCTCCGATCTGCTGAATAACCCTGAAATTGTTGCTCAGAATGATTTAATCGCGTGGAAGACTGCGCTCTGGTATTGGAATGTGAATAGCGACTGCCACACCGCTATTACAACCGGCGAAGGATTCGGGGCAACCATTCAAGCAATCAACGGCGCTATTGAATGCAACGGTGGAAACACAGATGAGGTTAATGACCGGATCAGTTATTACAACAAATACTGCTCTCAACTCGGTGTAGATCCAGGAAGCAACGTTAGCTGTTAAGAGTAATTGACTGGAGGCTTTTCAGCCTCTTCATCTTCATCAGTGCAGTTGAAATATAACACATGTTCCGTAGCACTCAATAAAGTGATAGAGGCTAATTACCATTGCTAGTATTGCTTGTCCAGACACAATTAAGTAACTTAATTGATAACACAGCGGAACATTTTTCGCATAGACCAAAAAAAATATTTTCACTGTTCAATGTTCAACGTGCCAGTTTTTCAATGTGATTGACTTCATGAAAAACAATTTGTAGGACCATGGTTAACTTTGTCAATTAGAGATATCATACATATGACTCATAGTCCTATTTTTTTAAATAAATAAATTTTATTATATTAATATATTTTATTTAATTTTTTTAAATCAATAAAATTAAAATTTTAACTATAAAACATAGTCTATATAATGTTGTAGTCTATATAATGTTGTGTTAGTCGCAAAGTTTTAATGGTAGTGTATTTTTGCTTAGAATTAAATATTAATTTTATTTAAAATAAATATAATTCAAAATATGATTTCAAATTTAAAAATATTTAATTTATTTTAAAATTTTAAAAACTTATAATAAATAATTTTAAAAACATGAATATTACAACATTCATAATAATTAATATATTTTTATGTAAGAATAAAGAAACAAGAATTTACCATACAACTATGTTTGACTCAAACTTTGAAAACTAATCTCACTTCAAAACCGAAAGCATCTGGGCCATCTCAATGACAGAAATTTATTTTGCATTGGGGAGGAATATGTTTTGGTGAGCAATATGTTTTGCATTTATATAGAAATTTATTTTGCATTAAGAGGAATATGTTTTGTAACCATCGAAATTTGTTTTCTATTATCTATTTTTCCATTATCTATTGCATATTTAGTGGAGGAATATGTTAAATACAACTATGGAAATTTATTTTCCATTATCTATTGCATATCTAAACAATATAATTTATGTGTTGCTTTGAGGTTCTAATTATTGTTACCTATTATTTTAGTGAAATGTGTTGTTCATATATTAACTATTTCAAATATTTTCCAAGTTTAATTTGGTAATTTCTTACATCTCATAGTTTTCTATCTCTGAAAAGGAATGTAAGATGTTGTTCCTATATTCTTTAATATATGTCTCTCTTTTGTTCTTTATGATCATGATTTTCTTCCTTGTTTTATAAAAAATGTAGTGTACAAGTTGTCCTTCCTATATGAGTACCATAATAAGATTATCTTCCCTCTTATAGAAAATATTTTCAAACCACTAAATGTAACTATTCATGATAAAAAAAGTATTTAAAAAAAAATAATTATGGGTTATTTTTTTATTTTTTTTAAATAAACCTAGTGGTGTAGGGGTTTTTACATTAAAGATATAAAAAATATAATATATAAAATGAACAATGTTAAAGAAATAATCTACAATAGTTTATAAGAAAGTAATAATAATAATTGAAATTTTGAAATGGAAAATGTGATATCGATATTAGAATTAATAGCAATATCCACAATACCACTTTACAACTTTAAGAGGAAAACCTCCAAAAAGACCATAGCTCCAATACAATGTAATGTTCTTTACAGATCTATTATATAGCTCTTTAACCCTATAAATAAATTGTAGCAATCCTTAACCATAACCACAAATTGACTGACTATATATTAATGGATATGTGAATATCATATTATATTATGCAATGTCAACTACCTAATCCCAACTATCTAGTAGACCTTATTTAATACAGATGATTGCCTTACATTAGTTAACAACCTATATACCAATAACCAAATTAGTTTGAATGGGATCCTAACATATTCTTTTATATCCTCATGAAATACCTTATTAGAATCATTAACTGTATAACTAATTACTTCACATAACCTTGTAGTTTCTCCATGATTTATCTTGAACCTACTCAACCTGGATTGAGTAGTTAATGCCAATATTCTTATTAATAGTTGCACTGGTACACATTATCTATTACAATGGATCAATTATTTGTTAATGACTTTTTTCATAGCCTTAACCCAGATTGCTATAGAAAAAAATTTTACTTTGTTTTTTTCATATGTGTTCTTGAGTTTGACACCTAGCCCTACTACAAGCAAGAAAAAAGATAAGCAATAACCATTTTTACAACCAATACACATCAATTTTATGGAGGAGGTGATTATTTGTTTGCAAGAGATGAGGGAATCAATTGGCTTACTGTAGTAGTTTGAAGAAGGGAACAGGTAGGGTTGCAAATGTGTGATTCAACCCAGTATGTTGATTGTGGATTGGTTTAATGGCATTTTTTTCAATTTTTGTAATAAAAAAATGATCAAAATTGTGTGAAGGAAGTTGACTTGTTTTTAAGAGTGCAATCATGCTATAGAAATTAATCAAGAAAACCCTCAATCAAGGTTTTTTTTGTTTGGTTAAAATGATCCCATGATGAAGCTATATTATATTTTTAACCAAAGGACTCTTAATCAAGGGTTTTCTTATCTCTAGATTGATCTATTTGAAAATTTTGATTAATCCTTCAATTCATATTTTTAAAATGCTCAATCAAGCATCTCTTTATCAAATTCATATTAGGTGGAAGCGTTAAGGTTATCGAATTCTATAATTAATTATCAATCCAATGGCATATAATTTCCACACTTTCGATTTTATATTATATTTTTATTCAATTTCTTTAAAATTGTTTCAACAATGCTAGAGAAAAACAAGTAGAATAAAAATAATACAACCAAATTTTTAAAAAATCAAGTGGGATCCCTGTCATTCTCTTTTCTTAAGAAATTTTTTATTTTATTTCAATTTATATGAAAAGTTGGAAAAACATTGACCTAAAAACAAAGACATATAAAGTGTGATTCAAATATTAATCATCGACTTCAAAAAATAATAATAATATTTAATAATAATAATAATAAAACATAATAAATATGTGGGATTTGTGATGCTCTACGTAGATCATAGTCATACTACATACTCATATATTTTATTTTTGAAATTTATTAATTGAACATTAAATTAATTGATGGTAGCAATAGTCACTTTTAACTTTTCCTAAAATTTGCATGGAAAATAATTACTGAATGAATGTTTTACACATTTTTTATTTATTTATTTTTGGAAAAAAAAGTCTTCTCAAGAAAACACATCTATCTACAATTTGATTTGGGTACATAACAAAATTCATAAGGCATACCCGTGTTTTGAGGGATTTACTTTAAAAGATATGTAAATTATAAAATTTCCATCACCACATTTCTTTACAAAGTGATACCCATTTTCATAGACCCACCCTATTCACAACATAGGGAATTTCGTAGAAGGGTCATTCTCTCTTCCTCAAGCACAAATTTCCTCATAGATAGGGATCCCAAGGAAGTATTGGTGGACCATTTTTCTAGCATAGTATTATCATGAAAGGGGGACATGTAAAAAGGTCAACCAACCTATCCTCAAGGTTGGTATTCATATCATGGTGCACCCATTGGAATTGTCAATTGATCCTTCCTCAAGGATGGTACTTACATAGAGGGAGACCTTAAGGAAGGGTTATTCAACCCTTCCACTAGCATTTTAATCTCATTTATGAGATCCTAGAGAAATATTATTTTCCTTTCTACAACATTGTATTTTTATCAAGATGGTCCACGAATAAATGTATTTCCAACCTTTCTCAAGAATAATATTCTCATCTATGGGATTGCAAGAAAGGGTCATTTACAAGATGGTATTCTTCCTTACTGGATTTCTTAATCCTTTAGCATAGTATTTTGACTATGGTGGATCACTAAGACAGGTGTACCAATACATCCTCAAGCATATAGTATTTTAATTGATCGATAGCCAGATGAAGGGTAGACTAACACTTAAGCATTGTATTAACATCATATAGTATCTGTAGGAAGGGTCAATTGGATGCTTCTAAATCATAGTATTTAAATTGATGGGTATCTCAAAGAAGGGTTGGGAAAACATTTCATCATTGAAGTACATGGTGAACAGTCAAGTGATGCTTCCTCACCCATAGTTATCTTGTGAAGTGACAATGTAGGGAAAGAATGATCAACCATTCATCCTATATACTGTTATTGTCATAGAGGATTACATGAAAGCATTAGTTGACCCAATCCAAAGAATAGTATTTGGGTTAAAGGCATGCCCATGAAAGGGTTGAATGACCCTTCCTTGAGCATAGTATTTTTGTTTATAATGAGCACATACATGTGGTGCTGTAACATTTATTGGGTATAGTGTTTTCATTGAGAGTGAGCCAATGAAAAGGTAAAACAACACTTCCAAAATCATAGTGTTCACATCATGGAGGATAGTATGGCAGGGTTAGAAAACCATTTGTAAATCACAATAATCATGGAAAGGTGGATATCAATGAAGGGTCATCCCCAAATACCTTGATCATATTATTTGCATGATGTGGAGGGATAGGGAAGGGATGGATGACACTTATTTAATAATAGATATATCATAGGTATAGATCATGGGGAATGGTTGATTAAACCTTCTCATGTAAGTATATTTGATATTTTTGGTGTAGTAGGAGTATTGAGAAGGTAAGTGATGGAACCTAGGAAAGAGCACTAGACTGCAGTCAAAAGAGTATTTAGGTATCTAGGTTGCACGATGGATTATGCAATATGTTATTGAGAAGAAATTGATTACAATAAGGAAATTAGTGTACATGGTTATTTTTATTCTGACTGGACTAGAGATATTGAATGTAGATGATTAATGAGCATATAGGTGTTTAAAATATTTGGTGGAGTAGTCAATTGGATGAGTAGAACAACATAATTGGCCTTTGCATTGCTAACTAATGAGGATAAATACATGGAAATTACTCATGCATGAAAGAAATTTATTTGGATGCAAAGGTTATGTTCAGATGTTGGGCTTGGAAAACATGTCATTAGGGTGGATTGTGACATCATTCAGCGACAAAACACATTAATGTTGTAATTTTCCCCCTGAGGATATCAAGGGGTCTAAGGGACATATCATCATCTCTCTAATTATAATTATATAATTTTAGCACATCAGATTAGTTAAACAAATATTAAATTTCATTTTTGAGGATTTAATCACAACAAAGTTCCTTTAATTACCAATAGATTGAAATAAATTCAATAAATATTCCAACATATGATAAAAGGGTTGGGAAGGATTACTAACACCTTATAGAAACACCAAATATCCATCCCAAGCCAATTCATACATAAATTCCATCACTAAAGGCCATTTAATCTTAATCATGATAACTAGTAATTAGTGTCCCAATTACGATACTTATTGACACAATGCACAATTGATGGTACTTAATATAATTTCATTTGTTTATCACTTAACCATTTATTATCAATTACAATGGCTAATAAACACCTTAGAACATGTAAAATAGGCATAATTACCATTTTCAAATTAATTAAACATAGTAGTTATAAAAATGATGGCACAATAACTAGTTAATTAGTCGTTCAATACTAGCAAGTAGTCTTCAACAAATTCGACATGCAACCATGCCAATGAACTAAAAAGTGAACCTACAACAATTATACACATATTTAAGCATGCATATATAGAAAAATTAAGTACTTTTTCATATTTGTTACGAGTACATAAACAAAGAGTATTTCAAGTTCAATCAATACAACTAATTAATAAACACTGCAAGGAATTCAATCACACCAATCGTAATGAGTTACAAGGAACACAAAGGTGAATGTATAGACATGTAAAATATCATTCTACAGCAAATTTAAAGAACCATTAATAGAGCATATTTTTGTACATTCATCTTTTACAAAAAACATAGATTCGAATCCAAAAGCTATTTACCAATTTCACCGCAATGTACCTAGTTTCCAATTTAACTTTCCAAACGAAAAATAAAGAGAAATGTATGACTATTTTATCTCATGGAAATAATATCATGGGTTACTTACATTCATATGGTTGTATGTTTCCACCCATACACATTCCATTAAACAACTCAAAAAACAAGTTAATACTACTCATCTGAATTAACTAGTAATCCTAGGAATCACTAGAATAATTAGATCCACAAATCATAGAATAATTCAAATGAAATTCCAACTCAAAATAAAATGTTTTATAATTTATAACTTATTTATATCGCATTCTATCATTTTTTTAAACACTTCATATGCAAAGTCACAAATATACTCAAAACAATTCCATTGAAGGAGCTAGAAATTGGAAATTGATCTAGAATTTCTGCAGAGATTTCCCTAACACTAACAAGAAGATTTATCCTCACATTCTCACAGAAATTTCAATATTATTTATCATACCTGAGCATAAAAATAACACTCATCAATTTTTACAAACATTTAGTGTCCTAAGTCTTCAAACTATGCCAAACAATCCAATCAAAGAACTAGTTTTTGAATAAAAGGTAGAATTACCAAAGAGAAGTGTCTTTAACCATTCCAAGGTTACTGTACCATCAAAATACATATTATATAATGAACAAGGGAATAAATATTAGTTCTGTAGTATAGGTACCAAATAATTATTTCCTCAAACAAATTGTGCACAAAATCTTAAAACTAGTTTCCAATTCCTTCATAAAATTTACTTGCATAAATAGATCTAATTTTGTGATAAATTTATTCCACAAATAACTCATACATTTCATAAAAATTTTCATGTGCATACATTAGTAAATCATATCATAGCCAAGTAAATTAAATAAATATTATATAAAGCACTTATCTTATAAATGTGTAACTGGCATCATCTGGAGTACATTACACCCAACCTTTGGCACTGCCAAGCCAGATCTCAATTTGAAAATACACCCCCAAGATGAGGCCACATATCCATAATAGAGTTGCACTTAAGAATAGTTCAAGTTTCAAGTTGATAATCCAAAACTCTATTCCTTAACACATACTTCCTCTTCCACCCCACTACCAACTGCAATGGTAATCCAAACCCCCCAAGCCATTGAGATATCGCCATTTACCATTAGGATTTATGTGCAGTTTTAGGACATAGCCAAGTAGTGAAAACGAAGGAACTACACCAGATTTTTCTTGGATTACCAAAAACACCATATAATATCACAATTCTTCAAGCATAAATTTCATTCACATAGTAGAGTATTCATGGTTTCCAAAGATCTCACCACCAAAGGTATGAACAACAATAATCGACAACCATCCAAAAGAACAATGAAAAACAACCCTAAGCCAAGGATAGCAAAAATGGATTTATAGACCAAAGAAGATAATTCTAACTCAATGGGGTCAAACCAAACAAAGGTAATCCAACTTGATTCAATCAAAGGGGGGTAATTCAACCACGAGAGGTTAATTCTAATCCAACCCAATCAATTCGAATTTCAAGAGAATGACTCCAAGCCACTCCGCCCCACTCAAATTCATGTGTGGAGACATCATCCATGTAGAGGAATCAAAATTAGTTAGGTGGGGTGTCACACAAGCCAAGGCATCTTTCCAAAATAGAAAAGGGGGTTTTACACAAGGATTTACACAAGAGTTACAAAAGGATTTACACATGGAGTTACAGAATTATTTACACAACTTGTGAGGTGTTAAGGATAAAAATATCCAGTGAGGGAACACTTGTGCAAATGGGAGTTACAAAACCAAGTGTAACCTCCACAAAGAAGTTACAAACCTACCAAATGGGCTCACGTGGCACCCACCCAAACACCAAGGAGGCCCACTAAATCATGAATTAGGATCAATAATACCAACATAGCCTATAATAATCAAAAGTTGGGTTCGTTGTACAATGTTTGGGTGATCGTCAACTAATAAAGCCACGAAGACATAAATATGGACCAAGGTCAACCAAAAAAATTCTAGTGTTAGAAATGTCTCCATCCCCCCTCACATTGTGGATCTAGGCCTCCCATACTCTTTTTGTTGTCCTCGATGTGGGAGTTGTTTTCATGAACTAATTATTTATAAAATAATAATAATGTCTTTAGGTCCTTAAAGGACCTTTTTTTGGCACCCTGTACCGCAATAATGAAAAAATACAAATTACATATGCTCGGGGCTTAACGCATGGGGTATTACGAATGTTCAATATCATTGTGTGTGGGAGATGGCGGAGAACCAAAAAGTGTTACTGGAAAAGGTAGACACTGTGAAGAATCTTGATGACTCATTGACAAAGTCAATAAGGATAGAGGAGTTCTTTTGGTGTAAGGAAACAATGGGATTGGAAACACTACTTAAGTTGACTAAAGTCTAAATATCATGTTTATGCAAAGAAGACAAGAAGTGGGAGAATGTTGGGAATTTGAGTATCGATGGTTTCACAGTGGTTAGACATTGTCATTGTTTCTTTTGGATTTTTACTATGCCAAGTTTAAGAAAAAAATATTTTGAGTGGACACTCCACCCACCTTCTCAAATCATCATGAAGATTCATTGTGATTCCTTGAATATAGGTGGAGTAGCAACTCAAAACATTTATTTCTTAGACTTTTCCACAATGAAAATAAAAGAGAAACAATGACAATGTTGGGAATGCTATATTATTTGCATGTGGATTGATTAGAAAAGTCGATAGTCCACTGGTATAAGTCAGCCGGTGTCGAAGGTGATAGATGGTGTCACTCTGGTCGGTTGACCAACTAGGATAAGTTGTTTGGTCGAAGGAGAATGACTTGGTCAATGAGAATCTAGCATAAGAACCAAAATATAAATGGGGAAACTGACCAAAGTTGGCCTGATCAGGTTGATTGTAATAGAATAACTCAAAGTAGTTAGGAAGTTATGGATTGTCATTAATGATTAGTTGGTTGTAATGGACCTATAGATAATATGTAATGGCTATGCATGATGTACAATGTAAGCATAATCAAGGATACCGTGTCCTAGATACCGTAATTGTTGATGATATTACCAGGCTGCACAAATTTAACAACTTTGGGTCATCACCTTTTCCTTCAGTTTTTGTTGCTCATAGTTATAACTTGAGCAAACTTTGGCATGACTAATTTGGTCACTTAAATTATCGCTCATTGAAACAACTATGTAAATACAATATGGTGAGAGGTGTTCCGATGGTATCTTGGAGGGATGGTGATTGTTTTGGTTGTGTACTCAGAAAACATCATCCTAATAGTTTTGAAAAACATGCCTCTTGGCACGCCTCAGTTCCCTTGGAGCTTGTGCATAGTGACTTGTGTGGTCCTCTTCCATCTGCTTCCTTTTCTGGTTTCAAATATTTATTAAATTTCATTGAAAATTACTCTAGACTCACTTGGGTTTATTTCCTAAAACTTAAGAGAGAAGTATTTAACATGTTCTTGGCCTACAAGGCCCTGGTTGAAAAACAATCTGGTCATCAAATTATTAAGAAAACCCTAGGTTTAACGACTTTGTCATATTGGATTTTCACACTTTGTTTATGTGATTCGTTTTCTATGAGCGCATCTCTACGTTGATTATATAAATGTTCTAAATGCAACAAATATTCCTCAATCTCAGTAGTATCACGAAGTACATGGATGGAAATATTTAAATATGGTATCTCGCATTCCACCAGCATGATTGCTTCCACCCCATGAACGAGCTGGAAAGGTGAAAAACTTATGGGAGTATTAACATTCGTTTGATATGCCCAAACCACGGGATACAACATGATGTGCCAGTTTGACGTACTTGCATTAATAGTTCTCTTGATAATGGTTTTAAAATTTTTGTTCACTGCTTTTACTTTCCCATTCATTTGCGGGTAAAAGGAAGACAAGTGGTCTTTCCTAAAATCAGCATAGTGGCCAACTCTATCATCATCCTATTATGAAAATGACTTCCCTGGTCAGTGACAATCTGCTTTGGAATACTGAAATTGGTAACAATTCTATTGAATACAAAATATGCTATTGTCTCATCATTGGCGTTAAAGATAGAAATTTCCTCTTCCCACTTCGTGAAGTAGTCAACAACGACAATGATATACTTCTGCCCCCTAGCAGACACTTGGTTACAGGTCATGAAATCCACCCCCCATTTGGTGAAGGGACCTAACATGATGATGGGGAAAAGAGGAGTAGGATGTGACTGCATATTTCTGGTGTAAAGTTGGCATGGATGACATCGTTTACTGCTTCTACACAATATTTGAAGATGGTAAGTCAGAAATAACTAACATGCAAGATCTTCTGGGTCGTTGCTAACCTAGATAAATTACCCCCACATGCTCCACTATGAGAATCATTAGGATGAGCTCACCCTCCTCATGTGTGAGGCATCAACGCAAGATGGAATCTACCCCTTATCAGTATAAGGTATCACTAATTATGAGGCATTTTTTTTCATTTACTCTTATCTTACACCAATCTTCTCATGAGAAGGTTGTAGGACATTTCAAAGTCTATAGATACACTAGGGTATCTTTGTACCAAGGATCATAGGTCGAAATTAAAAAAATGTGCTCATCCGGAAATGGTTCATCTTCTATCACTATGCTTTCCTTGCTTGGTAACTCTAAGATAAGTTCCACGAATACTAGGAACTTCTTAGACTTTGTGGACTGAAAATACAGGTCAAGCTACTAAAGAATGACAATGCACTTATTAAAATTTCCCCCAATTATTCATTGGTATAATACATATTGGAATGGATTTACATCTGCAACCACATTGGTTGTCCTTAGAAGAATCTAGTGTCTCAATATCTGGACGACATAAACTGCCGCTAGAGCGAGCTTCTCCACATGTGAATACCTCAGTTCAGGCCCATCCAAAGTGTGACTAAGATAATAGATAACATTATCTCAGAGTTTGTCATCTTCCTAAACTAGCACTATGCCTATCATACACTAAGGTACAACCAGATACAATATGAAGTCCTTCGTGTAGTCTGGTGGGTGCAAAAGAGGAGCTGATAACAGTGATTTTTTCAATGCCTCAAAAGATTGTTGAGTGGCTTCATCCCATAGGAATGGGATGTCTTGCTTGATAAAGCGCATGAAACCCTTATTGATCTTGGCATAGTTCACAATAAATCAACGGAGAAAGTTTGACTTTCCTTGTAGACTTTGTAACTGTTTGATGGTTCAAGTAGGTGGCAGATTAATAATCACCTTTGCTTTCAATGGATCGACCCTAATACCCTTATTGGAGACTATAAATCCCAGAAATCACTTGGATTCGATGCATAAGACACACTATGGGGATTTAAGTTGATCTTGTAATGTCTGCATCATTCAAAAACTAGGTGAAGATGATTCATATGATCCTTCCTCTTTCAAGAATGGGCTGAAAGATCATCTAGATATGGTTCAAAAATGTGGTTAATATCATGGAAAGCAAAGTTTATGTTGGTATTTGGGTTTAATCTGAATCTAGTTATAGCCTGAAAAAACATCCATAAATGAGAAAACCTCACTACCCGCACATGCATCAATAATATGATTAATGAATGGAGTGGGGTAGTTTTCCTTGGGACAAGTCTTGTTCAAATCCTGAAAATATGTAAAACACATATAGTTCCTTTATTTTTTATCAACCATAACGGGGTTGGATACCCATTCTATCAGAGAGATAGGGTAAATGAAACTGGATTTCAGCAGTTTTTCCACTTTAGCCTTAACGGATGCCTCTTTCTACGGATTAATGGGTCTAAGATTTTTTTAAACATGTTTAATGGTAGGATAGATTCTAATTTCATGCTCCACTATTGATGGGTCAATGCTTGGCATATCCTCGTAAGACCAGGAAAATACATCACATAACTCTTTAAATAAGGCAGTATAATTGGAAATCTCTTCGGGTGAAGAGTTTGTGCCAATATGTACATTTTCCATGACATATGGTTTCGTAGAGATATTGACCAAAATGGTAGTGGAAATTTTTTTCATGTTCCCCTCGAAAAATACTCCCTCCTTGGGCAAAGGATTCAAAATCAGATCAATACCTTCAGCTAGTCTCACATGGAACTCTGAAATTTCTATCCTGCTCAGGTCTGGAATGAAGTAAGACTTGTGATATATATCTTCACAAATTTTCTTAGGTATTATCATGGCTTCCAGAATGGATTCATCAAACAGAAAAACCATGTCTAAGAAGCCATAATAATAAGTTGAGTTATCATCCCATGCGAGCAAATAAGCTTCATCCGACTCTTTTGAGACTAGGGGAGACAAGATGGAATCCACAATAGCATCGAATATAGCTTGATAGGCTACTTCTTCTGTTGATAAGGGAACTTGAGGTTCATCTTGCAAAGGGAGGCCCTGTGGGTTAGTTCCATCTACTATTGTACATATTTTATTCCCTATGCTCGTCGTACCTAAGTACTTTATAGGAGTGTGTATATCAAAAGTGACCATCAATGATGTATGCATCAAACTCCCAAAATTGTGTTCATCGGGCATGACTGATCAATCAAAGGTATGTTGGACTCTAAAGTCTCCACAAGACCTTTTTGAGTATATGTCGGCTAGTCGACAGTTACCAACTTTCCTTCGTGTGGGAACATAAGGACTCAAAAAAGAGACGATGGAATAGCGCACTTCAGACATGTCCAACTCCTCCCCAAAAGTAAATTATATTCCAAGGGGGAATCAACTACTTCAATTTCCACAGATACTGTTTTCCCTTCCAGTTTTATTTCAAAAAATGGAAGGATACCATGTGAATGGAAAGATATTATGTCAAAAGAGATAAAAAAAGTGTTTGATGAGACCACCTCAGGGGATCCCGAAGCATTCCAACATGAAATCAAAATCACGCATGTGGATGCACCTTCGTTTATGACTATTCGTCTAATGGTTTTTTCCTCATCGACAACATCAATGGAAAATGCCACATGGTAAGGTAGGTGCAGTTTGACATAAGAAATATTGAACTTAGCCACCAAGATCGCAACTTCCATATTGTCGATGGCTGCCAGAAGTGCATCTCGTTGCGAAGGACAACTCTGGAATACTTATAGGGTTGACATTGCATAAGGAGTTTGGGACAAATATTCTACAACTGAGTAGTTTTAAGCGACCCTCGCATTAGGGTTGTGAAATGTCTTTTTGAAAACACCTTTCGGTATATTTGGCAACGTATCAACTAGTTTATCAATTGAAAGTGGGGCTGATGTTTTGACAGTTTGCTTGTATTTCTGTTGAGCCTTTGTTTTATAATTCTTAGCTCTAGTCTGTAACAAGGTATATGATCGAACCATATTGATATAATATTGATCATTAGAAGGATCATTTTACATACCCTTGGCATTTTTCAGATCACTAGAAGTTACATTTTTTCCTTGGGGAAACGGATCCTTTAGGATGACCGACTGTTGTTGTTTTAGCAACTTCTATGCTTGATCCATGAAGGGGAACTGATAGCTCAAATGGTCTTCCTGGAAAAGATTGCAAGAAAATTTTGAATTTCTTCTTTTCTTTCCCCCCCTCAACATTGTTTGTGGGCTTCTATTTGTTTTGATTCCCCTCACCCTTCTTACCCTTGTTCTTTTTCCCATCGGGCTACTAATTTCCATTTTGGGTAGATTGTGTAGTAGAAACGTTCACACCGTCTGGATGAGGAGGTTGAATAATTGGATTCCTCCACTGCATATTTCTTTATTGACAGTTCATATATGTGTTTGTCTAGTGACTCTACAGTTAGTGTGTCAATTTAACCCACCAAGCCATTGGCATGTGGTCTAGGCTTAGGTTTAACAAAGTCTATGGTGGACCTTGGTGCCTCAGGAATAATCTCATAAAGAATCCCATAATAGGAATATATCAAATACAATTGTTGGTCCCTAAGTATGGCCTCCTCCTTCGAATTCACACTCTACTTTGAAACATCTTTTGAAATATACGAAAATAAAGACTTCAAAAACCATTCCAATAGGAACTCGAGAGGAATATTGGCTTTAATAAGCCTCTTTCTCCTTCTCCATTCATGAATGTGGTCGGATATATGAGTGGCCTTTTGAAAGTTTGACAAAAGGTCTGTAATAGAATCACACCGGATAGGAAGTTGAAAGTGATTCAAAAAAACGGTTTCTAAATCAAGAAAATTGTCGTAGGAAGCGGATGGGAGTTCAATATACCATTTTGTTGCTACACTAGTCATATTTCGTTGAAAAAGTCTCAGTGGAATCAATTCATCATTCAGTGAGTTGGAGGAGCACCAAAAATATAGCATTATGACATGGTCACCTTGAGCCTCACCATTTTTCCCTTCAAACGTAGGAATGTCGAAAGATAATTTAATTGGGACTAGTGGCCAAGTCAAATCATGGTGCACAGGGTCATTAATGAGTTTTGATAAGTCTGGAAATTTTAAAGTTTCTAGAAAGGGTAATATGGGCCAAGCTTGAGGATTTTGGGGCGAGGAAGTGCTCGCACAAGTATTCCCAAAAGAGAGGTTGGTGTTTCCCCCAACTACAAGCTGTGAATAACTAGCAATGTTTTGATAAGGATTCCAACCAAAGGCCAAAATATTACTTACCTGAGGTGTGTTGTACTACGTTCAACTGATTCCAGTCGAGGCTGGAGTTGTAGATACAGGAGCTATGATTCCCACACTGAAAAGTGATAAGGGAGATCTACCAAAAGGTAGTTCCTTCCAAACTCTTGAGCCTACAAATATTCAATTTCCACTAACAAGGGATCAGTATGAGCATAATGAATATTAGGTTCTCCTGGAATTTCACTGACTCCAATTGATTCAAAATAACAATTTGTATCTAACCTCTTCCTTTGAGGTGGCGACAGAGGCTCCACTATTGAGACCAGAGGAAGGTTTTGCAACATTCGAGACCTACAGGGAGGTTTCTCCTCCACATATAAATATTTAAATCACACACCTAAATGCCAACCTAGATCACAAGAAGTCCATAGAGCACACCACTAAAAAAAATCCTAAGTATCACAAACAAAGGCAAGTAAAAGATACACCTTCCAAAGGAGTGTCTAGGATGATTAGGGCCCAGAACAAACCAGTAAAGATTAGAGAACAGTTTCCTAGGGTACTATGATAATTTTTTTGGGTGCAAGCATTCGAATTACCAAACCTCCCTCCCAAACTATTATCCGGGGTTTCCTCCCAAGTGAACCCTAGGTACAATGGAACTAGCCTTCTACTATCACACGTGAAAGAATCTTAAAGTCTGGATACTAAGGCTACCAATCTTACAAAAATACTCCGTCGAAATAGTTGCAGGTCTGACTAGTGTGCATGGGTAGGGTAGCTAAGCCCAAAATTCAGATAGCACCGACACCTCATGGGACCCAATGTGGTACTAAATGAACCCTTGTATGCAAAACAATCATGGTTTATGCTTGGACAAAGTATTGGAGGGGTATCTCTGCAACTAATTCCTCACACGACCTCATGAATAACTCTTGTGTTAGAGGATGTTTCTGGTTGATCTCTTGCAAACTTGGATTTACCTAGAATATAAGCAACTAATTCTAAGTTCCAGTGATCTTGGATAGTTTACCAAGATCCTAGCCTAAGCTAGTTGATGTAGGCCCTAGAAGGAAAAAGGTTACTAGTAAATTTTAATTAGCAGCGTTCTTTTTAAGGTTATTATCACTCAAGGTAGTGGAAGTGCAACTCGTGGTGTTATGACTCAACTCAAATAAAACATGATGTAAAAAATTTCAAATACAAATGTTATTCAAAATTTGTTTTTCCCTTTAGAAACAAATGAAAATTGCTTAAGAACTTTGAAAAAATAATACTTTTTTTTTAACTTTTTATTTTTTAAAATAATCGAAAAAAAAGAGTACAAAGGTCCTATTTATGACTGACAATGCAAATACAAATGCTTTGTTTTATTTTTCTTTTCAAAAATCAAAAGCTAATGCAAAATAATGCAACTAAGCAAGTCAGAAAAAATGAACAAGTATAAATGCAAGAAAAAGTATTAAGATCCTATAATCACAACCTTGACAAACACTGCAAATATGGGCCAAAACCCTACTTGGACTAAGCTAATGAATTTGGAAACCAATTATATCAAAATATTGAAAAAAGTGAACAGTCAATACCACTACTAAAGCAATCAGGTGCAGCCAAGCGGACCAGAGAACTGATAGAGGTCAATAACTCATAGAGCCACTTACACTTCAACCAATAAAGCCAAGAGGAAATGCCTAAACAAAATATTGCACATGTATTCAACCTAACCTACTCAACATAAACCTTCTGAGACAAGTTACAATGAAATGCACTATGCAACAAATCAACACAGATCTAGGAAATAACCATAAAGAAGTAGTCAAATGCCAAAAATGCTCAAAAAAGGGAAAACCCTATAGCTTGGACACTATCCTATAGGAACTCACGACTGTTACTAAGGAAACCCATGACTTCGAATAAGAACTCATGATTGTAACTATGGAAACCCATGAGTGGTTCTAAAAAAATTTAAAAGAAAAAAATCAAAGACTAGGAATCCTAAAGGTCTAGAAGGAATGACTAAAGATCATATAAATGCAAATCATGACAAAAAAAAGAGTGAAAACTGGATTCAAAACATGATTGAAGAGGCCCCAACACAAACTAGACTCCCTAGTGGATTTGTCAATTCTATTTTGAGGGATATCTAACTTATGACTTTGGGTCTTAGGGTCCCCAACATACTAGAGTATGTCTTGCAGACATCAAGGATTATAGTGAACATATATAAGAGAAATAGGGTTAGAGGAACATGTACCTTTTGAATGACGATTAATACAAGATTTAACCTTCTTTCTCAGATGCTCCTCAACCTTCTGATCTTATATACCTACAACAAAGATTGATGTTCCTCCATAGTAACCAGTGTTGTTATATAAAGAAACACAAATAAATTACGTTGCATTTAAGAATAAATAACAATACATGTCATGATTCATAAAAAAAAAGGCATGGACTAAGGCAATATGGAAGAAACATACTCTTTATTAAGAAGTTCAGGAAACATTACAATTCTGTCTTAGAAAAGCTCCTTTGAAGACCAAGAAACTGATTCAATTCCTCTTGCTCCTCTCTCCAATGTATTTCTCCAACATAACCTTTCTCTCCAAAATTGCTTCCTTATCCTCTACCCCTCCCCTCTAATTATACTTGCTGGTGAGGAGAGGTTACGAGGCCTAGGATGGTTAGGGGAGTTAGGGAAGTTAGCATTTTGAACCCAACCACCCCTAAACTAATCATGTTTTAATTTTTAATTTTTTTATATGGAACTTGCAGGTATAAATAAGGAAACTTGCGACTCGCTCGTGACTTTTATGAAGGAAAATTGCGAGTCCAACTTTTTAGGGATAACTCATGGGTTTCATATGGGCTGACCTGTGAGTGACACATGACTTGTCATAAGAAGACCCGTGAGTGCAAGATAAACTCATATATAAATACTGGCAAGGCTAAAGAAACAAGTATGTATCAAGGCTTAACTTCAGCTATAATTTTTACGCCACTTCAATCCACATGGTCCTTTTTTGTACCTACATATTTGGTGTTAGTACACATATGTGGAAGTGTCGTTTCATGATATAACAGTTACCCACTCATAAAAACCTTAGTTTCTCATCTTACCAAATAGAGTACGTTTTCTTCCATGGAAATCATAAGGCAAGGGTATCCATAGTTGTAATCCAATTCCCAAAATCCATCAAGACTGATGGTTTGGTGATTAGACTCACAGTTTGTGTTATATGGAAAGTGTTCGAGTACACAAGGTACTTCCAAAAATACTGAACACCAAGAACATCCACTCACACAAATAGATCATAGATCAACACACCGATGTTTCGACATGTTTAAAACCCTCGAGAGGGAAACAATCCATGGCCTCATCCAAATAGATACTTGGAGCAATTTATTATGCAAATGAAAGAAAGTTACAAATGAGCTTCTCATAATCGATCAACTAGCCAATGGCCCTACATTCTCTTTAAATAGAGATCATGGACCAATCGAGTGTTAAGCTATGGATCAAGGGTAGGTATGCTCTAAGAGAAGTTGAACCATCGAATCACTTTATGTCTAGAACATATTGCGATCGTCAAATTATAATATCTACAAATGCATACTAATGCATACTAAATAAAAACACTTTACCTAACGGATATATTACACAAGTTGATATTAACTAACTCCTAAGTGTCTAAGGATCCTAACATCCCCCCTTAAGAACAACTTGGGACAAGATTGAAAGATTTACAAAAGTGACACTATTAAGAGAAGGAAGGAGGAATTAGAACTTGTCCCCCCTTAATGACAAATTCCTGAACTCCTAACATAGATCAAATTTTAGAAAAATTCACTTCTGTAAGAGACTTAGTGAAGATTTCTGCAACTTGATCATCTGTAGGGAAAAAGAGCACTTCAAGAACACGATCATGACCAAGATTTATAATGACGTGCATATGTAGCTCAATGTGTTTGTTGCGTTTATGTAGAACTGGATCTTTGACAAGCTTGATGGAACTTTGATTGTCTCACCAAAGTGGAGTGGGTTGCTACTGCTCGAATCCAAACTATGAAAGTATCTGTCGAAGCCATAAAGCTTCCTGACTGGCATTAACTACGGCTCAATATTCTGCTTCTGCTGAAGAAAGAGGAAGATCTTGTTGCTTCTTACAAGCCCAAGTGACAGGTCTAGATCCTAGACTAAAAACATAACCTATAGTAGAATTTCAATCATCAGGATCGTCAACACAATCTGGATCAGTGAAACCAACCAACAAAGGTTTACCACATGTACTATAATGAATCCCAAACTGAATTGTACCTCGAATATATCGAAGTATTCTTTTTGCTTCTTTCCAGTGACTTTCATGAGGTGTTTTCATATAACGAGAAACATGACCAATGACAAATGAAAGGTCAGGATGGGAATGAGTCAAGTATAAGAGAATACCAACAAGCTGATGATACAATGCAGCATCTACTTCAGGTGAAGTACAAGTGGCAGAAATTTTTACTCCATACAGGAAGGGAGAAGGGGCTGGTTTACAATATTCCATGTGAAAGTGACAAAGAAGGTCACAAGCATACTTATACTGGGAACAAAATATTCCTTATTTGGTTTGCAATACTTGGAGACCAAGAAAATAATGCAAATGTCCTAAGTCTGACATTTGAAAATTTTGCTTAAGACTGGATTTCACATGGGTTAAAATCTTAGGTTCACTATTAGTAAGGATAAGATCATCAACATAAAGAACACGTATGATGATATGGTTTCTTGCTTTCTTGGTATAGAAATTCGGGAAAGAATGGAATCTAGAAAAACCAGTGTCAAGGAGAAAGCTATCCATTTTGGCATACCAAGCTCTAGGAGCTTGCTTAAGGCCATATAAGGATTTCTTAAGGTGATAGACAAGGATAGAGTTATTCTGAATATATCCAGGAGGTTTTTCCATGTAAATTTCCTCCTATAAATCACCATATAAGAGTGCAGACTTGACATCCATTTGATGGACTTCCTAGTTATGTAAGGTTGCAAGGGAAAGAACAAGGTGGATGGAGTTCATTTTTGTGACAGGAGCAAAGGTTTCATTGTAGTCAATCCTTTCAACTTGGGAAAAACATTTGGAAGCTAACCTTGCCTTAAGTATTTCAACACTTCCATCTAATGCATACTTAGTTGTATAGACCCATTTACATCTGAAAATTTTTCTTCCTTTTGGAAGAGGTATAAGATCCCAAGTATCGTTCGTCATTAACGAACGATATTCTTCATCCATAGTTGCATCCCAATGTGTGTGTCCTGAAGCTTCTGTGAAATTTTCTGGATCATGATTCTCAAAAAATTGAGCCAAAAGAAAAGAGGCTCACTAAAACTGAAAACGTGTTCGACGTTGATCTCTAGGATCACCAAAAAGATCACCAGTTGCTTCACATGTTGAACGGACCCATCGAGGAAGCAATTGTGCTAGTGCAACTAGAGGAACATGAGGAAGAGGAGGTGTATTTTCATCCTCATTGTCCTCATCAAAAACTAGAATTGGAAATATGTTAAGGAATTTGGAAGTAGAAGAAGGCACAATCGCTGAATCAGGATCATGAGCCAAATATGGCACAGCCGCTGAGTTAGGCTTGCAAGCAAAGAGATTTTAATCAAATTTAACATATCCTATAATTATTATATCATGAGAATGTGGTTGAGGAAGTCTATATCCTTTTACATCTTCATAATATCCAACAAATATCAACTTTTCACTTTTAGGATGCAACGCTTTCCATTTTTCATCCGGAATGTGAGCCCATGCTTCACTACCAAACACACAAAAGTGACTTACATCTAATTTAATTTTACTCCATGCTTCTTTCGGTGTAATGTCTTGTAAATATTTAGTGGGGGTTCAATTAACTATGTAATTTTCACAATTTATGGATTCAGTACAAAATTGAATACTTAGTCCCTTAGATTGGATCATACAATTAGCCATTTAATTTAGAGTGCGGTTCTTTTGTTTTGCTACACCATTTTGTTGTGGTGTATATGGAATAGTTTGTTGTTGTTAGATTCCTTGTTCAATGCATAAAGTAGTGAACATTTTGTTAACATATTCTCCTCCATTATTGGATCTTAACTTAATGATTTGATGACCAGATTGTTTTTCAACAAGGGCCTTGTAGGCAAAGAACACGTTAAATACCTCGCTCTTAAGTTTTAGGAAATAAACCCAAGTGCGTATGGAGTAATCATCAATGAAAGTTAAGAAATATTTGAAACCAGAAAAGGAAGAAGATGGAAGAGGACCACACAAGTCACTATGCACAAGCTCCAAGGGAATCGACGTGTGCCAAGAGGCACATTTGTCAAAACTATCCTGATGATGTTTTTCGAGTACACAACTGAAACAAACACCATCCCTGCAAGATACCATCGAAAGACCTATCGCCATATTTTCTTTACAATTTTTTTGCAATGAGTGATAATTTAAGTGACCAAATCGTTCATGCCAAATTTTGCTCAAGTTATCACTATGAGCAACAAAAACTAAAGGAAAAGGTGATGACCCAAAGTTGTTAAATTTGTACAACCTGGTAATATCATCAACAATTCTGGTAGCTAGAACATGTTGAGGATCTTTAAAATCCTTGATTACAACTTGGCGAGGTGTAAACGTTACAGTTTTAGCTTCACCAGAATGAGTGATTTTATAGACTGACAACAAATTGTGGGAAATTTTTGGAACACATAATACATCACTAAAATGACAATTTTCTACTGGAACTATTATAGATCCTATAACACTTAGAGATCTATCATCAACAAAAAAATATTTGTTTGGTGTTACACTCATGCATAGTAGAAAATATAACTTTATCCTTAACCATATGATAAGATGCTCCAGATCAATGAGACTTTCATTTGAAGCAGAAGAAGAAGATGCAGTATAAGACTAACTCAAAGCACAAATTGCATGTCCATGAGAGGTAGGTTCTGAAGACAAATTTAGGATGATGTGGGTCTTCTTCATTATTGCTTCCAAGGTTGTCATCTTCTTGAAACAATTAGATTCAGCATGATTATGTTTCCCGCAATAGTTGAAATGACGCTCATCCTTCTTTCCTTTTGCCTTGGATCCTTTGTCATTTTTTAAAGTAGCTTACTGAGAGGGTTTGGGACCTTTGTTTGACTTATTATTGTGAAGATTTTGTTTCTTGGGATGCTTGGACTTTTCTTTCTGTTGGGACAATAAGGCTTTCCGAGATGTATCTGCATTGCTAATTATTCCAAGATGTATGAGCTTATCTTTCTCTCTAATCAAGGAATCACAAAAGGATTCAAGACTGGGGTCTTGATAGCTAGCTGTATTCAAGGATTCTTTCATGGATTAAAATGTATATACAAAAACAGAATATGCAAGTCCAAGTTTGGAAAGAATATGATAAATACATTGGTTGTTTTCTTTCTTAATCTTGCATTATTCACATAAGAGTCTAAGGGTTTTGTACTTAGATAAATAATCTTGAATGCATGAAAAATCACATGGATTTAAATAAATCAACTCATTTTTTAGTTGATGACCTCGAATTTCAATGTGTTTACCAAACACATATTCCAACCTTTCCCAAGCTTTTTCAGGTTCATCAATTCTAGATATGTGGAATCGCGAATCAGTAGAGACTGACATTCCAATCAATCCACAAGATTCATCACATCTATTTTCCCATTTTATTTTCTTATCATCATCAGTGGGTTCTATTTCTTTCCCTGAGGTAATTCGAAAAAGTCCCCTACTTCGTAGAACATCCTCCATACGAGATTTCCATGAAAAATAATAGTTAGAACTGGTAAGTAGAATATCACAAGGGGCAGCCATACTATAAAATAATGGCTGAAAAAAATAGAAACCAACTCTGCCTGGATGCAAAGAGATCGAAAAATCAGGCTGTTTAAAAAAAATGACACTGAAAACTGATTTCGTATGATGAAGTTATGCTTGCTCAAAGAAAATGTTGAAGATGTCCCCAATAGTAACATGGCAGATATATAAAAATGAACAACTAAAAAAAAGAACCCCCCTCTTCCCAAGATGAACCTTTGACAATCACTTTACAAGAAAGTTGCTTTAAGTGAATCACTTTTGTAAAATAAGTGATTTTAACTTTTACAATGATGTTACTTTTAAATAGTGCAACAAAAAATAAACTAAAAGACTTAAGTGACTCACTTTTTATTTTTATTTTTAATTTAACTGAGATGCACTTTTACAATAAATTTACTTAAAATTAGAAATTGTATGCACTATTAAAAAAGTAATTTAATAAGACTTGAACTCAATACCTATTAAGGAATAAAACAACTTTGAACCGAGTGAGCTAAGATTAAAAGGTATGTAAAAAAAGGGGAGGCGGAAGGTTTTTTTTTACTCTTCTCTCTTGGTCTCCGTGCTTGCTTCTTTTCTTGCAAATCACACAACAAACCGTAAACAAAAAAACATTTTCCACACTTTTGGGGTTATATCTCTTTAACTTACCCAAAAATTCTACCTTTTATCTCCGTTTCCTGATTCACCATGATCGCACAAGGTGCACGACAAAGAGCATATGCAGTCGAGAAAACCCTTTCCCTTTCTATTTCTGATTTTTTGCAATCGCTCAAGGTGCATGACAAAGAGCATACACAGATAGAGAAAGAAATAATCCGAGACAAAAAAAACAAATCTAATAATGAAAATAATACAATATGAGAAATAATTTTTTTTAAACAAAAAATAAATAAATAACGTCATTGTAACATTTTACCTCTAGATCTGTTGAAATGGGCTTTCTGGAGCAAACAGAAACAATTTTTTATGAACAAAAACTATTTCCTGTTGGAAACACCACTCTAGATGCAATGGAACATCTCCCATAGCCCATAAATGCACATAATTTCCAAAACTAGAAACACTTTCAAAGTTTCAGCAACACCAATTCAAGATCTAGATCATAACCATAAGCGGCTCTTCATAAACGCTCTGATACCATGTTCGGGTACACAGGCTACTTCCCAAAAGATTGAACACCAAGAACAAACACTCACACAAATAGATCACAGATCAACACACCGATGTTTTGACGTGGTGAAAACCCTCGAGAGTGAAAGAGTCCATGACCCCAGCAAAATAACTACTTAGAGCAATTTATTATGCAAAAGAAAGAATGTTACAAATGAGCTTTTCATAATCGATCAACTAGCCAATGACCCTCCATGCTCTTTAAATAGATATCATGGACCAATCAGGTGTTAAGCCACGGATTAAGGGTGGGTATGATCTAAAAATTGACCATTCCATACAGAATCTCTTAAAATTGAGTTTATCAAATTTGACACTTGATGCCAAAATTGCATTGTGACCCACTAAGCAAAACCCTAGTTTATTGTCTTTCCAAATAGAAGATGTTTTCATCCATGGAAATACCAAGGAAGTGATATCCCTCATTGTAATAAGATGTCTTGAATCCATTGGAACTAAAAATTTGGTGATTGGACTCATGGTTTGTGGTTTATGGGTAGTTACAACTCACTTGCCAAATCCATTTAGTGACACATTGCAAATTGGTCCTAGGGCCTAAAATTATAGCTAACCAACATAATAGAGTTACATGAGTCTTAGCACATGTGTCTTGGCATAAAAAAGGTTATTATGATATACAAAGTCTCCCTTCATCAATTTTATACTGTTTGACTCCTTGATGCAAATATTGCATTATGTCCCAATGAAAAAAATCCTAATTTATCTTCTTCTCAAATAGAATGCATTTTCAGCCATGGAAATCACAAGAAAGTGAAATCCCTAGATGTAATCCAATGCCTAGAATCAAATGAAATTGAATGCTTGGATATTAGACTCGTGATTTGTATTTTATGTGGAGTTACAATTTGCTTTCCAAATTTATTTAGATATACATGGAGAAATGGTCCTAGGACCTAAAACCATAACCAAATAACATAATAGAGTTCCATTACTTTTAGCATATGTTATGGGCCTATAAAAGGTGATCAATCCTTATAAAGGATCTCATATCAATTTTATCTAGTTTGACCCCTCATTGCAAAACTTGCATTGTGGCCCATTGAGCAAAACTTCAGTTTCTCATCTTTCTAGATAGAAGATTCTTTCGGCCATGGAACTTACAAGTAAGGATAATCCATAGATATAATTTCATACTTTAAATTCAATGAAACTAATGACTTGGTGATCAGACTCACGGTTTGCGTTTAATGAGCATTTGTGACTCACTTGCCAAATCCATTTAGGGACACATGGAAAATTGGTCCTAGGGCCTAAAATCGTAACCTAGAAAATTAATAGAGTTGAGTGAGTTTGAGTACATGTTCTTGGACCGATAAAAGGTGATCATGCCATACAAAGTATCTCACTATAGAGGTTCTCCAATTGTTAAATTTGTGAACCATTTATCTATAGACAAATATGAAATTTGTAGGAACGGAATTATCCAGTGGAATAATGAAAGAGAATATACACTGAACAGGAAATTCATGCCATAAATTTCAAATAAATCAGACAAGAATTTCTCAGTTAATCACAACATTGATCTTCATTGATTAATTAGGAACATAATGGTATTACAATAAGTAGAATTTGAATCATGTGGATATGATTCAAATCTACCAACTAAACTTGACTGATTAGCTAACTTAGTGTGTCTAAATCACTATTGGAGCTCACTAGTATAACTCTGGATGTCTAAACTAGTATATAATCAGTTAACTTATGAGGTAGGTGGGAAAAAGGTGCCACTCTCCCTTCACGCATGAAAAAATGGTGCTAGGCTAACTGAAAGTGATCTAACTTATTGTAACTGGAGGTTAACTCATCATAATGGCTTACCAACCATAACCAACTGATGGAGGCTACTGGTGGAACTTAGAGTGGGCTCCTATAATGCATGGATTGGTCTTAGTGGCACATAAACTCATGCATGCACATGGAGTAAGTGTCAAATAACCTTTATGTGTGTCCCCCACACTCTAGTACAGTAATAATAACCCCCTAAGTTGGGAAAATATACCAAATAAATTATACTGGACAAAGGATGATTAATTAATCCTAACACCCCCCGCCCCCCTTTAATCCAAAATTTGCACAACTTGGGCCCTAGAAACTAGGAAAAAAGTCACCCATAAAATCTAA
>LPNX010151632.1:239279-260110 GCA_001517045.1 Pseudotsuga menziesii | reverse complement strand
CCCCCCCCCCCCCCCCCCCACTTCCCCTCCCCCTCACCTCCCTCAAAATAAGCAAGAATCAGGAAACGGGCTATACTACTTAAGAGAAAAAATTTCTCTTTGAGAAAAAACTGGTGAAAATATTGCTGCGATTCACTACTCTATGGCGTATCCATACAAAATCATGGTTCTTCTGTGCATCAACATCCTCAGACTGTGTATGTGAACTTTTCCATATTCTTCTAAAATGATGAATGTTTCTTTTGTAACTTCTTTCTGGAGGAGGAATGGAATGATCCAATTTGTTCTCCGGTAGGCCAAATTGTGGATCATTCTCTATCATCAAGTAGAATATCTGTGGAAGTTTGTTGCACCACTCTTTAGGTAGTGAAGTTGTGTAAGAGAGTGCAGCATGTTCATTATGATACTAGGACCTCTTTCTTCTTCTATCATTTGGATCCCTAACAACATTCCCAGTTGCTTCAATAATATTTTTATCCCATTTAGGCTTATGATTTGGATTAGGAGTTGGATATGGATCTAGATCATCTTGACGTACAATCTCAATATCAATATCATGGTGATTGTGTTCCTCGTCTTCTGAAACTAAAATATTAGACAACATATCATTATCTGCAAATGGAGATGAAGGATATTTTTTACCTTCCCTTTCAAATGAATGTTGTGATTGTTATTGAGCTGAGTATGGAAGAAAGTGTGAGAATTCATATTCCTTGAAGGAATGGTTGCAACTCACTTCGCTATAATCTTCCTAATTGAGATATATGAGATATCCACTGATTCAAGATGAAATACAACTTGCTTTGGTGAGCCAATATGTGCCATCTGATAAATATATAAACAAAATTGATGTGAGAATGGGAACATAGAGTACATTCTTGAACTCTCTGTGTTGGATTTTAATAGAACCTCTTCAAAAAACTAGGATCTCTGAATTATTCCCCATATGAATGCTAGGTCCTCCTAGGAAATAAAGTGTAGTGAAGGATTATTTGGAGGAAACAATGTGGTTGGATACTCCCGAATTAATTAGATAGCCATTTGACTGAGTGAAGCCTTCTTCCAAAGCATGGAACCTCTAATATTCTTCAGTCTGCTCTCCAGCTTCAAACATTTCTGCACCTTGTGGAAGGGTAATATTGTTCTGTTCAAGGAGTTGTTTCAACTCGTCAATGGTCTTCTTCATGCACTGACTCTTTGGATGAAAGCCTCTCATACAGTATGGACACTTATTCTTCTCGAATTTCTTCTTTTTCTCGGAACCTGAGGCTCCACGGGAAGATTGTTGATTCTCCTTTGGATTTTAATTGATGTTTTTGGTCTCCTTTCCTTTTTTCTTCCCTTTTTCTTGTGCATTATTTGAGTCTCCTACAAAGAGTGCTTGATTCTTGGAGGTCTTAATCACTCCCATTTGAACCAATTTATCTTGCTCTTGTATCAAGGACTCAACAAAAGAATCTAGTGAAGGGATCTTCCAATTAGGAATAGAATTTATTCTGGAGCGGAATGTAGAGACCAAGCCTAAGTACTCTGAACCAATATTTCTCAGCACTGACAGTATAAGCTACTCATATTTCCTCTCTAATCCAAATTATTTGTATTGAAGTACTAGTGTCTTGTACTTTGTAAATAATTATTGAATAGTTTCAAAACTGTTGGGTTGTAGTCCAATGATATCATTCTACAAAATATTCTTTCAGAGCTCATATTGTCTTCCACACAAAGATTCAAACTTATCCCAATATTCCTTAGGTTTCCTTAGTCCCTCAATATGGAACAAAATATCCTGGGAGATCTGATTGCACATGAAACCAAAGGCTTCATCAAGCCGATTCAAAAACTTGTTATTCTCAACATACTATTGGGGCTCAACTTCTCTTCCCATTGTCATCCTAAATAGGCCAAGATTGCATAAGGATAACTGCATATTTTCGCTCCAATTAGTGTAGTTGAAGGGTGTGAGGATTTTAGGTATGAGAGATGAATAATTATCCATTTTTTGTATGTTGATCACTCAATTCCTTAAGAAGCTGCGTATATACCTGAAAATAACAATGTAAAACCAATTCAATTCACAATCATATGTCAGTACAAGCCTTTCCACCTTGACATGTGCACTTTCTTAGAGTCTGTCACACCTGGATAGACTTCTCTGGATAGAATCCAGAGGGAGCAATGCTATGGTTCAATGATTTATGTGGAAACTTAGTTACTTCTAGTGCATAATAGATATTGGACAAGAATTGTTGCTAGCCTGAACAAGGCTCTGATAACATGTTAAATCTATGAACCATTGATCTACAGGAAAATATGAAATTTGTACGAAGGGAATTATGCAATGGAATAATCAAAGAGAATGTACATTGAACAGGAAATTCATGCTACAAATTTTCAAAGAAATCGAACAAGAAATGCTTAGTTAATCACAACATGAATCTTCATTTATTAATCAGTAATACAATGGTGTTACAATAAGTAGAATTCAAATAATGTGGATAGGATTCAGATCTACCAACTAAACCTGACTAGTTAGCTAACTTGGTGTGTCTAAACCACAGTTGGATCTCACTAGTTTAACTCTGAATGTCTAAACAAGTCTACAATCAGTTAACTGACGAAGTAGGTGAGAAAAAGTCGCCACTCTCCCTTCATGCATACAAAACTAGTGCTAGGATAACGTAAAGTGATATAACTAATTGTAACTGGAGCTTAACTCAACATAACTGCTTACCAACCATAACCGACTGATGGAGACTACTGGTGGCACTCAGAGTGGGGTCCTATAATGCAGGATTGGTCTCAAAGGCACATAAAATCATGCTTGCACATGCAGTAAGTGACAGATAATCTATATGTGTGTCCCCCACACTCTAGCATAGTAATAATTACCCCCTAAGTTAGGAAAATAGACCAAAGAGACTATATTGGACAAAGGAGGATTAATTAATCCTAACTCCAATTTGACCCCTCAATTCAAAAATTTGATTTTAACCCATTATGTAAACCCCTAGTTTATTATCCTTCCAAATAGAACACACTTGAGGCCATGGAAATCACAAGTTATGGGTATAAATAGCTATAATATAATGCTTAAAACCCATTTGAAGCGATGGTTTAGAAATTAGACTCATGGTTTATGTTTTATGCGGAGTTACAATTGGTTTTCCAAACCCAATTAGGGACATATGACAAATCGTTCCTAGGGCCTAAAATCATAACCAAGAAACATAATACAATTATGTGAGTTTTAGAATGTGTGTCTATGCCTATAAAAGGTGATCATGCCACACAAAGGCTCTCACAATCAGTTTTATCCAATTTGACCACTCTATGCAAAAATTGCATTGTGGCCTAGTGAGGGTTAAGTGGGTTTAGGGTTTGGTGTTTTAGTGGTGAATGGGTTTGTGAGAATATATGAATTATGGTTAAACATTGTTATTGGGTCAATTTTGTAAGTGTTTGAGGAATATTTAGGGTTCTTGGAGAATCAAAATAAGTGCTTTAGGGGTTATTGGAATAATGCAACTTTCAATTCGAAATAAAACATTAACATTTTTTATGCGCAATGAGTCCATCATCATTAAAACTTATATCTAAACCATGTAACAAATAACCCACATATGAAATATGTGTACTACTTAAATAATGCACATAATGCACACATAACACCCACAAATATAACCAATGCAGTTAACTCATGAAATAAGTGACACACATGACATATGCACTTGCTCACAACAGTGACACACTAAACATACACTATGGCATAAATTTTAAGGTTTACATCGCAAAAGACAACTTGTAAACTAGCATATCCTTATATGTAGGTAATCATTTAATGATCATAGCATAGCTTATGCTTAGTTCATGCTTTAATATACATTATCATTAGGGGTTCACATGTAAATGTATTTCGAAATGGAAATGAAAAATCATGGCTATGGAGAAAAGTATATAAACCCAAGGAGTTGCATTTAAGCAATCCATTTTTCACAGACATGTAACACAAGTGGATAATACATGCACTTAACCAATTCATTGACACACCCACAAGGATAATTGATGCACCTAACCCATGGATGTAACCTATGCACACAAGTTAATACATACGTTATGTTTTGAAACACATGTGACTATGGGTTAGTGAGTTTGAGCACGTGATGTTTCCTTGTTGGTTACTTATATGGACACATGCCCTTTCTTTATTTTAGCATACCTCACCAATTTTATAAGATATATGGGAGGAGAGAGAGCTTATAGTCATTATTGTGATATATTTTGGTACTTGTATTGGAGACATTAGATTTCATGAGAGTATAATTGAGCCCATGGAGGAGTGGCTAGTATGAAACACTTGGATAGATAAACCACTACAGAAGTTGGAGAATTAGACTAGATCTTCTTGGGGAGTGCACCGTCTTACAGGAGGATCATTAATTCCAAGGAAGCTCATGTTTAGAGGGTGTTTCATTTTGGGTGTTGGATGAATACTTCTATGACACTTGTCCATAATTGTATTTTAGAGTGATACATGTGAGGTTCACTTGTTGGTTTCTTATATGGACAGATGACATTATTACCTTGCATATTTGTATATATAAGGTAGGAGAGAGGTTTTGTATTCATAACCATTATCATACAATATCTTTGTAAATTTACTTAAGAGTCGAGAGCGAGTGAGCGAGAGAGAGAGAGAGAGAGAGAGAGAGAGAGAGAGAGAGAGAGAGAGAGAGAGAGAGAGAGAGAGAGATCTTGGATGTTCATGAAAAATTACTCGAATTTTCTATTGTGTATCTAGGATTGGTCCTATTTATGAACACCATAGGGAAGAATAAGAAATTGAAGAAAATGATAATTATGATGGAACTTGGTAGGAATAGGGTTTACTACTCTAATATATGACATGTAGGTTGGATCTAACATCTTGTATGATGTTTGAACATTAATCTTATGCGACATACAACTAGGGTATTATCATGGAGAAATGATATTGTTGAGTGTTAAGCATGGTTGGTTCCTTGGTTGGAATACATTGGTGCAAGAGTTTTAGGATTGACACCCTGGGATGGACATGTATAATTAGAACCTAGCACTAGATTTGTCTTACCATGTCCTCATGTAATGCAATGTGGCTAAAGTTTCAAAAATTTAATAAAGAAAACCAATGTAATGTGAAAAAATTAAGTTCTAATTAGTTAACCAAAATAAGATAAAAAAATTCACATTTAAACAACACTTAACTTCAAAAATGATACTTAGGAAGGTGGTGATGTATCCACCCCTGGTGGACAATATTTATTGTCATATAGTACCACAACCTATATAAACATTAAATGAAGGAAACCATTATACACAAACTAGAAGCACATTCAAACTAAAAGAATATAGAATATGTATTGAATACATGTGACAAAATTTGAAAGGAGGGACAATTTTAATTCATGAACCAATCACTCCACCATACCAAAGTGTGTGGTACACCAAATCAGAAATTTGTTACAACTTGTATATTAGTGTAAGAAAGTGACACAACTACCTTATTTGGTGTCACAGGTGTCTTATCTAGATGTATCATTTGTAAACATCATATAATTGGATATATAAAGATAAAATATAATAATTGCATATAATCAATGAAGAAAAAAGAGATGGTCAATGGACTAACCTCATGTGTAAAATGTTCAGGTTCTTTTATTTGATGGTCTGCATTTCGCCATAATAAATTTACTCACAACTCAAGAATATATGAGGCTCGTGTGTGGATCCATGTTTCCTCTCCTAGATGGAACTTACTCTAGGGGATGAATTCGCATCTCCTTCACCCAACTTCACCTAAATATCTCTGCTCATTAGATAATTTTATAAAATTGCTATGCCGCAATAGTATGTGAATGACGATGGATAGGGATGATTGGGTTTGAGTAATGCTCTCCCCTATCGGTGTATCTTGTATGGGTGTGTTAGGAATTCGCCTAATATTATAAGGACTTAGAAATGGGATTTAGATAGTATTATCTCTATCTTATGTAGAACCTTGACTGTAACACACCACTTTTGACTGTAGTATGTAAAGATGCAAGTATGTATATTTTGATGAAATGGCTAGAATACAAACAAAAATGGTCTAGTATGACCAAGATGATGTAAATATGTACATTTTATGATTAATATAAAATTCATAAATGCAGTAGAATAAAAAGGACAAGTATGAGATGGGGGGCTATGATTCCATAAGACTGGGAAAGTGGAAAGGAGTTAGAAAATAGGATCGCAGAGCAATAATAATAAACAATAAACAAGATGAAAATATTGAAACACATTACAATAGAGACACATATATAATGTCATTCACCCAACAAGGGTTACATCCACACAAAAATTTCCAATTCTTTATTATTATACCATCCAGCAAAATGAAGGGATACAACCCACAACAACCCCATGCACTTCCTCTTTACTCTCTCACGGTATCTCTCACACAATCATAGACAGAGACCTTTATAATGATACAATACAATACCCATCTGTATTATAATTCTTTCCTTTAATAGGGGAATTACCATGGGAAAATACAATGGGTCACCCAATCCCATGGGTCCATAAATTATTGGCCAACAAACATCCCAAAAAAATTATTTTGGGGGGTTCACCCCTGAACTCCCGCGAAGGGCCCACTGGCCCCCGCACCCCCCTGCTAGGACAAGTGTACAGTAAAACTAGGGTACAAACATGGATTAACAATAACATCATTGAATCTGGAAGATGAGGCTCCACAACCAACATAAGGGGGTTAAATGCGGGAGTTGAACCTAGTGACTTATAAGTTTAAGTCATTATCTATATTATTCCTTTTTATCTGAAGTTAAATAAATCCCTCTTTATTAAAGTACCTTAGCCATAACCTTGAGGTAATGATCCTAATCTTGAGGTTAGAAGGGGATAAGTGAAATTCCCATTTATGCCACTTGGCAAATTTTCAACATCCATACAAATTACGGGGAGCTAGTTCATTCAATGGATCTATCATTCATTCCTCATGATTTTTTCCATCATCTTTCATTGTCCTTAGAGTGGTACCTAGGAGAGAGGACCATATCTTCAATAGGGAATAAATATATTCATGCCATTGAACCTAGGGAAAATTGGTTCTAAGGGGGTGTTCCCTTGAGAAAGGAACCTGACTTGTAGTCATCTTCCCTAGATTCCCAATTCAAATAATTTATGTCCATACTATGTTGTTGTGTTGGAAGAGAACTAGATGCTTCTCAAGGGAATGGTAGATCAGAGAAGGGGCTTTTTCCTTTTATTGTGCAGGTTGATGGGGAATAACAATTGAGGAATGGGACAACTGTGGAGGGTGTTTATGCAATAGGTATTTGCATGAGTTTTGGGCTGAGCAAAATACTTGTAGAAAGCTTCACCATTGTGAATTGATATCTCTAGCTCGGGGATGGCCTCTCATAGAAAAAACAAATTATGGTAGAATTCCTATGGCTAGGAGGAATGTCCTTTCTCTACAGTTAGTAGGAGGGAATTAAAACATAAGTTTCTCAATTGTATTGGGAATTACTCCATGGTTATATTACTGTTATGGTATTTGATTTATTGATTGTTTATGAGAATCAAAATAATGGCATTGTCTGAATGCATTCACATAGAAATTTCCTACACAATTTTGTGTTTTCACACACACGTACGTGCGTACGCGCACGCACACGCGTGCACGTGCGTACGCACGCGCGCACACACACACACACACACACATAGAGAGAGAGAGAGCAGTTATATTTAATTCCATTATAAAATTAATAAATAATTTCTGGAAAATGAAAATGAGTAATAAAGGTGAATTTGGTAAGTTGTTTGAGTACTCCATGGACCTAAATTCATGATGTGGCAACTTGGTATGGGAAAATGACCCACCCCATGAAATTCACCAATGTCAAAATAGTTGAAATGTTGACCGAATATAAAATCATCCCATAATTTCCTAAGGAAATACAGAGGCAAATCCTTATTATTCCAGGGAGGTTTTCAAATACCATAAATCATCTTTCAATCCAATGGTCTTTGAATGGTAGACTGGTGCACCAATCCATACAAATGTGTTTTTGTCACTGGTGAATTTAATTGAGTTCTTGGGTTAATAAACAATGTCATCACCTATTTTTTGTGAAGGGTGTCTATCTTGGTCTTTATTTATACCAGTACTGTAGTATTCAAACATTCTAGCCTTGTAATCATGCATATGGGTTAATTGTGCTTGGGTTTTTGCAATGGAAGATATAATTGTCTCTATCAAAGTTTCTAGTGACAATAGGGTGGGCTTTGTATTATTTTGTAATTGATTACAAAGGGTTCTAAGGGATCTCAAATATGCATCAATTTCCACGTTAACATTTGGTGGTTCAGGATTTGTGTTTGGTGCTTCTTGATGTGGTGGTGATTAGTTTAGACTATCTTCAAGATCCATTGTAATTAGTTTTGCTGCAATTTAATTAAAAATATAGGTTTAGTTAAAAATTAAGGTTTAGTTGTTTATTTATTTTTTAAACAAAATATGAAATTAAAAAAAAAAATACTAACCTAGAATCCAATGAATATGAATGCAATAGCCCCTTGTGTGATTGACTAGTTCTTCAGGCACTCCAAATCAACCAATCATTTTCTCAATGTCCCCTAAAATGCGTAGTGTGGTGTATGGGTAAAATAGACGAGTTGTGTACCTTAAAAATAAACAAAGTAACAGATGCATGCTGCTATAAGGATGACTTGACATTTTTGTTGGCGGCTTGAGAGTTCTCAAACTTGGAAAATTAAGAATGTGAGTGCGTTGTTTATAGTACATTCGAATTCATGCATGAGTGCATTCGTGATGAACCCATTTCCTCTTTTGAGGTCATCATCTTCATGTGAGCACCCTTCACTATTTGTTTGCACTAATCTAGTAACAATAGATTTGAACCTATGTAAAATAATGCATAACTAAGTGTTTGTAGTAAATGTGTAAGATATTTTGTGATGAATTGCACTAGCGGAATATCATCAATAATTTATAGATCATTTCTAATAAAACATTTCTTGGAAAAAATCATTTAATAAAATATAAATTTGAATGAATGAATTTGCAAGAAATGTTTTATTATCGATGATCTATAAACTATTCACAAGATACTTTCATGTAATGTATCATGCAGATTATTTCTTATGCCATTATTACCAATACCAACATTATTTATCATAATATAGAATTCATATCCTCAATTTTATTATCTCATCCTTGATAACATGGAAGGAAAAGTAGTGTTCCAATTGTTCAACCCATCTTCTCAAATCTAACCTATAAAACATTTTTTTTAACCTCAAGTAATTGATGCAACATATTGGGGGAATGACCCAAAAATAGTTTTTCATTATGTGTCATGTCCCCTCCCCTCTCGTCATGGAGAGGACTACGCTTCCATAACCGGGCATCTAACCCGATGAAAATAAGCAAAAATGCATTGGAAGTAAAAGACATATGTAGATGTATAACAAATGAAAATACAGTGGAAGAAAATACATTCATTCCTTCATCATAATTCTTAAAAGCAATGCATTGCATAATTAATACAAGAGAGCGTTTATCTTGAAAATGAGTTGCCCCAAGCAACTAGCTATGTCGCTACAACATTCCACCCAACCATATGCCAATTGTGCTCATCAATCTCTCAACACAACTTACACCCCCGAGCTGGGCATGATTTCAACAAGCTAAAAGGGAGCAATAGGCTCACACATAGCCAAATACACACCATGTTTCAGCCAAGCCAATCCACAATTGGGTTTATCAGGTTGCTAAGGAAGTGGAAAGGAAGATTTGCTAAGCTAGTGAGCTCAACCATAGAGCTATGGATACCTATACAAGATCTATCTAGCTTTGTCTCCACAATACCTACACACCCAACATGAGGAAGTATTCCCTTCACTGCTAAATAGTACCTTAGGCCACACCTTCCATTCTAGTGTTCTCCAAGGTGTGCGTAGAAGAGTTGCCAACCCATTTTGATCTTCTGTGAGGTTTCTCTCTTCACTAGGTTTATCAAACCAATTCTGGACCTCTTCCACTCCTAATTCTTGCTTACCATTTAGACCAAAACAAGGATGCATGTAACAGCAAAACACAAGTGCTGGGTATGAAGAAAAACGTTTTGGCAACAAAAAACGAAATGGTAGACGAGGAAATCAACCCTAGGAGAGAAAATTTGATTTCAACAAACGTTTATGGGATTCACAAGGGGCAGAAACAACCTATACATACCCCCAAATCATGAATCTATAATCCCATCCACTATGCAACAAAAAAAGCAGTTTTCCCAGCCATGGAAAAATGAAGGAAGTTGCAGAAAAACATGAAGAAAATGCCCCAACTAGCTCCAACTACATGAGGAAGTGAAAATCATCGATGAGGAATGGTTTGGGCACACATTTCTGGGTGTTTTATTTCTCAACAAGAAAAAATACAATTTCCCAGATTGATGGCTTGCCCATACACGAAATTGACTGCCATACCTCTCCATTCCCAATGCATTAACTGCCTCAACTAACTCTTGGAAGAATTAAATGATTGGGCGCATAAGTCAAAATGCATAGTTGAGAGTTGATGGGCCCTCTCATTGAAATTTGTCTTAACACTATTGGATCAAGGGTTTGAATAATTTCCCTCCCTATTCCTTGTGAAATCATGCCCCCATCTCTTGTTGCATTGCATAGCTAGTTGTGGGTATTTTATTAAATTGCATATTCACATGATGTCTCAATTTTTATTGTGCCCAGCTAGCACGAGAACCATAGGTGTCGATTTTAATTTTCGATACATAAAATGCTAAATCGATGGTGAGGCCTTGGCCTTGAGCTCCTCACCATGATTTAATAATGATATCTACATCATGTATAATTTTAATGCAATAGGGTCAAAATTGATATATTACATTATGGGAGGCATTATCTATGAAACCTCATTCATTAACCTTCTTACCCTTATGAGATCCTTTACCAAGGAAACCTTCAACATCATCATGTTTACCCTCAAGCATGTCAATTAAATATCAAAGCAAAGTGAGATTTTTCCATTGATTTTATTCATATTGGTTTAAAGTTTATCCATTCACTTAGTGAGGGGATTGTATCTTACAATATTTATTTGATGGTTATAATACTTTGAGTGCGGCTTATGTGATCATGAGGACCACCCAAAGGGTTACCCAAGAGTTATATGAACACCATAAGTGTCATAAGAGGAGTCTTTTGAGATAGGCCACACATAATGATACTAGAGGGTCCACATAATAAAGGATCACTTGAAAGATGTACCAATGTGATTTTTCCAACATAATGCATCATTTGAGATAGGTCTCTACCAATGGTACTAGCTAGCTCAATATTTTTTACTCTTTTTAAACTTTGATGGGAGTATTACTCTATTTTGAGTGTATTCTAACATAGTTTCCAAAATCAAGATATTTCAAAAGATAAATATTTTCCACTATTGACTCTATAGAGGATGTGATTTGTAGGATCCTAAAATGAGAGGAGTGTTAGGAGTTATGGTTTTCTAATCCAATAAAGGGCTTCCAACAATGACACTTGGATTGATCTTTCATGACTCTAACTAAGGAGGAAAGACTATACCCATAGCCATATTACATAATTCTTGGGTATATTAGAGTGATCTCCCAATATATTGTTCTTCACTTACTATAGAAAATAGATAGTTAATATGTTTATGTAAGGTTGGTTTCAAGTGTATTTAGGGAGATTTTGATATACCAAAGGATACATGGAAGATCAAATGTGTGTACATATTACATGTCTAATGCACTACAACTCACTAGGTACTAACAAAGGTGTACATGGGAAACCAACCTAGTAACCCCACTTTTATTCCACATATATGCTTCCCAAGTGCAATTTTAGTTATTAAATCATGTATCTTTATTTTTTAAGATGGTAGAACACATCTCTTGACTAATTTTTTTTTTATAAAAATTGGGTCTATGCTTCAAAAGATAGTGTTGTGTTACCACTTATGGTGTTCCGTGGGAGTTAAAAAATAATATAAAGATCACTATAGACAAAAAAATAACCACATTAAGCAAATAAAACATATGAAAAATATTCAAAATAGAACATTAGGAAAATATTTATTGAAATTTAGAATATGAAGCAATATTTGACAAAGGTCCAGTACAACATCAAATAATTTCCATACTCCATTACATAGTTTCTACTACAATAAATAATTTATAATAGACCAAAACCCTAATTTTCTAGTGGGATTTCATTAATGAGGCTACAACAACTGGTTAATTAGTGGACCTTATTTAATGAGCTAAACTTACATTTATTTATGGTGTAGTCTATATAGTCTATGTTTTCTACCTTTTTTGAGTATATTTTCCATCTTGTTTTATTTTATGTCCAGTTACTTATTAAACCTTATTTAATATAAATAAGTACAATACATTAAGTAACAACCTATCACATAACTAAGGGAGGAAAAAGGAAATCCTAGATCTCTTAGTATATAACTATGTTGAGGCCAATGAAATCATCGAAGAGTTATTTTGTATTAAGCTTGCTCAAAGGAGGTTGCCCCATCGAAGTGGCCCACGATCAATAAAATATCTTTTGTGCTCCAATATTTTTGTTATATCATGCATTATAATTTTTTATTGTAGGAGGTTCTCCACATCTAGTATCAGAGCACTTTCCTTGGCATAAGTGGGAATTTTTTATTTGGAAAACAAGGGGCAAAACTGGACGACAAATTTCAAATCAATTTCTGAAACTTTATGCACATAATCAGAAGAAACGGGTTGCATATATGAATTCCTCTTACAAAAATATGCAGTTTAAAAAAAAAATCTCGTTTGGAGTTTCAAAAGTGGAGATATCGCGGAATTAAAATCAATAATTTTTCAGAATTTTGGTGATGGCCGTGGAAATTGTAGAGCGAAAATCATTTGACCCGGTGCCCAGATTTCTATTCTGATAGCACAGGTAGAAGCAGAGTGGCTATTCAAGTTCCAGAAACAGGTTATAATAGCGATTTTGAGAAATATAGAATGGGTTATGCTCATTTTGAAACTTTCATCTCAAAACCCTAGCTCTAATTATGGGTTTTTGAGCATTGGTGGCATTTTTGCCACATTTTTTCTAGCACTGTGATTATTGTAGTAGTTCTTCTTATTGCCATGGTATTTTTCATTTGTATTAGGGAATAAACCCTATCCGCTTAACTATGGAAAGTACTTGGACATAGCCCTAAAACTCATTATGAGGAGTATCACATGAACCCCAAAGTAGCTGCCCATTGAGAGGGCCTACCAAGCAAAAAGGGCAAGGAACCCCACTAGATTGACTAGATTCCCATCTTTGAGGAAAACCAAAGAGAAGTTGTTTTTTTCCAAGCAGTTAGCAGTTTTACCTTCGTCGTGAAGTGAGGGGTACTGCCCCAATACTCAAGCCTGAGACAACCTTGGTGTCCGAGTGACTACCTTTGAACCATTAGAAAGTTGAATATACCTGGGGTCCATATCTATTTACAGTTGATAACACGCAGAATTCCAAAATTGTCACAGATCATTTACTCCATTTCAAGTTGATAAAGCACAACTTTCTGGCATCGCCACAGATCATTTTTTAGCCATATCTTCCTTCATTTAGCTATGTTTCCCTTGAAACTTCATTGTAACCCCCATAATACCATTCTGCATATTCCTTCATTGAGGACCCTATCCCTAATTTCACTTCCTAAAGGCCGAAATTCCACATTTGTCTATATTCAGGGTTTGTCATAACTTCTCTGATTCTCACCCAATCGCCTTCAAATTTTTCCATGGTGTTTGTTTTCCATTTCTGTTTCAGTATCCTTCTTTGAAAAAATTTCCAATTCCTTCATTCCACCTCTGAAATTCACATTTTCTGCTTCTTCTCCTTAAGAAAGTGTCCAAAACCCTGTAAAACCCCAATTACCCCCCCCACCCCCCTTGCCGAAATTTTCCCGAATAAAAAATATCCTTTTCTAAAACCCTTTCCATTTTTGTTTTTCTAACCATTACCTAGAAAAAAAAACTTACTTATGTTTGTCACCCATGCAAACTCAAATAAACACATTGAAGAAGAATTTGCTGCCATCAAGACCAAACTCAAAGCTTTGGATCAAAAAAATTTCAGCCTCCATCCTCTGCATTCACCCATGAACAACCAACAACAACCTGGGTCTATTGCAGGCACTAGGTCCTCTTCCTTTAGCAACTTTCATGGGCCGAAGCTTGATTTTCCTTGCTTCAGTGGTGATGATCCAACTTGATGGATTTACAGGGCCGAGCGATATTTCAGTCTGCATAACACTCTTGATGTCAATAAAGTTTCACTCGCATCCTTTCATTTGGAACATGAATCCCTTCAATGGTTCTGTTGGTACATCAAGGCTCATGACGTGCCACAATGGAAAGATTTTTTCCAACTCCTTTTGCATCGATTTGGCCCTCGTGGTTTTGATGACTTCCTAGGAACACTCACCAACCTTTTCTAGACCGGCATTGTTCGAGAGTATTAAACTGAATTTGAGAAATTGGTCAATCACACAAAAGGATTGTCTGATGCATTCTACAGGAGTTGTTTTATCAGTGGTTTGAAGGATACAATCTAAGATGAGATTAACATGTTCTGTCCCAACACAATAATGGAAATCCTAGGGTTGGCTAAGTTGGTGGAGGATAAGATCAGGGCTCAACAATGCCCCAAATCCACTTTTGTTCCATTCAGAAATATGGTTTTCCAAAGACATCCAATACCTCCAACTCCTAGACCCACTCCTATCAAGCATTTTTCTGAAGCCGAGATGTGGGCACGTAGGGAAAAAGGACTTTGTTATAATTGTGTTGGGAAATTCACCCGGGGACATCAATGTAATGAACAAAAGCTCTATATCTTGGATGTGGTTTCTTTTCCTGCACTTGAAATTTGTGAAGCTTCTTAGGATCCAGTAGACGATCAGGTTGACATTCAGCAGTCACCTGCTGAACCTCATTCTCATGACAAACACCTAGAGATATCTCTCCATGCATTAGCCGGAGTCACCACCCCACAAACCATGCAGGTCAAGGGTTTCTTCATGAATATTCCTCTTACAATACTCATTGATTTTGGTAGCACCCATAACTTCATTGACCCTTAGATTGCCAAACAAGCTGATAGTTTTGTCCATCCTTGCTCCATCTTTAAAGTCATGGTTGCCAATGGGAGCACCTTACCTTGCAAAGGAAAGTATCGTAATGTGTGTATCTCTCTTGGATATATATAGCTTGCGCTCTAACATGTTTTCCATGCCTCTAGGAGGATGTGATGTGATTTTGGGAACTCAATGGTTACGCACACTTGGACCCATCTTATGGGATTTTTTTGAACTATGGATGCAATTTTTAGTCAATGGGAACAAACACACATTCAATGGCTTACAACTAGGTTCTCTCAGCATCATCAGTTCCCATTGCATGGAAAATATCCTTAAGACAAATTCACATGGTGTCATCGCTCAGCTCCATTTCATTCCGATGCACCCTTCAGATGCCTGATTTTTCCAATCTCTTCACTCTTGAGAGTGATGCTTATGAAAATGGACTTGGGGTTGTCCTCTTTCAAGATGAACATCCCATTGCATTCACCGACAAATCCATTTCTGGAAAGAATTTATCCACCTCTACATACGAGAAGGAAATGATTACTATTTCACACACAGTATAGAAGTGGTGGCCATTCATCTTAGAGAATCCTTTCATCATCAAGAATGATCACCAGAGTTTGAAATATTTCCTAGAACAATGGGTCTCATCCCCAACACAATAGAAATGGCTTATCAAACTCAGAGATTATGACTATGAGACCACTTACAAGAAGGCTAAAGAAAATCTTGTGGTGGATGCTCTTTTACGCACATTTGATGCCCATGTTTCTCTTTCAGTTATTTCTATGCCTATTCCAACTTGGTTACACTCTGTTCAGAAAGGCTATGTCAATGACTCCTCATTATCTGAAATCATCCAATAGTTGGCCAGTAACCCTTCTGTGGTACCATATTCATCTTGGGATGGATTTTCTCTAAGATACACGGTTAATCTGGTGCTTCCCCAGAGCATAGACCTTAAAAATGTGGTCTTTTATGAACTCCATGCTTCTCCATCGATAGGGAACTTTGGGTTCATCAAAACATATGAGCTGGCATGACGTAACTTATTTTGGAAGGGGGTGCAATGAGAAATTCAACATATGGTTGCTGAATGTGCTCCTTGTCAGCACCACAAGGGTGAAACTACACTCCTTTATGGATTTCTTAACCCTTTTCCCACCCCTACAAGGATTTGGACATATATTTCAATAGATTTCATTCAAGGGATCCCTAAATATGGTGGGAAGACCATAATCTTGGTTGTGGTGGATCAACTCTCCAAATATAGTCATTTTTGTGCTCTCATCCATCCATATACCACCTCTTCGATCACACAAAGTTTCATCGACCAGATATTCCTTCTTCATGGAATCCCTTCTTCCATTGTCTTAGACCACAACACAACTTTCACAATTCATTTTCGCCTCACTGACACCAAACTGCATATGATTTCAGGTTATCACCCACCAATAGATGGTCCGACTGTAGTTGTCAACAAATATTGGGAAACTTATCTTCGTTGTTTCACCTCTGAAGAACAACATCAGTGGGAAAAGTGGCTCCCTCTCGTTGAATGGTGGTACAATAATTCCTACCTTACTGCATCTAAAATGACTCCAAAAGAAGTAGTTTATGGTCACGTAGCTCTAGTACTCCTTCCATCCACCCCCAACAGTTCACCAGTTCAAGCAGTTGACATGGTTCTTCAAAACTGACATCAGATTCTTCCTCTCCTGTAGGACAATCTTCACATGGAAAGAACCTACATGAAACAATAGGCAAATCAACACCGTTTTGAGCACATGTTTCCAGTTGGTGATATGGTTTTTCTTCGTTTGCAACCTTAGGGTGTGTGCAAGAAGATGAGGGACCTTTTTGTGCACGTTAGATGCAATAGAAACCTGAAAAATTAGGCATCCCTCAACTTACTTGGATTTTTTTAGATACTTATGAAAAATGTCTTGCATTGAGTAAAAAACATGAAATGTAGGAAATTAAATCACCTTTCCGAATATATAACTTTTATGTATCAAAAATTTGCATAGCTATGTCAAATTTCATTTTTCCTAACAGGCACTTTTTACTTTTCAGGGAAATTATAAGGTATATGTTTTTGTGGGTGCAGCCTTTGAGGGCCTAAATGATCGAATCAAGCTACAAAAATTGACATCCATGTATAGAACCCATAGCACTAGTGCGGAATTATTTTTTGAAAATTAAATTAGTAATTTTATAATATTTTTATAATTGTCTATGTGAGAAAACCTCGAAAATGGTACGTGTTTTGTGGGTGCAGCCTTTGAAGGTCTTAATGCAAAAATCATGAAATGGGGTTTTGATAGAACGTAGAGGTTAGTGTCTACTTGTGCACCATACAATTTTTGTTTGAAGTGATCAAGAATTGAAAAAGTTATAGGAGAAACACTAACAGTGTGTTTTTTGAGTTGAGGAGTGATGACAGAAGATAAATAAGAAAAAAATAGAAAAAATTATGTATTCTTGTTAAAATTTACATATTTAGAATCTGCAAAAAAAACCATATATGTTTCTAAAATCTCATAAAAAATGGAGGCGTGCAGCACAATCAGACGAACCGTTAAACATGAGCATATTGAAAATATGGATATAATGCTGAATTTGCCATGGTTTATCATATTCCAAGGCACAGGAATGTTAATCCGAAGCAAAGTACAAAGCAGACACATAGGAATAGGAATTCCACGAAATCATGGGTGGAGGCTCGGCCTTATCATTTGGAGGGAATAAAAATTTGAATTTAACAATATGCGCGCGCGATTTAACACTACAAAACGCGTGCGCGTTATATAAACACAAAACGCGAGCGCGTTATGTTCATATAAATCGCATGTGAGATATGTGAAACCAAAAAATAGCGCCAACATAATTTTGACATAATGCTTGGGATCATAATGCTTCTATTCTTCAAGTTGGTGTACACTCCACATATAACATAAGGTTTGTAGGTTCATTAATCTAAAATAGATCAATTGGTATCACACAAATGATATAGAATGTGTGTGTATACTATTACTACTAGAAGTATTAGTATTAAACTAGTTACTAATTATACACTGATTGGTGATGGAGAGAGGGATATGGTACATAACGATGCCTAGGGATTTCCACTAGTGACCTACTGCAACCTCTTCCATAGCCCTAATGACCTGCTGCAATTTTCCAATGCATCATGTCTCCAGTATCATGCCAATAGTGGCAACCTTAGCTCCTTCAATGGCGACATCTGATGCTCCCACAGGTGCTTTATATGATACACAAATAATAAATCCCTCTTGTAGTGAAATAATTCATCATCACCTTCCTCATCGTCATCATCACCATCGCCATCATCATTATCCTCATCATCATTATCATCATCCTCATCCTCATCCTCATCATCAGCTTCATCATCACCATCATCATCATCATCAACATGATCATCATCATCACCATAAACATCATGAACATCATCATCACCATCGTTGTCATCATCATCATGAACATCGTCCTCATCACCATCGTTGTCATCATCATCATCATCATCCTCCTCGTCATCATCATCACCTTCCTCATCATCAACATCACCATCACCATCATTATCATCATCAACATCACAATGATCATCATTATCATCTTCATCATCATCATCTTCACCATCATCACCTTCATCATCACCATCATCATCATCATCATCATCACCATTTCCATCATTTCCATCATCATCATCATCAACAACAACATTATCACCATTGTCGTCATTGTCATCATCATCACCATCATCATCACCTTCATCATCCTTATCATAATCATCACCATCAACATCATGAACATCATCATCCTCATCCTCATTATCATCACCATCATCTTCATCATCATCATCATCATCACCATCATCATCACCATCATCATCATCATCATCACCACCATTGCCATCATTGCCATCATCATCATCACCATCAACATCATGAACATCGTCATCATCATCATCACCATCATCCTCATCATCATCACCATCAACATCATGAACATCATCATAATTCATCATCATCATCATCATCATCATCACCTTCATCGTCATCATCAACATTCATCATCATTCATCATCACCATCAACATCGTGAACATCATCGTCATCATCCTCATCATCATCAACATCAACATCAACAACATCATCCTCATCATCAACATCATGAACATCATGAACATCATCATCATCATCCTCACCATCCTCATAATGAACATCATCATCATCATCCTCATCATCACCATCATCCTCACCATCCTCATCATGAACATCATCTTCATCATCCTCATCATCATCATCACCTTCATCATCGTCATCATCATCATCATCATCACCGTCAACATCATGAACATCACCATCCTCATCCTCATCCTCATCCTCATCATCATTCATCATCATCATCATCATCACCTTCATCATCGTCATCATCATCATCATCATTCATCATCACCATCAACATCGTGAACATCATCATCGTCATCTTCATCATCACCATCATCCTCATCCTCATCATCATCACCATCAACATCATCCTCATCATCAACATCATGAACATCATGAACATCATCATCATCCTCATCACCATCAACATCATGAACATCATGAACATCACCATCCTCATCATCATTCATCACCATCAACACCATCCTCATCATCATTCATCACCATCAACACCATCCTCATCATCATTCATCACCATCAACACCATCCTCATCATCATTCATCACCATCAACACCATCCTCATCATCATTCATCACCATCAACACCATCACCATCCTCATCACCATCCTCACCATCATCATCACCTTCCTCATCGTCATCCTCATCATCAACATCAGCATCATTGTTCATCATCACCATCACCATCATCAACATCATGAACATCATCATCATCATCCTCCTCCTCCTCATCACCATCAATGTCATGAACATCATCATCATCATCATCACCATCAACATCATGAATATCATCATCATCCTCACCATGAACATCACCTTCATCATCATCATCCTCATCACCATCATCATCATCATTCATCACCATCAACATCATGAACATCATCATCATCATCCTCACTATCAACATCATGAACATCATCATCATCCTCATCATCATCATCATCCGCACCAACAATTTGATGAACATCATCATCATCACCTTCATCATCGTGAACATCCTCATCATCATCATCACCATCATCATCATGAACATCATCATCATCACCTTCATCATCGTGAACATCCTCATCATCATCATCACCATCATCATCATGAACATCATCATCACCATCCTCATCATCATCATCACCTTCATCGTCATTGTCATCCTCATCATCATCATCATCACCATCAACATCATGAACATCATCATCACCTTCCTCATCGTCATCCTCATCCTCATCATCATCATCACCTTGAACACCATCATCATCATCATCAACATGATCATCATCATCACCATCAACATCGTCAACATCATCATCATCACCATCAACATCATGAATATCATCATCATCATCCTCACCATCACCATCGACATCAACATCATGAACATCATCATCATCATCATCCTCATC
>LPNX010151632.1:215818-233348 GCA_001517045.1 Pseudotsuga menziesii | reverse complement strand
TCATCATCATCATGCTCATCATCATCCTCATCCTCATCATCGTCATCACCTTCATCATCATCATCATCCTCACCTTCATCATCATTATCACCATCAACATCATCAATATCATCCTCATCCTCATCATCATCATCCTCACCTTCATCATCACCATCAACGTCATCACCATCAACATCATGGACATGATCATCATCATCCTCACCATCACCATCAACATCATCACCATCAACATCATGAACACCATCAACATCATCATCATCATCCTCATCATCAACATCATGAACATCATGAACATCATCATCATCATCCTCACCATCACCATTCAAGCCTAAAGTGCAACATCAAACCTTCCACTTGACGTAGCATTAAAACTTGCTAGTTGTGGAGCCCTCTAAACTTATCTTTCAAACTTCCGCATAGTTATAAATCCACATTTAAGTCCATAGTTTATACCAATATAGTATGGATTGATATAAATTTTAAGCAAATCTATCATAGAATTAAAACTTTAACAGAGTTAAATCCATATTAGAGCATAACGTGGGTTTAATGTTTAAACAAAGTTCAAAGAGTTAATCATTTTATGCAATTCTTAGCCATAAATAAAACTTTATACCTATAAACATAACTCTAGTACTAAGTTTATTGAAGCAAAACAGGAGCGCGTTTTAGTAAAGCAAAACGGGAGCGGGTTTTGGTGAAGCAAAACGCGCGCGTGTTTTAGTGAAGAAAAACGCGCACGCGTTTTTGTCTACTATCCTAATTGGCATGCATGTTGGCAGCCTTGGGATTAGGCTTGGTAGGGTCGGGATTGCTTGGGATGATTTCTACTTTATGGATCAAGCGTGATTGACTTCATTCTACCATTGCATCTAAAAGGTCCCTCAACTTCTTGCACACACCCTTTACAAGCAATCCTTCTTGAAAGACAAAGGGAATCAAATGCTCGCTCCAAAGATCTCTGTCCCATATATAGTTCTTCAAAAGATTGGGCATGTTGCTTATAAATTGGCACATCCTCCTTCTCGCATTCAGCAAGTGATTGGCACCAACATCAGCGCACAAATTGTTTTACCAAAATGGGATACTGAAGGATCCATTATTTCGGAGTCGGAGGCCATCCTAAATAAGCACATTTGACAGCTTCTCTCTCGGTCCATCACAGAGGTCTTCAATTCAATGGCACAGCATGCAACCAGAGGATGCTATATGGGAACCACTCCTTCAGATTCAACACCAGTTTTCACATCTTAAGCTTTGAGGACAAAGCTTTTCTAAGAGGGAGGGGATGTTAAGAACCCGTGTCAACCCTCCTCTTTATTTTGTTAGTATATTTTATTGGATGCATATGCTTTGTAAGTCGTCCCGTTAGTATGTTGTATTATCCCACATTCATGGGAATTAATAGTTGATGTTAAGTCATCCAATTAGTATGTTGTATTATCCTGCATTCATGGGGAGTAATAGTTGTTTAGATTAGACTTGGTATATAATCATCAAAGAGTTGTTTTGTATTGAGCTTGCTCAAAGGAGATTGCCCCCTCGAAGTGGCCCACGATCAATAAAATATCTTTTGTGCTCCAATATTTTTGTTATATCGTGCATTTCAATAATGAGGCTACAACAACTGGTTAACTAGTGGTGGACCTTATTTAATGAGATAAACTTACATGTGTAGTCTAAATAGTCTATGTTTTCTACCTTTTGTGAGTATATTTTCCATCTTGTTTTGTTGTATGTCCAGTTACTTATTAAACTTTATTTAATAAAACTAACTGCAATACATTAAGTAACAACCTATCACATAACTAAGGGAGAAAAAATGAAACAATGGATCTCTTCCTTAAAGTATGTATGTTTGATGAATACTTTTATTCTTTGTCGATCTCTAAATACAATTGGTACCTCAAATTGGAAATTAATAAAATTATCTTGATATTGGTACCTCAAATTGGAAATTTATAAAATTATCTTGATATCTTCAGTAAAATGATGAGTCTCCAAGCTTATAAAGACTAGATTTTGCTTTAAATAGTTAGGAAGAATAGTCTAATTTAAAAACATGTAATTCTTAAATAAAACCAAACATAATAAAAGGTCAATGAAATTGCCTCTCAAATAAAAGGAGGATGGATATAAAGTGATGGCCATACATAAAATAAGGAAAAATGAAAATCCCTCTGAAATAAAAGAAGATAGATATAAAGTGATGGTCATAGATAAATTAAGGAAAAATGAAAATCCCTCTTAAATAAAAGGATGTTGGATATAAAGTGATGGCCATAGATAAAATAAGGAAAGTGGTCCATTTTTTTTAAACATAATTATTCGAAATAAATCTAAAAAAAAAATTAGTATTAAGAAACATTAAAATTAAAAAAAAATCAAATTATGAAAAAAAAAATTTGGTATTAAGAAACATTAAAATTAAAAAAAAAAGAAATTATGAGTAATACTTTGTTAACTATCTGTATTGTTTTTTTTTTAAACATAATTCCAAATAAATCTGAAAATAATATTTTTGGTATTAAGAAACATTAAAATTATATAAAAAAAAAAACAAATTATGAGTAATACTTAGTTAACTATCTACATAAAAAATAGAGTACCTTTTACTTATAAAAAAAACATAAATTACATTTTAGAGTAATAATTTGAATAACTAACTTTATTCTAAACTACATTTTAGAATATTGTCCGAAAGACCATAAATATATTCCATCGAAATCATCCCTTAAGACTATGATGACTACAACTTCAGGACGATGTTTCTTGAAGGGTGGGTGTATGTAATGCCCCATATTTTGACAGTTGGTATTTAAACCTTAATATGAATTAGCTTAGCATTTTAATTATTTATTATCTATTAGACTTAGTTAAATTCATTAAGAGTATTATGATATGAACATATTGACTCCCTAGATATGTGGATAGTAAATGCAATTTATCATTATGTTTTACCAATGTTGATGAATATGTTATGTCATTTGAACATGCAACTAAATACGAAATATCACTATGTGAATTTCAGTTGAGGTGTACTTTCAGATAGAACAAGTACAATATATGTTTCAAAGGTACGTACATGATTATATTAAATGTTGTTTTAGTGACATGGATTAACACTTGAAAGAGTTGAGTATGGTATGCATGATATTTATGTGAGTGGTGAACTTACTCACATGTTGATTCGCTACGAGATAGCCATATTCTTATAGTGCCAAGGGGCACGAGATGTCTTGGAAATCAGAAGGATAATGATGTTATATAAATTTTCATGTTCTATAATTTTGAATATCAATGTCTCTATGACTTGTGGGTGAGTGTGAGTTTTGACAGGAATTGCGTCTTTCCCAAAGTGGTTTTTTAATGATGAGACCCCTTAGAACAGTGAGGGTAGAGTAGAGTTGATGTAGGGTGTTCACCCTAGTACTATCAAGGGGGGTGGAGGCATTTCCCACCATTTATCCCCCGAAACCCAGAGTCGTGGGAGGACTGTGCTGAGCACCTCCCTTAGATGTGCGATGATGACTAGTGGATTCCTGCTGGGGAAGCTTGGTTGATTTGTAGGGCTCGACACTTTCGCTTACAGGTTTTATATGTGGTTAGGTCGGTGTAGCCGACGCCATAGTATATTCCAGCAAAGGACGGGATGGAAAGGTCAGGAGATGGAAGTAGTGTCGATTAGGTGGTTTGAGTATTGATGGGGATGGATGGGACCAGTGATGGATTGGATGGTGTTCTTCTTTGATAAAAACTATTATGATTATATGCTTGAGGTTTCATTACGTTTATGTAATTCAATTTTGTTACTTTTGTATGAATGATTGTAAATGATGAATGATGTATTGATTATGTCGGTATTCTGTATGTTGTTTTCAATCGTATAATAATGATGCATTAAGGAATTAGAACCGATTATTAGCACCCACGCTTCAGATGTGTGCGTTGGCCACGCATACATCAAATTGGTAGTACATTATTGTGATTATGAATTATTGTAGTATTACATATGTATTAAAAGTATAAATAATTGATGAAAATATGTATATATATATATATGATAGTATGAGTTTGTTGACTTGTTTCTTATAGTTTAGGTTTAAATAAACTAATTGGCTTATTGAATAGTATACATAATTATATAGATATAAAATGACATATATCATAATATAATTTATAGTATATGGAAATATCTTATTTGACTTATGTATGAGATAATAATGTAAATAAATGAATAGATAGGGTTACATAAATTTTAGATAAGAATTGTCATAGTTGCATTTAAGATAGTAGCATGGAAAATTAGACTTTGCAACCATTGTTATTAATATCTCATTTATTTAAATCAAACTGTTATTTATTTGAGAAAATAAACTTATTTGAGTGTGAATATTATTATATTGGAATTTATTGATGGATGAGGAGGATGAGAACTTTTGGGTTATAAATAGGAGGCTTGACGTTGGAAGGAGGGAGGTTCTTTTCTTGAATATGTTGGGTGAGATTTTTGGGAGGGATTTTGGTATTTGGGATATTGTGATGATGAGAAGTTTGGAAGTGTTGGAAGAGTTTGAGAACTCTTGGAATAAAATACATAGCTTACTGGTGCATCATTGTTCTGTTCTCTTGGGGTCTCGGGCACAGAGGGCCAAGAGTCTAGGTGGATGGCTCTTGGGGCTAGGGGTCGGTTAGACCCCTAGTTGGCTAGGAGGTAAAACCGCAGTTCCACTTTGAGAAATGAAGATGCAAGCAACTTGAGGAGAAGATGAAAGCTTGGTTCAGTTTGGACTTCTTCACCATTTTTATATTGAGGTATTTCTCTTGTTATTTTAAATTACTTATAAATTTATTATAAATGGTTATATGATGTTACAAAATGTTTATATGATGTTAATATTGTTGTGGTTACATGATTTAATTTTGATATTTATGTTTTGTGAATTAGTAATAGAAATATAATATTAGTAATTATGAAAGTAATAATTAATAAAATAAACACCCATTTTAAAATTTTAGAACAATAATTTGAATAAATAATTTTAGGAAAACTTATACATAAACAACTAGAAGAAACCTTCCTAAAAGTTTGAAAATGAAGAAACCTTCTTAAAATTTTGAAAATGTAGATGGGTTGGAAAATATAATAAGGAGAGAATGTTGCTAAAAATAAGTGTAGAAAGAGTGTTTTAAAATAGAAATTTAGAATAATAATTAGAACAATTAATTTTATACGGAAAGAATTAAAAGAAACCTTCTTAGAAATGTAAAAAATGTAGATGAGTTAGAAAATATAAGAGTGAGAGGTGTTGCTAAAAGTGAGTGTGGAAAGAGTGTTCTAAATTAAAAAACTTGGTTAAAAAAATGAAAAATTGTTGCTAAAATGAGTGTTGAAGGGACATTCTAACTAGAAAGTAATTTAAGGATAAACAAATTAATCATAATAATATAGAATTTCTAGTTGCCCTACAACTTTAAACCAATGAAAGTCAAATTTGCGCCGCATAGGATGGTATAGCACAATGAAAAGAAAAAGGAATTTTGTATTACTACATGGATACCATGCATGATACTACGAATGTAGTCCATCGTACCTAAGGAAATATGTGGTAGAAAAAGTATAAACATAAAACCAGAAAGTGAGCGATTATTTTATGAGTCAGATATTTCATAAAATAAAGCAACGTGTGCTAGCAATTGATGTGCATGCAAACCATAAAGTAGGTGAAGACTTGACCATTCAAATTATAAAAAGATATTTACAATTGGATAAATATAATAATTAAAAATAATATCTACTAACTTTAGACCAATGACATTTCACCTTGACGCTATGCATGATATTGATCTGTATAAGATTTTATGATGTCACCCACAAGAAAGTTAAGTGCAAAATTTCAAATATTTTGTGGTAGAATAAGAAATGTTCCATTTTAATATATAAAGGTGGTTGAATTTTAATTGTTTTTAAATTTAATCATATTTTTATATTATATCATATACAATTTTTATATTTATTATTTTAATGTGAGATGTTTGAGATGGTCATCCACGCTATTTAAAATATGTGATTTGAAAATAATTAAAAACAAAACTAAAAAGTAAATCAATAAACACGATGACATAATAAATCAAATCATAATAAAATAAACTGAATATCTCGTAGAAAGAGTGGAAATAATATAAATAAGTAACTTGATGACTTGATAAGTAAAAATAATGTAAAATACGGTGAAGTTGGATGAGTAGACATAGCACAAGGAATATCTATCGCGAAAGTAGAATTGCAAAGTTGATCGAAGAGTCCTTTAAAAAATAGACATGCTTAAAGATATTTCTGATTAGATCCATGTGGAATGATTAGATCCATGTGAAATGGTTAAGGATTTTTATTTTTTTAATATATATATATTAATAGTAAAGTTGGTTAAGATATGGTGGTTTATTGGTAAGGCTAGATGGATTTTATTTTATTTACTTGGTTTCAATTTTTTGCAAGGTGTTTTAGCTTGGATGTTAAAGTGAGGGTTGTGAAAAATTATTCACTCAGATTGGTTTTATATTTTTTCATATTTTAAATTAGATGATGATGGTAGTGGGGGTTAATGTTTAAATAAAATTTGGTGTATCCGATCTTAAGAGAAAAGCCAATAAATAAATTATTTGATTTGCTTTAAAATATTATTACTATGCTCGAAAAGTTTAGAATCACCATAGTTTGAGGAGTTAGAAGGTTAGAAAGGTCACTAGTGGGACTCATATATCTAATGTGGGTGTATGCATGGCGTTTTAAGAGAAAGTTATTTTCATCCTCAAGGCACATCATGATTCGTAGAGATGGAAAGTCCTTTTAGCCCATGTCCTTTTAGGAATTGTCCAACTCCCTCTTTCACTATGCAGCTCATGAGAGTTCATCCTAATCTTTGCAATATTAATTTTTTTCTTTGAAATAGTTAAAACAAAGAGATAATTCTGATCCTCTAGTTTAGGGTTAATAACCACCTTATAGTGCTACAAATTTATTTTTAACCTCTAAATCCCTCTCACACCACATTTTTTCTTTACACTTAGAAATAATATATTTTTAATGTTATCGATATTATGCAAAATGGTAGTTTGTTAATCTCCCAATGGTTTAACCAAGTGATGGCATCTTTATGCCACTCCTACTTGAGGCATAGGTGGTTTTGGATAGGATTTAAGGAAATATTAGGAAGCCAATGGTTTCCCCTGATCTTTACATCTTGTGCTTGTACATTAGATACCTAGTCATAGGCATGCTCTCAATGGGGGAGAACCCCACTTCTAAGGTGTATTGATTTTAATTTTAAGATTATAAGTGATAAAACACTTCTGAATTTGTTTAATTTTTCTCCAAGATTTTGGAGATGATGGAAACCAAAACATCACACCCATACAAGGTAACTAGAGCGACAAGCATATTAAAGATGAACTTATTTTTATTCCACATCACAAGGTTTGTTTATGTCATACACAAAATTAGTGTAAGTTCCATAACTGGATTTGATAATCATATAACTTTTGTTTTGTCAGTGAACTTAACAGTCATCCCCATATTGGAGTAGAAATCCTTGAGAATCCTTAATTTTTTATCCATATCAAAGGGACACCTTGCCATAAGAACAATATCATCAACATAGAGAAGAAGAACAATGACTATTCTTGCTTAGGTTGTTCCAACACAACCTGCTTCCTCTAAACAAGTTTCCACCTTATCAATGTAAATCACAAAAAAGGTAGTGGACAGCAGGAAACCTTGTTTAACACTAATATTAGAATTAATATTGAGTGACCATTCCTCAATGTTTTTGAACTTGGTAATGATATTCTCATATGACCATATAACCTTATCCCGACAACTCTTTGTTTAGAAAGAACCTTTATCTCTTTTAACCTATTCCATAAGCTAAAATATAATTAATATATTCATAATTAAGTATTCATTTATATTAAATTAATTTAGATATTGTAAATGAATTCATAAATCTTATTGAAAAAATTCATTGATAAAACTTGTAATTTCAAATGAGGAATTAAAACTATAGTTTATAACATGTCATCAAATATGGTTAAAACTTATAATTTCAGCATGTTATCCAATATGGTTAAATATAAAAAATAAATTGCTAAAGAATAAAAATTGTTTGTTACAAAGTTAATTGGGATCATGTTTACCAGCATTGCATTTTATTCCAATGTAAACAACACAGTAGGATATCCATTTAACTCAATATCCATATCCATCTCCACAGGGATTAGACCAGAATTAAAAGATTAGTCCCTTAGTTAATACACATTTAAGAATGTTTGGAGGATCATAACCTTTCTTTATAAGATCATTAAATCATATCCTTGTTCTTATATCATATCCTTGAAAATTGGAGGATCATTATAAATGGTTTAGTGTGTAGGTATATAGAGGACTCCATTTTATTATAATTAAGAGATTTAATCTTTAAATGAGTTTGGTAGATTTAGTCTTTGAATGAGATTGGAAGATCTAGCCTTTCAATGAGATTGGAGGATCATTATAGGTTGTTGAATCATATTTTTTATTTTGGAAATGTACACAGACTTTATTTTATTATAATTAAAAGGTTTGATTTCTTTGGCTTTGATCTTATCTGTTATTAATATTTATTAAAAAAACAAATTACATATAGATAATATAAATATTATAAATAAATTATTTATTTAATAATTTATGATTTTTTAAATTATTTTTTTATGTATAAAATTAAAAAATAAATTTGTCTAAATCTAACTTAAAATCGATTAAAATGTTTTTGAAATAAATATTTAATATATTTACTCTTTTATGGTGAAATCAATATAAGCATTGGCAATTCCACAACTTAACAAACTAAAAAATTTGGAGGGTAAGAAATGTTTGTATATTGAAGATTACCATCTAGATTTTAAGAGTATTTGTAATCATATTTTACAGTTGAATGAGGAATTCAATAGTAATCTTGTTTCAGCTTGATTTTGATAGTATATGTAATCATATTTTACACCTGAATGAGGAATTCACTAGTAAGGGTGTTTTAGCTTCTAGGTCCATATTTTTGAAGGATACTCAGTTTAATGGTGTTGTTGGCTTCTTTGATGGGGCAACCAAAGACGGTTTATGTGCCGTGGGGTAGCTTTATTGATCAATAATTTACACATCTTCAAATTCAAATTGCATTGTGGAACTGGTACAATTATAAAAGCTGAGCTACTTGCCCTCTCGTGTTTACGCAAAGTTGCTACAGTTTTTGGTATTGTTTCTTTATAGGTATTTGGTGATTCAAGGGTCACCATCAAATAGGCTTTAGGTGATTACAATCTTAAAGTGCTCTCCCTTACACTTTGGTGCTATAAAATTTAGGAAAAAGATAATAAAAAAAACTTTCGTAACATCAATTTCTGGCACATTTTCAAAGCACTGAATCAGTTGGTAGATCAACTTTCTAAAACAACTCTGAATAATAAAGTTGATGTTCTTTTTTGGAAAGAAGTTCTGGATACTTTTCAAGTCAACTCTCCTTCCATCAATATCTTCGAAGTTTAAAATGTTCTTTTTTCTGTTGTCTTTGAATATGTCTCTGTATAGAAGTCTTTTGCTTTTTGCACATGGGCGTCTTTTTAAAGACTCTACTTTTTTATTCAAAATGAGTAACAAAAGTATGTTTTTCTCTTAATAAAAAGAGTTCATATCTTTTGGAAGAAACTGAGTTCATATCAGTTGGTTCTCTTAGTACAATAAAACAGCTTTTCGTCTTTTAGTGATTATAAAAATCCATATCATTTAGGTTTTCTTAAATTCATCTTCATTTCGGTGGAATCGTGGGATGTTTGGTAAAGTTTAGAGAAAAACCGACGGAATAAAAGAAATATTTACACTCACGCGTAGAGTTGATAACCAATTTCAACCTCTCTGTATGTCAACTTGTAGGCGCCCAGAGAGTTATACAAATTATATGCAATGGCTGTAATGCGTGACTGTGTATTCACATTCATAAAACAAAATCATGGCGACGATTGACTCACTAAAATCCAGTTTTTGAGTGTGCCATTTATGATGATGAATCCGGATTTTTGTAGCCTTAACGCGTTCACAAGAAGTCGCTCCCTAAACGTGTACAATTACAAGTCAAGTCAACGAATCTGATTATCTAGAAAGCTGGGATTAGGTCATTTTCTTCCAATCAAAAGAATATAAATATCATCTCAACGACCCATTGCTATGGCTATGTAAGTAAACAACTGTCTCACACTTTCCTCATTGCAGAGCAGTGAATTATTTCTGTGTGATAGCATCAGTCTTGATATGTCTGTTGAAAAAAGCATCAGTCTTGATACACAAAACCAGCCACTATGGTAATTCATCTCCGTGTTATGACAGCGAGCATTTTTGTAAAAAGGGAAGACTCCACTTCCATATGACCTTATACCACAAACAATTATATTTAATGGAATTTGAAAAAAAGTAGACTAATAAGCAAGTTTATTTAATACCTGGACATTGTCGTTATTCCAAGCCCAAGCCAGTGTGTATTCCTCCTGACTGAGGTAATTGCAAAAATGCTTCAAAGGCTAAACAATGATATCCCATTCTAATGCAAATGGAGTAGACAATTCTAAAGATTCACTATTCACCCACCTTTGAACACTCCCTAGGTTCTCAGTCCAAAGTGATGCTTGGTCCAACGATCTAATTCCTCTGTCAAACAGTGCCTCTATGAAATTTAAAGCCAACATAGAATCTATAAGACCCCCTTAATAAATATAATATTAAATAAATCATAAATAATTAACACTAATAAATAAAAATAATATTAAATCTGCATTGCTCGTTAGGGGTAAAGCAAGTGGTAAAGTTGAAATGTTATAAATGGTTGTAAATGGAATGTCTCATGTTCAAATCCCCCCAACCTTACCCATTCTCCATGGTGCAGGCCCCCTGGATGCACCTAGGGGTAGACTGGTTGCACGATCGATCCCTGGACCTCATGTCACACAAGTACTAGCCCCATCAAATAAATTAAATAAACATTAGTAATTCAAGTTGTTAAGGGCATATCCCTTAGTGAATAGTCCCCATGGAGGCCTATATATCAGACCATTATATCATTATCATTGTAAGGATCATCTTATATATATATATATATATATATATATATATATACACACACACACACACACACACACATATACATATACATATACATATATGGGCCCTCGCATGAAGTTGAGGGACCTTATAGATGCAATTGATGATTTCTAAAACATGTTTCTACTTTGCAAAATCAAAATGTATACGCGTTCCTTATCACTAGCGCTAGAGGATTCTAAGCTTGACAAGTAAATTGACACATAGACTAGGAAAATAGAAATGTGCACAACTACAAAATGCATACGCATTTTGTAAGACATGTTATAAACCCCCATATTTCCATCCCTCCCTTTCTACATCCCCGTCCCTCTCACTCTCTCTTCCCAACTCTCTCTCGCCCTCTCCCTCACTCCTTTCCTCCCTTAATCCCTCCTAATTCTTTCTCCTTATCCCTCCATCCATAACCATCTCCCCCCCCCCCCCGTCCTCTCTCTCTCCCCTACTCCTACACCTAACCCCCACCCCTCTCTTGCTCCCCCAAATCTCTAACCCCACCCCTCGCTTGCTCCACCAACCCCCTAACTGTTAGGATTATTAATCCTCCCTTGTCCAAATTTGGTCATGTGTCTAAATTGGGAGTCACGTCTAAATCGGGAGTCCATCCAGTCTATTTATAGTCATTAGCAGCATTGGGTAAACTTGACCTAATTCGGGTACATGTTTCAGTTACTAAAGTGTGGGGAACACTAATTGAGGCTCACTGCCACTTATTGCACTTAATTGCATAATTTTAGGAGCCTCCTAGATCAATCCCTACAATTTAGGAAGCCACTGGGAGTGCCGAAACCAACCAAGGTCAGTACTTCAGTTAATGACTAGTCAAGCTAAGTTAGGAGTCAGTTACATTCAGTTCTAGTCCTCTACATTCAGTTAGCGGTAGGTTTACTTGATTGCACACATGTGGGGCGCATTTTTCACCTACCATAGTCAGTTAACCATTAGTCAACACTAAATGTAACACTTGGTTGTGTTTTAGAGCTCCGATGAACTTCGGTTATGGTTTAGACAATGACAGTTAACTACTGGGTCCTCCGATAGTGATTTAGACAAGTCTTGGTTACCTACAGTAAAGTAGAGTTTAATCAATTTGAACTTCCTCATGTGTATTCGAATTGCTTGTGGCTATTAAAGCCATTTTAATTTATTGTAATTATCATTCGGATTACTTTTTTTATTAATGAAAGCATTCACAGCTGCAATCCTTTTGCACTGTTTCATTCTTCAATTGCTAAGTAAATTGTGAGATCTTCTTTGTGAGTTGTGTATTTGTAGATACAGATCTATATGCTCAAATTTACATGGTATCAGAGCCTCGACGGACAAGGCACTTCTCCTCCTCGGATCTCCTACTGGATCATTTTTTTGTTTTGCAGGTACAACTTCGAAATGAATTCATCAGTTCCTTTTCTCACCCGATCCTCAGACTATTTTGAATGGAAGGTGAAGATGATTGGATTTATGCATAGACGAAAACTCTTTTCGGTGTCTGATGGATACGGTAGAAATTCTTTTGAGAGTGATAATGACTGGCTAAAAGCTAAGGATAAAGCTTTTGAAATAATGAAACTGGCTCTTTCTCCTAGCATGCGCTACCACAGTAGATCTATTAAAGATCCACAGGAACTCTGGACAAGACTGGACAGAACCTTTGGAAGCACATGGAGCACATCCAGCACCATAAGCATCCTTGATTCAAAAGTCTCGGCCTCTACTCTCTCTGATGAAGTTGTTCAAGATGAAGACGAAGCAGAAGCTTCTACACGGTCAATTCGAATTGAAGATAGTCTCCATGTAGTGACTCCTTCTCCTGATGCTCCAGAAGTTCATGAGATCTCTGATATCTCATCTTCTCATATTGCTGAAACAGAAGAAGACATTCGAATCTCTGACATTGAAGAAAAATTCTGCTGCACTTCCATGCAAACATTCACTGTTGATTTTCCTTTAAATTCTGTGCAAAAATTACCAGTAATTACTTCCAAAAGTGAAAAGAAATTTGATTTTTCTCCCTCTAATGTTGCTGCTGGTGTGGAAATATGTAAAAAAATGGATATTTTGAAAGAAATATCAGAATATAAGAGTGACACATTCACTCCCTATGATCTAGATTTTCCAGCAAAATCCTGCAGGATTGCATGCACCAAAATTCAGAATTTTGAAGAAGAAGAAAGCTGTGCATCCACTGTCTCGATTAACCATTTATTTGAATCTGATATTAACCTTATTGGATCTGATATGATATTATTTAGATTTGATCTGATATTTATTGGTTTAATATATCAAATTCATAATCTTTCAGTACTGCTTGTAGCTGTTCTCATCAACGGTGTGAAAAAACAAGTACCGCAAGTCTCCTACAAAACTGTTGCTGGGGATTTGATTCCATTTCACAGTTTTGGATCTGTTTTGAACCTATTTAGATCTGATTTACTTTCTGATATGATATTATTTGGTTCATATTTTAAAATCCAAAAGCATTCATTCATGCTTGTAGCTACTCTCACCAATTCCGGTGTGAAAAATCAAGTACCGCACTTTCTCTTCAAAACTGTTGATGGGGATTTGGTGTTAGTTTCCTCATATGAGGTTGCTGATATGTTATTATGTGATTCATGAGTCTATTTCAGAAGCTATATCAGACTATGGAGCTCAAGCATTCGCTCTCAACAGTCCCAGTGCTTCTCTACCATTGATCACATGCTCATCTCCTCACAGAACGAGTAAAGAGGAAGATTTTATGCATTTTCCTGGACACCTGCTCCTAACACTTGGGACTGTTCTTACCACTCATGGTTTTCTATTCATGGCTGCAACATATCAGTTTCTTGAGTGTTCCTCACATTCTCTGAATTCTCAAGAACCTTTTCTCACTTTTCAGTTGACTTCAGTTGCTCTACATGGGTCCAATCTTCACCCGGCAGCTGTCTATATTTTTTATTTAGTTGAGCATATCATTCTTCTTCCAAAGAGGAAGATTCCTCCAGACATAATGATGGAGAGGTTCACATGCCAGCCCCCAGGATACCTGTGCACAGAAGAACCAGATTGATCCTAATTCTACCTGCTTAATTAGAAGGGGGGTTTTTTTCCCATGTGGTTTTTCCCCAGAACCTTGTTTTTGAGTAGTTACCTTACTTTAATTGATGTAATGGATGACCTATGGTATTAGTTACCAGGGCCCACAGTTTTTCCAAGTTAGCATTCAGTGGGGGTGTTAGGATTATTAATCCTCCCTTGTCCAAATTTGGTCTTATGTCTAAATTGGGAGTCATGTCTAAATTGGGAGTCCATCCAGTCTATTTATAGTCATTAGCACCATTGGGTAAACTTGACCTAATTGGGGCACATGTTTCAGTTACTAAAGTGTGGGGAACACTAATTGAGGCTCACTGCCACTTATTGCACTTGATTGCATAAGTTTAGGAGCCTCCTAGATCAATCCCTACAATTTAGGAAGCCACTGGGAGTGCCAAAACCAACCAAGGTCAGTTCACTTCAGTTAATGACTAGCAATGTTATCGGAACCGGACCGGTTTTGAAAAACCAGCCGGTTGGACCGATTTACATGAAAGACCGGCTCGAATGGCATGTCTGAATCGTTTTTTGCTGGTTTTGGTATGAACCGCCCGGTTTTAACCCTGAACCGCCTGGTTTCATGCTGAACTGGTCCACTTGCACCAAACTGGCGGTTCCCTAAAGAACCGGCCGGTTCCGACGTGAAGCTCCAAAGGCAAAAATAACGTGATTTTTTAGGTATTTTAAATGGAACTTTAAAATTTAATTTTTTTATTATACACAGTGTCCGCCTTTTGGAGGATTAACGGTCCATTCAACATTGGATATCTATAAATGGAAGCCCACCCTCCGTAATATTTCTGAATCATTCGTGGGTTGTCGTGGAAGAGTTGAGTTGGGTTATTGCTTGCAGCAACAGCCAGCTTGCTTGTGGAGTTGTTGACGCTAAATACGAACTTGGGAGTGTGCACTCAGGGGAAGAACTCGGAATCGGGATTTGAATGTTCTTCATCTGGCATTACTCTTCCACGATACAACACAGTCTTTGCTGTTGCACATTCTCTGGAGTCTGGACTAACCTTTCAAGGTTCCTCTCATTCTGCTGAACGTTCCTCTCATTCTGTTGCACTTTCATCCATATGATATGGACCATTTTTGAGAATGAGTTATACACTGGTCTTTCTTGTTGAACCCTAATGCTTTCCACGCTCAAGCCTGTAGCTTGTGGCTTTCGACTACATAGTCTTAGAGACTCTTCACAATTGAACACCACAATCCCCAATTGCTCGTGAAGCAGAGATTGACGCTGAGATCATGAAGATTTTTTTTGAGAGTTGCGACATTGCAATAGAAGCTATTGAATCCACGTCTATGTGATCCATGCCAAATCTTGTGAACCCATTATTTGTCGTGACTCGAAAAGGTTGAGTGTAGAGATCTACAAAGCCCGTGAAGTGCTACTACTTCTTCTTTGGGCTGCTCGAAACTTGAGCTGCCTCTCTTTGCTGAATTTGATCTCATTGCCATGGGTTAATGATAACTTGAAGACCTTACTTGAGCCCCACCAACTTCTTTGATCATTCATTGTTTTTAGTTATATCATTCATGTAATTTACTAATTTGTAAATTTGTGTGAGGTAACAGGCTGAATTTTTTAATGTGTAAGGTTGATTTTGAATTTTTTAAGGATCGTAGTGCTTTAAGGATCGTAGTACTTTATAGCCTCTATGTGGATGTACTTTTCATCAGATATGTATTTGCACTCGGTGCTATTGTTGTTTTCTACACTCTTACAGTCTTACTTGCTATATACATGAGAAACTTTGCATATTTGTGTATAATTGTTTGAATTGACATGGATGCACATGAATATATATATATTTATTGAAAATGTGAATATTTAATGTATTTTTGCTTAACCGGTTTTTTGCTCCGGTTTTTTTTCGGTTTTTGTCTGGTTCCTGTTCGGTTACAGTTCTCGGGGTGGTCCAGTTCTAATAACATTGATGACTAGTCAAGCTAAGTTAGGAGTCAGTTACATTCAGTTCTAGTCCTCTACATTCAGTTAGCGCTAGGTTTACTTGATTGCACACATGTGGGGTGCATTTCTCACCTACCACAGTCAGTTAACCATTAGTCAACACTAAATGTAACACTTGGTTGTGTTTTAGAGCTCCAATGAACTCCGGTTATGGTTTATACAAGGACAGTTAACTACTGGGTCCTCCGATAGTGATTTAGACAAGTCTTGGTTACCTACAGTCAAGTAGAGTCTAATCAATTTGAACTTCCTCATGTGGATTCGAATTGCTTATGGCTATTAAAGCCATTTTACTTTATTGTAATTATCATTTGGATTTCTTTTTTGATTAATGAAAGAATTCACAGCTACAAGCCTTTTGCACTGTTTCATTCTTCAATTGTTGAGTAAATTGTGAGAGCTTCTTTGTGAGTTGTGTATTTGTCTACAGATCTATATGCTCAAATTTACACTAACACTCCTCACCTCTCTCTCACTCTCACTCTCACTACCCCTAACCCCCCATATTCTCTCTCTCTCTCTCTCTCTCTCTCTCTCTCTCTCTCCCTCTAAACCACCTCTAACTCACTATATCACCTAATATTGACCCCTCCACCTCTTACCAACCCCCAGTATCTATCTCCCTCTCTTTAGTTTTTCCCTCATCCTATATCCCCCATTGTCTCTAACTGACCTAATGCTCCCTAAACCCCTAGCCCCCCACACCTCGATCTCTATCGCTTTCTCTCCTCCAATACGCCTCATCTACCTCTCTCTCTCTGACTCTTCTCCCTGCCACCAACCCCCCTTCTCTCTCTAACCCTTATTAAACCCCTCTCTCACTCTCTCATTCCCCTAATACTCTTCCTACCTAGTCCGTTATCTCTTTCTCACCTATTCTCCATAACCCTCACAAACCCTCTCTCTCCCCCTCTCTCCCTTATTCCTCCATTGACACCTAACCCACACCACTCTCTCTCCCTCAACCCCCTAAAAATACCCTCTCCCTGTCACATTCTTACTACCCATAAACCCCCTCTCTGTCTCCCTAACCCCCTCCTACTTTCCTTATCCATAACCAACCCCTCTACCCTTGTCACTCTCTCCTACTCCCCCTACCCATAACTCTCACTCCCTCCCAACCCCCATTTCTCTCTCTCTCTCTCTCTCCCCTTAATACCCACCCCCTATATCTCTCTCCCCTTAATCCCCACCCTATGGTCCCAATGCTCTCTAAAAAATGTATTCATTACTAAATCCCTACATTGCCCCAAGTGAACATGATCTCTATCTATATCTCTCCCCCTACCCCT
>LPNX010151632.1:181179-215367 GCA_001517045.1 Pseudotsuga menziesii | reverse complement strand
CCCATCTTTCACTCTTTCTCTTCCCTATTCCTCCACCTACACCTTATCCCCCCCCTCTCTTTGTCCCCCAACCTGTTTAAGTGTAATTTCTCTTCCTATGTGTTTGCTTTAGAGTTAGCTTCAAGTTAACCAAACATGTGCTATGGAATATAGTAAACCATAGCTAAGTGGCCATGCCACCCATTTTCTCAATATTCTTTTGTTTTACCACTCATTAGAGTATGCTACACACATTCATTTTTTATGAAGTTTTACACCCACATACTATATTTTCTGTAGATTCCAAATATGTAATTTTTTCTTAAAAATATTATGTTTTTCTATTTTTCTTGTGTCATTAATCAACTAAAAAAACATTGTTAGTGCTTCTTCGATAACTTTTTTGTTTCTCAGGCATCTAAAAGAAAATTGTATGTCGCACTACTAGACACCAATCTCTACATGCTATAAAAAAACATTGCATTATCATTACATTAAGACCTTCAAAAGATGCACCCACACTTTGACGTAATTTTTCCGAGGTTTGATCACTTAGTTTATTAAAAAAGGTTAAATTGATTTTGGGAAAATAATGTTGCACTAGTACTATTTGATCTCTATATTTCTACAAACTTTTGTAGATCGATTCCATCATTTAAGGACTTATAGATTGTACCCACAAAAACATAAACCTTGTCATTTGACACTCTTTACTCTTCCCTACTCTTCCCCTACTAACCCCTTCGCTTCCCTACTTCTTCCCTTACTGATTCAAATGTATGTTTCATGTTTAATGTTATGCAATACACATTATCATGATAGCCTAAATAGAATGATGAGTTTCATAACTTATAAAGTCTATACTTTCCTTTAAATAGTTGGGATGAAGCGTTACTCTAGAACACGCAATTCTTATATGAAATGGACCATATAAAAGTTGTGAAGTAAAATATCAAACGAAATACCTCAAAAATAAAAGGTGGGTGGAGGTAAATTGATAACCCATCTAGTTAAAATAAGGAGAGTGGCCCAATCTTTCAAAAACTTAATTTATTAAGCACTTTCATAAATTAATATTTTTTTATAAAAAACATAAATTAAATTTAAGAATAATGCTTAGAAAACTATCTCCCATGCTTTTCATGAGAAACGAAAAAACAAAATTTAAGTTTGAGATTAATAATTTGAATAACCAATTTAATGAAAAGCTTGTAGGGAAAGAAATAGAAGAACCCTTCTTAGGAGTTTGAGAAAGATGGATGGGTTAAAAAATAATAATATTAAGAAAATGTTTCACTCAACTCAAATGAGGTTTAGTAATAAAATGTTTGAAGATGATAAATTGATAAAATAAGAGTTATGTGCAGTTAGTGGATAAATGAAAAACAAATAATAAATGTTAATGAAATTTTGTATATTTAAGAAAACAAAAAACAATATTATTGAGCTAACAAAACTATAATATTTATTTGAAAAATATTAATATAAAAAAAGTGTAAGAATACCAAAAAACACTATAAAATAGAATGACATTCAAGTTAATTGAGACAATTGCATAAATCTATGTAAAATTAAGACAACAAACCTCTTGTTCCAAGGAGAGCATTGATGGTCTCCATGGTTACGCAAACAGATAACAATATGGCTAGAAAAAAGTCTAGTAAGGTATTGTCCAGACATGCAAGTCATGCTTGGCTTGCTGCCAAAATCATAAGTCAGCTCAACTAAAAAAAATTTGGCAACTTTCCAAACAACCAACAACCTATTTTTGGGTGAATTTCCTGTATTTTGTTATAATGAAGGTTTCAACAAGTTTCGTCAATTTTTATTCATGCTCTTATTTTCACTTCGCTGAGTAGTCTGGTGAGTCAAATATGAAAACATAAGCTAACAACATATTATACATTCATTACTACTAACTCATTACAGTTATCTTTGTCGTCTTGAACTCCCTCAACAAAATTAATGTATAGTCCAAAAATAAGCTTGAACCCTTTACACAACATATTAAAAAATCACTAGAGAAAATTTAAACATGAACACTGTAATGCATATGCAAAATTATTGAATCAAATTTATACCTGCCCAATTTTCTTGAGTCATTTTTAGATGGAAGAATTTCATAAATAGTGTAGTGGAATTCTCATCAAGTATCATTTTAAACAAGGTGATGCATAAATCCTAAGTTCCTTTCCTAGAACAAAGATTAGTGATCACTCAAGAGAATCCACATGAAGTAAATTAGATAAAAAACATGGTAGTATTCAATAAAATATAAAAATTAGATGTTCATTAATATATTCATCAAAAATGCGTATCCTACTAGGTATGGTTGTAGCCTTCTTTACCAAGCCGAAAACCATTTGATTTGTGCTTGGTTTAGGACACTTAAGAATATCTTACAAACAAATTAGTTAGAGATTAGTAACCACTTCGCTGAATGATTTAAATGCAAAATGAAATATTCATGAATGAGACAGTCGACTCGACATTGTTACAATCTTCCTCGTCAAACCAACTACCATTGAATATTTATTATATGTAACAATACTTGATTCTGTGAATTTCTTCTTTTTTCTCATCCTTGGGTTCCATTGTGGAGTTTCTACTTTAGAAGGCATTGACAATAATTTTGCACATAGAAGCACTGATGCTAGCACTTTTCATTAGGTTCCATGGATCTGGAACTTATTTACTTGCACCATTAGTTAGTGAATTGAAAGAACCAATCATGATGCCTAGTTGTGCTGGTACCCCTATATTAGCAACATCTCATTAAACTATAAAAAGATGGGTTTACATGATATGTAAACAAACTTAATTACCATTGCGAAAAAAAGAATAAAAGAATATTCTTTTTAGGATCACACTTATCACACCCTATCAACAATGGCACCTATATATAGCCATCTATGATTCAATAGTATAAAATGGTTCAATTTAATTTTGTACATTAGAATAGAATACTTCAAGTCTTATATAGGATCAATGGCACTAACATAGAGTATCTTCATCATATAAATAATGATAGAGAACAAGATATAATAAGTACTTCATCGAGGCCTAGAGGATGAAATAGTGAAATGTGACTAGTATTCTTCTTTGTTTAATTTTCCTTTTCCTACCTCCAACATGTAAGGATCTGATACAAAGCATATCCAGTGAATCTCTTGAATCACTTAGAATGGCATTGATAAAAAGGTAGAATGATATATAGTAATTATTTTTATGGCCATAATATAAATTGGAATAGACTCTTACCATTCCATCGACCTCAACCCGCATAATGTGGCCATATATTGTTTAGATCCATTTGAGAAGCTATAATGCACCAAATGAACCATTCAGATGGCCCTAGGCCAAAAAAATCATTCCAACAAAAAATATTCTATGACTATTTACAAGTAGAACAATGAAGTTGGAGTGATTGTCAACCCTATGATTACCTAATACAATTATTGTTAATGTCTTGTGTTGTCCTCCAACTACTTCCAACTCTGATCCCTAGATAACAAAATTATCTCTTCCCCTGCAAAAATAATATTTGTATATGAGGATATCAATATTTTGTCATCAATTGACCCGCGGGGGTGTACACTGACTGGCAAGTGTCGTGTAAATGAAGGAATGTTGTAAAGGAGGTCTCAAGTTCAAATATCACCCCGACTTATCCGTGCCCCATGCTTGCGGGTTGTTTGGACGCACTTGGGGTTATAGTGGCAGTCGACAGGAATTGAACCCATGTCACGCGAGTACCATAACCACCCAGTTACTGATTCCCCCATTACAAAAATAAATAAATAAATAAATAAATAAAAATAAAAATATCATGTCATCAATCAATGGAAAAATATAAAACTTAATGTGTAATTTCATAAAATATGTACTCAAATCAAAACCTACCAATCACACAAAGAATAAAATATTGTATTCCCTATTCTAAGAAATGTATCCCTCATTTTTGGGTACCTATACTTTAAAGAATAAAATATTGTATTCCCTATTCTAAGAAATGTATCCCTCATTTTTGGGTACCTATACTTTAATACAGAGATTCATTTTTAGGACTTGGATACCCAAATAAACTACATTCTCTTTTATGTTTCAATGATAAATTAAATTCTATTAATATTAATCACACAAAGTTACAGTTTTACAAAACCTTAAAACTGATCTACTTTCTCCTCAAGATAAACAGAACCACAATCAATGTATGTATTTTGTATTTACATTACAAAAAGATGAATAGACATTAGATGAAATATTATTTTTGGAATCCCCCATCCCCATTAATTTACCTACATTTGGGAGATGTCTCCACTCATCCCCAGTGTGCACTTCTTCATTCTCATTTCTTTGGGGAACTTATCATATTTGTGGCAATAATGAATAAGATTCAAATAAAAACTTAGGATCAATAAGACATAACATGGAAAAAATCCTTGCCATAATGGAACATGTAAGCTAGATAAATTTCAAAACAAAAATTCAATAAGATAAAGGTTAAAGTTCCATTATGTGTTATTTCATAAATTCATATTAATAATGAGATTTTCACAATAATACCATCAAACAAAGCATTATATCGTCATATCCCTTTGAAAGTTAACATTAAGTATTCTTAATATTGGAAACCAACTAGGGCAGTGGCAATATAATGTTTAATAAAACCATAAATTCAATTCTATGAACCTAGCAATGTTGCAATAATGTCAATCTTAGGCAGGGTGGTTTTCAAGGGAGATTTATCATATGTACAACCAAATTTGAGTCTTGTGATTAATTCCATCCAAGAAACTATTGTACCAACATAACCCTTTGTAGGTTTTAACATAACATGACAACTAGATATGCCAAATGCTAATATAACACATAAGAAAACAATAAATATAAGTATTTTCAACTATCAATGTTGCACTAACTTCAATATTTAAGGTAGAGTGGAATTCAAGAGAGCAATATTTATCATATGCACTTCTATGTTCAATTCTTGGAATTAAGGCCATCCAACAAACAATTGTATCAACCTATCTCTTTCTAATTTAACATTACTTACTATTCTCACTTATGACAACTAGATATGTCAATGGAAACATAATTTGTATGAAACCATAAATACAAGTCTTTGACACTAGCAATGTTGTAATAGTTTCAATCTTTAAGGGAGGGTGGAATTTGAGAGATCAAGCTCTATCATATGCACATACAAGTTTGACTCCTAGCATTACAGTTTATGGGAATGAAAAATATGATATAAATGATGTTTAACTTATGCTTCCTTCACTTTTAACCTTAAAACCCTAAATATAGCCTATAAAATGTAATTACAAAGAATGATTGATATGAATCTCAATGGAATCATAGTTCATTTTGTAGCATAACTTGAACTCTGATTGGAAGCCCATATAGACGAATAAAACTAGCAACATCTACTTTATTAGAATTCCACTACCCTCAAAAGAAGATATATCTTGGTGATATAAGCTATATGTATTTATTTGGCTTGCAACAAATATAACCCTTGTAAAGTTTCAATGTTACATCTCCTATGGTTGTCTTCGTTATATTTTCCATAAATGCATAATGTTGGGTATATGTTATATTCTTTGCATGTGCGTATGGAGGGGAGATGCGCATGTCAGTGCTGCAGCTCGACTATTTATAGATTTTATGGCTATTTATAGCTGTTTGTGGCTATTTTTAGAATTTGCCTAAAATATGTAACGTAATCCCAGTTAAACGATTGGAGTCTTTTTCGAATCTGGGTTAACATATTAGGGTATTTGGATGTTGTGGAATACCTATATTTTGTATTGTGAGGATTTCATAATGTAATGAAGAGAAAATAGGAGGTGTGGCTCCAAGGTTTTCTGGTTTTCCCGGTTAAGGGTTTCCAAGGTAAATCTCTGTGTTTATGTGTGAATGATGTGTTGTGATCTCTATTCTGTTTAAAAGAATCTATATGCTTTGCTTCTCTGCATATGTTTAAAACTTACATGCATAAATGGATTGTCTTAATGGATGAAATCATATTCTTGCATAAACCAACTATGCATATTTTAAAGAAATAGTATCTTTAACTTGCATGGTTTCTTGATCAAGTGTGAGGGATTCCAATTCCTGCACAATAGTAGTTAGAATAGTGTGGGCCTAGGAGTTTCATAGACACCTCTATTTTTCATACAATCCAATTTTTTTTCCACCATGTCCACATGCCCAATACCATGTCTTCCCCCAAGTTCATTCAATATTGCCAATAAATTTGTTGGCGAAAAATCTTTTCCATTTATTGAAACTTATATTCCAGAAACAATGCCTATCTCCACATATTTTCATCATAAAATTTTGTTTAAACAATGATTAGGTTAGAACATGTTTTATAACATCAATTGAAAGTCCCACTAAAAATGTCTTCTTGAGAATTCTATTAAGTATTAATGTTTTTAGAAATGCTAATGTTGACTTGAGAAAATCAAAATAGAGGGCTGCAACAAATTTCATCATAATTTTTTTTGTCAAAGCATCCCATCCCAACAACATAAGCCAATAATATCCCATGATATAATAAACTAAATAATATTATGTAGAACCAAGATGCATTTACCATTAAAACACAAAATCCATACTCTGATCTTCCATGATAGAAAAATATGTCAACCATATGGCAACCATAGATCAAGACAACATCCTTTATCGTCTCATCAAAAATATATAATGAATAATAGATTTCAAAAGTCTCAACTATAGAGGTTTCAAAAGTGGCCTAAATACCAAGAATCATCTCTAATAAAAAATGATAAAATAATTTTAGGGAAAAGAGATCCAAAAAAATGTTATTCAAAGTTCAAACCTATTTGTTTATATTGAAATATACCAACATAACTGTTGGAACTAGGGTTGAATGTTGAGCATCAACTCTCATAAAAAACACTATTACACATCTAAAAGATAAGGGATTCAAAGAGTATAGATTCCCCAAATCATTCATTTTTAGGATCCATATATGAATTTCTCATCCAGATGCACTCAACAATGTTTTTAGTCAAAATTGGTTACATATGTCGATCAAACACCTGTTTTCCCTAAAGTCTGCTACCTAGACTATGGGGTTAGCAGTGTTAGGCACCTCAAATAAAAGACTATTTTTATAGGTTTTGTTTGGATAACAATGTAATCAAAGGGTAGGGATAACAAGGAAGAAGACAATGTCTGAAAACTTCAGAAATACGGATGTAAAAGGAAAGAATCTTGCAATAATGAATGACAAGCGTGAGGTACAGGATATAAGCTTTAACATATATATGACTGCAAACAATAAACACACAATTCGTATCTGTAGCACATATATAATAATACTGGTGTTTGAAAACACTTTCCAAATATTAGTAAGTATTTAACATTCACATTCATATATGAAATGAAATATAGAAAACATATACACAACATTCACAGCATGAAGACCTCAAACTGAACTAAAGCATATAAAAATAGTTTAGATCAAAGGCCTAGCTCCATATAATGTATTAAAATTCATTCAAAATGAAAAAGAATCTCTTACAGAAGTAAACATGTATGTCTGCACAGTCTCCTAGGACTGACTCCCATGTGTGTCTCCCCATTATCATGATGCTTTACAATCTACAAGAATATTTAATCCTAGAAAAATGCTTTCTAAAGTGACAAGTATTATTCCTAATCCAAATTGACTTCTAGCTTCTTATGAACTCTCCAAGGCACCTTGGCAATAGTTTCAAACACTTGGAACCAACAATTACCCTGTCATCTTTTAATACTCTGTATGAAAAAGAATTGTAGCCTGTGGGAGTCCTCGTAGCATTAAGTGATGAATACTCTGGATGTCTTGATGTCTTACTTCAATTTCCTCATCCATCCGGTCAAACAAATCCAGTTCTTTTTTTCATATAGTAATTAAACGATTTACTTCCTGCATTGAAGGCACATTATGCACGGTTTCTTAGTACCTCTCTTCATCATGTAAAAGAGTCTCTGATGTCATATGCCTCTCTTCTTGTGTTTCCCTTTAATCAAAACGACCTGCATTTATGACCTCATCTGCCATACCAATTTTATACTGTTGTATGTTGTTACGAACAAGGCTTTTCACAGAACCCATATATCAATCTTAACCAACAATATCATCCTTACTATCTATTTTCCCCGAATTCTGAGTTCATCTTCTTTCTGGTAGCTTGATATGGTCTCTACAATAGCTTGCAAGTATATAACTCTGACTTCTCTCTTCTGACCAATTGTATGAGCCCCAGCTACAGCATGCTCATTATATCTTGCTTGCTTCTGTAATGTTTCACCAATCTCAGCTTCAGAAAACAATGCTTGATTATCTTCTTCCATATCACTAGAATTATAGATACAACTTTTAGGAGTTAAATATGGAATCTACCTTAAGCTTTGGCTAATAACTACACGCTCAAGAGTGAATCCTTTCAGATCCCATATCTTTACAGGACCATCTTATGAACCTGAATACACACACTTTCCATCACATTGTAATCCTACTATTGTAACATTGTTTGTATGGGTATCATAACTAATTACAGGTTTTGCCGATGGATTGAACGTTTTAATAGGAGGCGAATTTGGGCGAAATTCTCGGAAAAAACGGTCTCAAAGAACCACTGATATTTCCTAAAATGTGATGGATGTTGTAAAAAGGACAGAGGTGTTTCTAAATCACCTCGTTTTCAAAAAAACCCATGTTTTTTTTTCTATTTCCATCCCTGTTTTATTAGAAACTACGCGAAAAGGATACTGCTAATATGCCATGAAATCTAGAAATGCTTGATAAAAAATATGACAGACTCTTGGATCCACTTTGCATACACCATATTTCTAGAGTAACTATTAAAATCACCACTAAGTTCAGCCTTCAGATGCTTTAAAACCTCAAGAACGGACCCCATTGGTACAATGGCTATCTTTGAATAAGTAACTGTGGCAGAACCTGAAGATAAAGCTAACAACAATGCATCTGGAGTTCCACTTTCTGGAACTTTCTGCAACCAATATTCTTTCAGTAGTGAAGGCTCCAATATGCTGGTTAATAGCACTCTTGTATGCACGTTATCTACCATTCCAATGATGGTAAAAGATGGCTCACACATAAAAAATTTCTTCTTAATCAAACCTGTTGGTATCCTAAATTTCTCCCACTCTGAATTTCTGCAATGATCTATACTTTCAAAAAGAACATTAGATCTGTTTTCAGTAATTTCTCCAACATAATCACAATCAGCTTCTAGTAAAACCTTGATGATGGGGATGCATGATTTTTTTTATAACCCTGCACATAACCCTAACATCGGCAAGCCTGGCAGAGTGCATGCATTTGAATGATGAAATGTGCTGCCAGCTTGTGTGAAGCATAAGCAATACCTCATTAAATCCTAACTTTGCAAATAAGAAAAGACTTTAATTGATCTATAGGAGCATAGTTTAAGATCTAAATGTTATAAATACCTAGAATATTAAAGATATGAAATTAAAACAAACCAAGCTTTAGGATAAAAGGAAATGGGATAAACATTTCAAGGATAAAATAATTTTAAGGTACAAAACTATCCTACCAAGTAGGGCAACAAGCCTAGGTCAAACATTGGCTCCAAATGAGGGATGGCATTTCCTTGAGATTTGCCAAGAACTGTAGTTTTAGTGCCTTATTTCTATCAATCAAACTTATATTCCATTGGGTTATGGAGTCTTATACCAAATATCTGCAACTCTCTCAAACTCTGAGCACATACCTCTAAAATAACAAAATAGTGCTGCAAGCCAAAATACTGAAAATGATCTACATGCTCGTATGGCGAGCTTATTCTCCCACCTCTCTTCCTTCTAATTGGTAGAAACAAAATAATCATGTATAATCATACTTCCAGTGAAGCCATGATAGCATCCAACCGATTGTAACAACTTCTTGCATGTAGAAACAAATCAAAGAAGACTTTAACATTTGTAGTTGAAATTTGATTTGCAACACATACTTACAACTATATTATTTGAATGGATTCTAAATTCCAGAGAGCTGAAACCTTCTGAAAACCATGACTTCATATAAATAACCATTGGGTCCTCCCAATTGTGCTGCATTTCCAAATAATACAAAAAATTACATTGTTCCTCTACTCCAAAATGATATTTCATTTGTTCTGCTGGAAATAGAGAATGAAGATTTTCCATGCATTGGAAATCAAAGGCATCAAATTTATCCTGAATTTCCTCACGAGTTCCTTCAGCAGTATCAATAAAAAAGTCATTCTGAAAATTAACAAGATGATCTTCCACTTCCATGCTGCCACTAGATGTATAGCTGTCATATATCGGCTCAAGTTGTTCATGGACAATGAAATGAATTCCTTCATAGATATGTTGATTAGATTCAACTACATCACACCCATCTGGATCTTGTATTTTTAAATCATCACCATATTCATCAAAAGTTGGAGCATCCTGATAATATTCCAATGATGATGTTGAAAGTTCATGTTTTTCTTCATTTAATAAATCTTGAAAAGTTTTTTGTGACATCATATCATCATGAAAACAACTAAAGTTAGTTGAACCAAATGCTTCTACAATAATTCCTTCAGTACAAGGCTGATTTTCATAAATATTTGGAGCAACAGATACAACTGATATAATATCCTTTGCATCATAACTATCAACACCCTGAGCATCACGAAAATTATGAAATTTTCTCTTTGAAATAGAAGAATCAGTACACACTTCAAATATAATTGATTATTGTAGATCTTTGTAAAAAAAATGGGACAGTTATTTCGTTGTGAGAAAAAGTATTAAACATGTTCACTGAATTTACAATCAGATTGTCATCAACACCGATTTTAACATTGTCCTGCAAGTCTTCATAGATAGTGTGATTTTCAATGTTTTCTTCAATATAGGAATGAGGTTCACAATGAGATATTTCTTCATGAATTTCATCAATAAGGCTATGCTGATCATGATGTCTTGAATCTTGAAAACTGCCAAATGTCTCATGGACTTCTTTTTCTTGAAATATTTCTTCATGAATTTCTCTAGTAAAATTATTTTGATCACTATTAATAAGAGATTTCTTGATCTTAAATTGCTCACAACAATCCTCAAAAAAGAGATCACCAGAATAAATCCTCTTGCAATAAACATAAAAGGAAACATGGAAATGTTTTATTGATGAAATACTAGAGATAGGAAGAGATTGGTACTATTTTCTAGCATTTCCTTCCAAAGAATACATAAACATTTTCAACAATACATCCTCATGATGAATATCAAGCTCGTCCATGTATTGATGAAACTCAATCAAGTGTTGTGCTGGATGGTCATGGCCATATCCTCTAAATCTTGGAAGGAAGTCACCCCATTCATCCATAGTAGGCACGTTATTTGGGAAATCCGAAACACTTGAAAAATTAAAAGGTGAAATTCTTGCAGCCACAATGGCTTCCATGGATTTTGACATGTTAAACCGGTGGAGTCACCAACAGATCCTTCCTCTGTGAAGTCACCGGTGAAAAAGTGTAGTCCAGACCGTGCAACCAACCCTTGTTCACCATCAAATACTGTATCTAATCGTTATCAAATCAAGGAATAATTTGTGCTTCCTCCCCAGCGGAGTCGCCAAAAGATGTTTTCCCTAAAGTATGCTACCTAGACTATGGGGTTAGTAGTGTTCAGGAACCTCAAATAAAAGACTGTTTTTAATGGTTTTGTTTGGATAACAATGCAATTCAAAGGGTAGGGATAACAAGGCAGAAGACAATGTTTGAAAAGTTCATAAATACAGATGTAAAAGGAAAGAATCTTGCAATAATGAATGACAAGCGCGAGGTACAGAAGATAAACTTTAACATATATATGACTGCAAACAATAAATGCACAGTTCGCATCTGTAACACATATATAAGAATACTGGTGTTTGAAAATACTTTCCAAATATTAGTAAGTATTTAATATTCACATTCATATATGTAATGAAATATAGAAAACATCTACACAACATTCACAACATGAACAATTCAAACTGAACTAAAGAATATAAAAACAGTTTAGAGCAAAGGCCTAGCTCCATATAATGTATTAAAATTCATTCAAAATGCAAAAGAAGCTCTTAAGAAGTAAACACGTATGTCTGCACACTCTCTGAGGACTGACTCCCATGTGTGTCTCCCCATTATCATAATGTTTTACAATCTACAAGAATATTTAATCCTAGAAAAATGCTTTATGAAGTGACAATTATTATTCCTAATCCAAATTGACTTATAGCTTCTTATGAACTCTCCAAGGCACCTTGCCAGTAGTTTCAAACACTTGGCACCAACAATTACCCTGTCATCTTTTAATACTCTGTATGAAAAAGAATTGTATCCTGTGGGAGTCCTTGTAGCATTAAGTGATGAATACTCTGCATGTCTTGATGTCTTACTTCAATTTCCTCATCCATCCGGTCAAACAGCTCCAATTCTTTTTTGTGTCTAGTAATTAGACGATTTACTTCCTGCATTGAAGGCACATTATGCACGGTTTCTTGGTACCTCTCTTCATCATGTAAAAGAGTCTCTAATGTCATATGCCTCTCTTCTTGTGTTTCCCTTTAATCAAAACGACCTGCATTTATGACCCCATCTTCCATATCAATTTTATACTGTTGGATGTTGTTACGAACAAGGCTTTTCACAAAACCCATATATCGATATTTACCAACAAGATCATCCTCACTATCTATTGTTGCACCAATTATGATTTCATCTTCTTTCTAGCAGCTTGATATGGTTTCTACAACAACTTCCAAGTATATAACTCTGTCATCTCTCTTCTGACCAATTCTATGATCCCCAACTACAGCCTACTCATTATATCTTGCTTGATTCTCTGATGTTTCACCAATCTCAGCTTCAGAAAACAATGATGGATTATCTTTTTCCATATCACTAGAATTATAGATACAACTTTTAGAAGTTAAATCTGGAATCTGCCTTAAGCTTTGGTTAATAACTGCATGCTCTAGAGTGAACCCTTTCAGATCTGATATCTTCACAGTACCATCTTTCGAACCTGAATACATCCACCTTCCATCACACTGTAATCCTACTGCTGTAACATTTTTTTGTATGGGCATCATAACTAATTACATGTTTTGCTGGTGGACTAAACATTTTAATAGGAGGTGAATTTGGGTGAAATTCTGGGAAAAATGGTCTCAAAGAACTGCTTGTATTTCCTAAACTGTGATGGCTATTGAAAAATGGAAAGAGGTTTTTTAAATCACCCCGTCTTTGAAAAAACCCATGTTTTGGTTTTTCTATTTTTGTCTCTGTTTATCAACAACTGCACTGAAATTCAACTACTAATATGCCATGAAATCTGGAAATTCTTGATAAAAAATATGACAGACTCTTGGACCCACTTTGCATACACCATATTTATGGAGTAACTATTAAAATCACCACTAAGTTCATCCTTCAGATGCTTCAAAACCTCAAGAATGGACCCCATTGGTACGATGGCTATCTTTGAATAATTAACTATGGCACAACCTGAAGATAAAGCTAACAACAATGCATCTGGATTTCCACTTTCTGGAAATTTTTGCACAATTTTTGTAACCAATATTCTTTCAGTAGTGAAGCCTCCAATATGCTAGTTAACAACACACTTGTATGCACCTTATCTACCATTCCATTGATGGTAACAATTGTCTCACACATAAAACTTTTCTTCTTAATCAAACCTATTGGTATCCTGAATTTCTGCAATGATCTTTACTTTCAAAAAGAACATTAGATATGTTTTCAACGATTGCTCCAACATAATCACAATCAGATTGTAGGAAAACCTTGATGATCGGGCTGCATTATTTTTTTTATAACCCTGCACATAACCCTAACCTCGGCATGCCTTGCAAAGTGCGTGCATTTGAATGATGAAATGCGCTACCATCTTGTGTGAAACATAAGCAATACCTCATTAAATCCTAACTTTGCAAATATGAAAAGACTTTAATTGATCTATAGGAGCATAGGTTAAGATCTAAATGTTATATTTACCTAGAATATTAAAGATATAAAATCAAAACAAACCAAACTTTAGGATAAAAGGAAATGGGATAAAAATTTCAAGGCTAAAATAATTGTAAGGTACAAAACTATCCTACCAAGGAGGGAAACAGACCTAGGTCAAACAACACCTAAATTAACAAGTTCTAAAAAATCCCTATCATATATAGTGAAAAGTTGCATTATATACGTACGTGTTAATAAGCAAATACTCAAAATGTAATTGGCTTCAAAAATTTGAGAAGACAAACTTTCGTAGCTCATTTGAATAATAAGTGTTGAGATGGTTCCTATGCCATCTTAAGCGTTTGGGAGAAATTAATTCAACATATCAATGCTTCCAAAACCAAAATCTAATTTTGGAAGTTTGAAACACATGTAACATCTTTTCTAGCATTATCCAGATGTAAAAGGAATGGTTGTAATATTTCCTAGCACTTGTTTCTTATGTGCAAAACATACAATGACCTAATTCAAAAAGCCTCGAAGAAAGAGAAAGGTCACATACCATGGATAAACAACTAACAAGAAAAAGAAAAAGAAAAATCATTTGGATCCAAAAAAACATCATGCACAATTTTGGAGTTAGATAAGAAGCATGAACAAAGTAAAAACTGATGATCAAACACGGTCGTGACTAAAATATTCAATGAAGTTTTTCATTTCAAGTCAAAGAGTCAACTTTTCATTTGACATGTAATAAATTCCTAAGGAAAATGGCAATGTAGACATGATCATTATGAAATGTATGGTCATGAAGTGACATTGATTTTATAAAAGATATAAAAACAAACAAGTCCCGAGGGATAACCTAGTTGGTTTGATCTTTTCTATTAAGGCATAAGCATAATTCCCAGGGAGGTTGTGTGATTAATTATCTCCAAGTCTTGCAAGGGAAGATTGAGGAAATATGCAAAAACTAGCAATTAGTATTGTCCTCCATAAAAAAAATAGGGAAGATTGATGTTGAGCATCTCTCCTAAGATAATATTTTCCATGGACTCTCAGTAGATTGTGTGTTAGCCGCTATTCAATTTCTCAAGATGGGGGTGCAAACAAGAGGGAATATAATTGTGAGACCAATGGGCCATGTAAAAAGGGTGTGTTATCCATTATTCAATTTCTCAAGATAGTTGTGCAAATAAGAGAGAATCTAATTGTGAGATCGATGGGCCATGTAACCCGAGAAGACCGTGTATTTGATTAATGGAGAAAATGTGAGTTTTTGTGTGTTGTTGGTGGTCATTTATCTTTTGTTTGGGTATTCAATCTTTAGTGTTAAATAAATCTATTTGTTGTTTTCTATGTGCATAAGAATAGAGCTGCACATTCCCTACTCTAAAAACATAGTTGAGAAGAATCATCTACTCTAAAAACATGTAATTCTTAAATGAAATGATGAATGAAAATCCCTTCTCAAATAAACGAAGGATGGATATAAAGTGATGTCCATACTAAAATAAGAAAAACTCTCTCAAATAAAAGGAGGGTGGATATAAAGTGATGGCTATAGATAAATTAATAAGGAAAAATGAAAATCCCTCTCAAATAAAAAGATGGTGGATATAAAATGACTGCCATAGATAAAATAAGGAGTGTTCCAATTTTTTTTTAAACATAGGTGATCATAATAAATCTAAGAATAATATTTTTGGTATTATGAAAAATTAAAATAAAATAAAAAAGAAATTCAAATTATGAGTAATACTTAGTTAACTATTTGCATAAAATAGAGTGCCTTTTAACTATAAACAAAAACATAAATTACATTTTAGAATTCTAGTATAATAATTTGAACTACTAATTTTATTCTAAATTACATTTAGAATTTTAAAAAAATAATTTGAACAATTAATTTTATGAAAACTTATGCTCGAAGAAGTAGAAGAAACCTTCTTAGAAGTTTGAAAAATGTAAGTGGGTTGGAAAATATAATAGTGAGAAAATGTTGTTAAAAATGAGTCTTGAAAGAGTGTTCTAAATTAGAAATTTAGAATAATAATTTGAATAATTAATTTTATAAAAACTTATAATAAAAAGAATTAAAAGAAACCTTCCTAGAAGTTTGAAAAAAAATAGATGGATTAGAAAATATAAAAGTGAGAGAATGCTACTAAAAGTTATTGTTGAAATAATTTAAATTAAAAAACGTTACTATTTAAAAATAAATAAGTTTGAAAAAATATAGATGGATTGGAAAATATAGAAGTGAGAGAATGTTACTAAAAATGATTGTTAAAAAAGTTTTAAATTAAAAAAATGTTACTATTTAAAAATAAATAGAAAAAAAATTGTTACTAAAAATGAGCGTTCTAACTAGAAAAAAACAATTTCAAGATAGATGAATCAATCATAATAATATAGAATATAGAATTTCCAATTTGAAGATAGATGAATCAATCATAATAATATAGAATATAGAATTTCCAGTTAAAAAAGGTTGCTGAGAATCCTGCCCCTGCATCTTTAAACAATGAAAGGAAATATGTGTTTATAGCAAAAGTATAAACATAAAACCTAAAAGTGATGGATTATTTTAAAAGTCAAATATTTTATAAAATAAAGCAACATATGCTAGCATATTTACTAGCATGTGCTACGAAGACTTAACCATTCAAATTATAAAAAGATATTTACAATTGGATAAATATAATAATTAAAAATAATTACTAACTTTTGACCAATGACATTGCACCTTGACGGTATGCATGATATTGATCTGTATGAGATTTTAATATGTCACTGCAAGAAAGTTAATCCAAAATTTCAAATATTTTGTGGTAGATAAAGAAATGTTGTTCCATTTTAATATATAAAGATGGTTGAATTTTAATTGTTTTGAAATTTAATAATATTTATATATTATATCATATATTTATGATTTTCACGTGAGAGGTTTGAGATCTTCATCCACGCTCTTTAAAATATGCGATTTAAAAATAATTAAAAACAAAACAAAAATGTAAAGCCGTAAAAATTCTGACATAATAAATCAAATCATAATAAAATAAAGTGAATATCTCGTAGGAAAAGAATGCAAATAATATAAATAAGTAACTTCATTTGATAAGTCAAATAATGCAAAATAAGGTTGACAAGGAATATCTTTTGCGAAAGTAGAATTACAAAGTTGATCGAAGAGTCTCTTAAAAAGTAGACATGTTTAAATGAAGGATTGTTAAAATGGGTTAAATACAATCAGCGTAGATCTAAATTCTAAGCTCTATCAAGCGCTAAGAGGGATCAAATTTTTACTATTTTTTACATATCCATATTTACTACTTTTTACATTAGTTACTTCAATATTACAAACATTACATCACGTGATAAGATCTCTCCCATAATATTCACTTTCACTATTATTTTTTGGAGACATGTTACAAACGTTACTAAAGTTACATCAAGTTACAAGATCTCTTCCATAACATTCACTATCACTATTATGTTTTACCGACATGTTACAAACTTTACTAAAGTTACATCAAGTTACAAGATCTCTTCCATAATATTCACTATCACTATTATGTTTTGTCGACATGTTACAAACTTTACTAATGTTACATCACATTACAAGATCTCCCCCATACTTGGCTGTAGAGCGCCTCTCGGCGCAACAGAGAATATCTTTTGCAAAAGTAGAATTACAAAGTTGATTGAAGAGTCTCTTAAAAAGTAGACATGCTTAAATGAAGGATTGTTAAAATGGGTTAAATACAATCAGCATAGATCCAAATTCTAGGCTCTATCAAGTGCTGAGAGGGATCAAATCTTTACTACTTTTTACATATCCATATTTACTACTTTTTACATTAGTTACTTCAATATTACAAACGTTACAAACTTTACATCACGTGACAAGATCTCTCCCATAATATTCACTTTCAGTATTATTTTTTGCGGACATGTTACAAACGTTACTAAAGTTACATCAAGTTACAAGATCTCTCCCATAATATTCACTATCACTATTATTTTTTTCCGACATGTTACAAACTTTACTAACGTTACATCACGTTACAAGATCTCCCCCATACTGGCTGTAGAGCGCCTCTCGGCGCAACAATGTTCAAAGATATCTTTGATTGTTTGGATGGATAGAAACAAGGATATATATATATATATATATATATATATATATATAGTAAAGGTAGTAAGATATGGTGGGGTATTGGTGGGATTAGATGGATTTCATTGTATTTACTTAGTTTTAATTTTTTTGAGACATGTTTTAGCTTCTATGTTCCGCTGAGGGTTGTGAAAATTTATTCATTGAGATTGGTTTACATTTTTTTCTTCTTTTCAATTAGATGATGGTGGTGGTGGTGGTTAATGTCTAAATAGGTCACTATTGGAACTCATATATTTAATAAGTTGTATGCATGGCATTTTAAGAGAAAGTGATTTTCATCCTCAATGTACATAGATTCATAAAGATGGAAAATAGTTTTATCCCACATGGTTTTAGGAATTGTCCAACACCCTCTTTCACTATGGAGCTCATGAGGGTTCATCCTAATCTTTACTTGATATTAATTTTTTTCTTTAAACTAGTAAAAACCAAGGGATAATTTTGATCTTCTAGTTTAGGGTTAATGACCTCCTTATAGTACTACAATTTTCCTTTTACCCTTTAACTCCTCTAACACCACATTTTCTCTTTATACTTAGAAATAATAATATTTTTAATGTTATCGATATTTAAAAAAATGGTAGTTTGTTAATCCCCCAATGGTTTAACCAAGTGATGGCATCTTTATGCCACCCCTACTTGAGCACAGGTGTTTTTTGCTACAATTTAAGGAAATATTAAGAAGCCAATGGTTTCCCATGTTCTTTAAATTTTGTGCTTGTACACTAGGTACCTAGTCATAGGCATGCTCTCAATGGGGGAGAGCCCCACTTCTAAGAGTATAATAGGATAAGGCGTGTTGATTTTAATTTTAAGATTATAAGTGATAAACCACTTCTGAACTTGTTTAATTTTTCTCCAATATTTTGGAGATGATGCAAACCAAAACATCACACCCATACAAGGTAACTAGAGGGACAAGTGTGTTAAATTTATGAACTTATTTTTATCCCACATTACAAGGTTTGTTTCTATCATACACAAAATTAGTGTAAGTTCTCTTATTGGATATGAAAATCATATAAATTTTGTTTTTTCGGTGTTAACAGTCATGCCCATATTGGAGTAGAAATGCTTGAGAATCCTTAATTGGTTATGCATATCAAAGGGACACATTGCCATAAGAACAATATCATCAACATAGAGAAGAAGAATGGTGACTATTCTTGATTTTGGTGGTTTCAAGGCAACGTGCTTCCTCTAAATAAGATTCCACTTTATCAATGTGACTCACAAAAAAGATAGTGGAGAGAGGAAAACAGTTTTTAACTCTAATATTATAATTAATATCAAGTAACCACTCCTCATTTTTGTTGAACTTAGTAATGATATTCTCATATAACTTTATCGCCACTGTTTGGAAATAATCTTTATTTATTCTAACCTATTCTATAAGCTAAAATATGATTAATATAAATATATATATACATAATTAATTATTCATTTATGTTAAATAAATTTAGATAATAAATCCATAAATCCTATTTTCATTGAAACAATCCACTAATAAAACTAGTAATTTCAAACTTGTAAATTATAGTTTATAACATGCCGTCAAATATTGTTAAAACTTATAATTTCAACGTGTGATCAAATATTGTTAGATATACAAAATAAATTGCCAAGGAATATAAAAAAATGTTTTGTTACAAAGTTAATTTGGATCATGTTTACAAGCAGTGCATTTTATTCCAATGTAAATAACACCGTAGGAGACCAATTTAACTCAATATCCATATCCATGTACACAGTGATTAGACCCGAAATTAAGGCAGAGATTAGTCGCAGAGTTAAGACACATTTAAGCATGTTTGGAGGATCATAACATTTCTTTATAAGATCATTAAATCATATCCTTGGTCTTATATCATATCCTTCTTGAAAATTGGAGGATCATTATAAATTGTTTAATCATATTTATTTATAAGATCATTAAATCATATCCTTGTTCTTATATATCATATCTTTCTTGAAAATTGGAGGATAATTATAAATTGTTTAATCATATTTATTTAGTGGGTAGGTCAATAGAAGACTCCATCTTATTATAATTAAAAGATTTAGTTTTTGATTGATATTGGAAGATTTATTTAAAAGATTTAGTCTTTGAATGAGATTAGAAGATTTAGTCTTTGAATGAGAGTGGAAAATTTAGCCTTTCAATGAAATTGGAGGATCATTATAGGTTGTTGAATCATATTTATAAACTCTATTTTACTATAACTAAAAAGTTTGATTTCATTTGCTTTAATCCTATTTGTTAATGACAAACATATTTATTAAAAGAATAAATTATATATATATATATATATAATTTATTAACTAAATATTTTACGATTTAAATTATTTTTTATGTACAAAATTAAAAAATATATTTGTTTAAATTTAACTTAAATTTGGTCAAAATGTTTTTTAAATAAACATTTAATATATTTAAGTTTTTATGCTAAAATCAAAATATGCATTGACAATTTCACAACTTCACAAATTTAAAAATTTGGAGGGTAAGGAATGTTTGTATATTTGAAGATCACTATTTGGATTTTAATAATATCTGTAATCATACATTTAAATGACTAATTCAGTAGTAAGCCTATTTCAACTTCTCAACCAAGATTTTTTAAGGATACTCAGTTTAATAGTGTTGTTGGCTTCTTTGATGGGCAAGCCAAAGATAGTTTCTGTGTTATGGGGTAGTTTTATTGATCAATAGTTTAAACATCTTCAAATGCAAATTGCATTTTGGAACCAGTATTGGTGTTTATGCAAAGTTACTACTTTTGATATTGTCTCTTTACAGGTATTTAGTGATTCAAGGGTTACCATCAAATGAGATTTAGGTGATTACAATCTTAAAGTGCTCTCCCTTGCACCTTGGTGCTATAGAATTAGGAAAAGATAAAAAAAAATTGTAGTAACAATTTCCAGCACATTTTCAGAGAACATAATTAGTTGACAGATCAGCTTTTTAAAGCAACTTTAGATGGTAAAGTTGGTGTTCTTTTTTGGGAGGAAGTTAGTGGTCTTTGAATTTGTCTGTGCATAGGAGTCTTTTTCTTTTTAGACATGGTCTCTAAGCTTCTTATTTGAATGTCTTCACAAACTAATTTTTTTTAACCCTTTTAGTACATAGGTTTGAACAATGGTTCATAAATCTGTTCTTTTAAAAACTATAAACTTTTTGATTCAATATAAATAACAAAAATATGTTTTTTTTTTCTCTAAAAACAAACTTAACAAACTGAGTTCATATCTTTTAGAACAAATTGAGTTCATATCATTTAGTTCTTTTAGTACAATAAAACAACTTTTAGTCTTTGTAGTGTTTATAAAACTTGTATATCATTTAGGTTTTTGTTAAATTCATCTTCATTTCGGTGGAATCGTGGGATGTTTGGTAAAGTTTAGAAAAATTGACCGAGTAAACGGAATCTTTACACTCACGGGTAGAGTTGATAACCAATTTCAACCTTTCTGAATGTCAACTTGTAGGGGTCATTCACAGAGTTATACATATTATATGCAGTGATTGTAATGCATGACTGTGTATTCACCCTCATTAAACAAGATCATGGCGGCGATTGACTCGCTCAAATCCAGGTTTTGAGTCTGCCATTTATGATGATGAATCCGGATCTTTGTAGTCTTAACGCGTTCACACCAAGTAGCTCCCTAAACGTGTACAATTACAAGCCAAGTCAACGAATCTGATTATCTAGAAAGCTGGGATTAAGTCATTTTCTTCCAATCAAAATAATATAAATATCATCTCAACGATCCATTTCTATGGCTATGTAAGCAAATACCTGTGTCACACTTTCCTCATTGCAGAGCAGTGAATTTTTCCTGTGTGATAACATCATTCTTGATTGACAAAACCAGCCAAAATGGTAATTCATCTCCGTGTTATGACAGTGAGCGTTTTTATTCTATGGCTTTCTCTTGCCCTTTCCATCTGCCGTGGAGATGTGGGGTATATTGCTACCGAAGATTTCTTCAATGGAATTTTATCAGGGGCTGCTGATTCTTGCGAAGCAAAGAATTTCTATACATACAGTGACTTCATTACTGCAGCCAATGAATTCTCTGGCTTTGGAACAACCGGGAACTTTGACGATAAGAAGAGAGAAATTGCTGCTTTCTTTGCCAACGTTGCTCACGAGACTATTGGTATATTTCAATAAGTATCTTCTGTTTCGGTTCTATACTGATCAAAATATTTTTTTCTATCAATGTTTTGATAATTCTTTATACTTGTAGATCTGGGTCTATGATTTTGATAATTCTTTATACTTATGGATCTGGGTCTATAATTGTTTACACTTATAGATCTGGGTCTATGATCGTTTATACTTGTAGATTAGAAATAGATCTGATACTTAAAAACATCTCTCCAATAATTTTTATTAACGATATCTAAATCTATGAAATTGATGATTTCGCTTCAGAATTTTTAAACATTCGGGATGTGCTGTTATCTATATTAACAAATATAGCTACTCAATGACAGGTTTTTGTTACATCGAGGAAATAGTGAAAGGCGTCTACTGTGATTCCAATAATACCCAATATCCCTGCGCAGCCGGGAAGGAGTACTATGGGCGCGGCCCCATACAACTCTCATGGTATGTATCTTTCTGTATGTGTCTCTCTGTATATGTTATATTACATTCTTTTCTTATTGTATCTGTATCTGTTATATTCAATCTTTTCTCATGGTATTATTAGAAATTGAATTGAATGTTTGGTGACCGACCGTTTTCTTGCTGTGTGTTTGCTCTCACTATTTGCAGGAATTATAATTATGGTGCAGCTGGACATTACCTGGGCTGCGATCTGCTGAATAAGCCTGAAATTGTTGCTCAGAATGACTTAATCGCGTGGGAGACTGCTCTCTGGTATTGGAATGTGGCCAGCGACTGCCACTCCGCTATTACATCCGGCAAAGGATTCGGTGCAACCATTCAGGCAATCAACGGCGCCATAGAATGCAACGGTGGAAACACGGGTGAGGTTAATGACCGGATCCGTTATTACAAGAAATACTGCACTCAATTCGGTGTAGATCCAGGAAGCAACCTTAGCTGTTAAGAATAACTGGGGTCTCTTATACCCTTTTGATCTCCATCAAAATAGTTCAAAATAACAAATGTTCTGTCCCACTCAATAAATTGGCAGAGGCTAATCACCGTTGCTACTATTATCTGTTACAGACAAAATTATGCTTTTCATTATATGTTACTGACAAAATTATGCTTTTCAATTAATGACAGAACAACTTTTCATTATCTGTTACAGACAAAATTATGATTTTCAATTAATGACAGAACAATTTTGTCAAGTTCTTAAAATGTGTACTATTCACAAAATTACATCAAATTTGAATAAAGAATTATAAAAAAAATGAATATAAAAAATAATTTGTACTTGTACTAGTTTATGAATGGATAATTGGTAGCAAGATATGAATTACTCATTGTTAATGAATGGATAAGAATGTGAAATAGAAAGAAAAAGAATATAAAAAATAACTAATAGTTAATAAATGGATAACAGGAAGAATGCTGGTGATAACATATAGTGAATGGATAAGAATGTGAAATAGAAAGAAAAAGAATATAAAAAATAACTAATAGTTAATAAATGGATAACAGGAAGAATGCTGGTGATAACATATAGCTAGACATAGATAACTCACACTTAAATCCGTTTAACTAGAAGAACAAAACATGAGAAATAAAAAAATTTCTAAAATGTCTTTCATTCCATAATTACCTCTTAACTATTTGATCTTTTTTTCAGGAAGAAAAAAGCCTGTCCTTGTTATTCTTATTAGAATCAAAGGTCATCTTAACAATCATCCCGGAATCGGGTTACAACAGTACACTGCACATAGGAGTTCAGCCAAGGGGAAAGGAACACAAATACAACAATATCCCATCAGTAAACTGTCTCATCATAGAGGATTGTCCACTCATCCAAGTCTAACAAGCGCCAAAAGGCACTGATCTGCTATCTAAAAGTGAAGACTCTAGAACAACACATACCAGCATCAGGGAAGAAACTCCCTTCAATCAAAAATCAATAGAGCTGAAATAGATCCTGAGAGACCAATTGGTTCTCAAAAAATTCCTTGTAACTGCCTTTTCCTTCTGGTAAGAAGAGTGCATCTTTAGAGAGTCGGTCAGCTAACCGATTGTGCTCTCGGTAGATGTGGGTGATAGACAATGCCTAGAAGCTTGTAAAAAGTTTTTTGGTCTCCCGACACCAATGAACCAGATCAGTGGGGGAGAGAGCAGTCAATCCCTTTACCCAATTGATGATTACAAGTGAATCACCATATATTTGGGATAGGGGGATCCCCATCATATGGGAGATAAGAAGAATTGCCCATAAACTGAGCAATTCCACTTTTGTATTGGATCCATGTCCAACCCCCAGCATGAACTCCATATGGTGACAGTCATTTAAAAAGATACAAAAACCCGCACCAGCAACCCTACAATTAGATGCTCCATCAATGAAACCACATGGAAAGATCATGGGGGGAGTCTTCCCCAGAATTCTGCCAAATTTTTTCTTTTTAGCAGGCAAGATAGAAAGATGTTGAACAGCAGAAATAACTTGTAATACAATGCTGTAGATATTTCTTTTTTCATCTTCAAAAATCGCCTTATTGCGAACCTTCCATACTATCCACATAATGTGGAATGGAAGCAAATGGAGAGTCGAACTTAATGATATCTTTCCCAACCAGTCAAGAAGCATATCCACCAGAGAAAAATGTGCTGAGAAAGCATGCAAATTTAGATGATCACATATCTGTTCTGCCACCAATTTCCATACAAAACATTTAGTGAAAAGATGCTCTACAGTTTCTTCATCAGCTCTACAAAGAACGCATATACCTGGACCCTGTTTTCCTTTTTTCTGTAAATTCTCCCATGTGAGAATTCGGTGTCTGACTGCTAACCAGATGAAGCATGAAATTTTATTTGGCAGGGAACTGTTCCATAAATATTTGTCAATAGGACTTGAAATTGATCCCTGTGATGAAGAAACTATACAATCATATGCATTTCTAGCTGATAATGTGCCCTGCTTCTTTCTGAAATCCCATACCAATTCATCATCAGTTTCTGTAATACGAATACCAGCACCATTTAAACCAGCAATATAATCAGTCCACAAATCATAGAAAGGACCACCCAAATTTTACTCCTCAGTCGTGTACCAATAATCTTGTGCATCATGTTGAGAATTATGAGCCTGCGCTAAAGTGCATATGTCCAGATACTGTAGATAAGATCGCAGTTCATCTGGAAGGTAGAAACCAGAGCAAGATCCAACAATTGGGTCAATTCCAACCAAGATATCAGTACCCTTACCTACCTGCCATGCCAAATACTCGCCAATCCAAGGTAAGGTATGAATGAAGCCACGCCATATGACAGAAACATTACACCTGTAGAATTTTTTAGATCTGAACCAATCTGCAACAGATCCTTTTTTAATATATTTGACATAAAGAACATGAAACCAGAGACCCTTTGACTGAAGAATTCTCCAAAATGTTTTTAATCTCAAAGCCAAACTGAACCATGTAATATTTTTGATGCCCCAACCTCCAATCGCCTTGGGCCAAGAGAGGTCCATTCAATTAGCCAGATGATATTTCCTGTTAGTGCTAGTTGAACCCCACAAAAAGTTAAACATAACCCTTCTAAGAGTCTGTAAAGTGGATGCAGGAAGGGGAGCTAGACCCATCCAATACACTGGGATACTGGAAAGGACCAATTGCACTAGTATCAATCTGCCCCCAATTGATAGCAGCTTGTTAGTCCAATGACTAATTCTTTTTTCAAGTTTTTTGATAATCCAGTTCCAATCCAATACTCTATAGCTGAGAGGCTTCAAGAAAAATCCCAAGTAGGTCAGTCCATCTTGTAAAGGCTGCAATTTATAAGACAGATTGTCGGTAAACCAATTCAAGCAGTCAGCAGGAAGATTATAATATAATAAACAAGATTTTTTGAAATTAATCTTCATTCCCGAGGCTTTACAAAAAGTCTCCAAAATAACCTCAAAAGCGGACCAATCAAGGAGAGTACCAGATCCCATAAGAATCATGTCATCAACAAAAAGGAGGTGTGATGGGGAAAGAGAGGGGGAGAGTTGTATACCTCTAATCAGTCCATTAGCCCTAGCATCCCGAATGAGTAGACTGAGACCCTCAATGGCAAGAATAAATAGGAGAGGTGATAAGGGAAAACCTTGACAAATGCCTCTCGAAGCAAGAAAGAAATTGGAAGGGGTTCCATTAATCAGAACCGCGAAATTTGCAGAAGAAAGGCAGCTCATGATCCAATTAACAGTGAGGAGAGGAACAACAATTTGAATTAGAATCAATCTAACATAGGTCCAATCCACCCTATCAAAATCCTTCGAAAGATCCAATTTAAGAACAAAAGCACAGAGATTTTGTGTTTTCACTGTGTGAAGTACTTCCTGTACTATTCCAATAGGTTCAGAGATAAGGCGGTCCTTAAGAAACCCGAATTGTTCATGAGATATACCGTAGTCTAGAAAGGGTTTTAACCTTCCAGCAATCACTTTAGAGATGAGCTTGTAAAGCAAGTTACACAAGGAGATGGGCCTAAAATCGATGAAAGTACGAGGTTTATCAGTCTTGGGGATAAGAGCAAGAAAAGTGGAATTCAGTGAAGGGGGTATAAAAACCAAAAGTCTGGTTTGATCAATAGAGTTCAACAGAACAGGTCCCAGGAGTTCAAAAAAATGCAGATAAAACTCCACGGGCCACCCATCAGGCCCAGGGCTACGGTCTTTCTTAAAAGAATGGAGTGAGAGCTCAATCTCTTTTAAATTAACCGGACAGCTAAGACTGAAGGATTTTTCAGGTGGAATAAGTCTTTTAAAAAGGGAAACCACTTTAAGTTGATGAACCGGATCAGTGCCACCATCATCCATAAAAATGTTAGCAAAGTGGTTTTTACCCAACTCTTTAAGGGAGGACTCATCCTTAATAATGTTACCCTCAGAATCTTCAAGGGACCAGATCATATTATGTAATATTCTACCCGAGGCAACAGAATGAAATTTTTTTGCATTTGAATCACCTTGTAGATCCCACTTGGTCCTACTCTTAAGTTGCCAAGAAAGTTGAATATGTCTTAAGATTTTTTGTTTTTCCATAATAAGCATTTACAGATGTGCAGCTTGCTCTCTTGAAAGGATACCAAAAGTAGGACCTGTCAAAAGCAACTCAATTGCATGATCAATCTTGGAAGTGGCCAAAGTCATACTGTCAGATTTAATTTTTGTCCACCTTTTGGTAGCAGACTTGAGATTACGAAGAAAGAGACATAGATCCTCAATATTTGAATGAGAGTCTAAATTCGAGTAAGCAGTCCACCAGTGAGAAAACCACTTTAGGAAATTAGAGTCCTCCAACCATGATCTGTTGAATTTATACGGATAGTTAAAAGGACCTCTAAGAGAACACCATTCGAAGCAGATCGGGTAATGATCAGATAAATCATGACATTTAGTCCACGATTTGTATGAACCTAAGGAGGGAAGCAGTGAAGATGCAATGAGAAAATGATCCAGATGTTTACATATACCCTCATCCCCATCATGTCCATTTCTCCATGTTGGACCAGTCACCTGAGGGGCAACATCAACAAGACCCACAGACTCAAAGAGTGAAATAAAGTAATCAGAGAGAGGATCCCTTAAATCTTTTGTGCCCCAAATCTCAGTGGAATAAAGAGTAAGATTAAGATCACCCCCCAAAACCAAACCTGGAAGGTTAAGAAGACCCCCCCGAAGAGCTTTATCCCAGAAACATTCCCTGTCACGATACGGACCGTAAACATTGAGTATGTGTAAGGGTACATGGGATCCTCTAATGGAAGCTTCCAATAATAAACCAGCACATGTGTGGAAAGCCTGACAGTTGGCTTTAAGGGGATTCCAAGCTGACAGCAAACCTCCAGATAAACCATGGGCACTAATGGCACAGAACTCCCAAGAGGGGAGAATTTTAGAAAAGGAAAAAAGAGCAGGAGGAGCACTACACATAGTCTCCTGCAAAAGAATGAAATCAGGGTTGAGTGAGGAAAAGAGAGAGCGGAGGCTGAGAGTTTTGGTCCTGCCCCCAAGACCACGAACATTAAGGGATAGAATTAACATCAGGTCAAGTCCGCAAGGGGTGGCATTCCTCTAAGACCCCGAGTTGTATTACCTCTTGCAGCCTCCTTAAGATGAACATATAGTGGAATAAAGGGGGGAGAGCCTGAAGAGAGATCTACCTTAGAATTCTTTTTCCCCCTAGGATGTTTTCTGACAGTAACATTTGAAAACCTTATGGAATTGAGATGTAAATTAGTGGGAGATGAAGGAGAGGAAGCAGTGAAAACAGAGAGTGACTTCTTCAATTAGGGATCAGAGAAATATGGCGAGGAGGTAGGACTGTGAGATGGGGTTACCAAAGGAGGAGGGGGATGAAGGGTAGGAGATGGAGGAAGTGTAAGACCATCATGTGAACCCCTAGCTTGAAGGGGAGGAAAATCCTTCAAGGAGTCAAGAGCAGGGGGAGCCAAAGACTCAAATAAAGAGACCCGATCAGAGGATAAGTCATCAACTGAATGAATGTCGGGAGAAACGACAGGAAAAATAATAGTGTCACATTGTGAAGGTGAATGCTGGTTCAAAACCGGGTGCAAATCCCGTGGAGATGAAACATGTACATCCTTTGAGGGACAGAGGGATTTTTTATGTGATGAAATCAGAGAATCCACATCTTCCAAAAAAGATTTCGGTAAAATTTTAGAAATAGGATGAGTGACAATTGGCATACCTGGAGGGGATTGTAATACCTCATTTTGAGTGCCAGAAGGAGTCTGATACCCTTCCAGATGATATGTAGCAGTAGAAGGAGAACACAGAGCATCTGCATCTGAAATGCTCCCTTCAGGAAACTGTTGAGGACAGACTTTCCATAAGTGACCAACCGATCGACAAGAACTACATCTAAAGGGCACATGGAGATAATCGATCCGTTGAATTAATAAACGCTCCCCACACAGGATCTCCACTTCATCTGGAAGCCCCAATGAGATATCAAATTCAACAAGTATTTTTGCCACCCTTTTGTCGTAGACTTTCTGAAATTAGTCCTCCACAGAAACAAATCTACCGATAGTGTTGCCAATACCCTCCAAAATAGGATGGCTCCAAAGGGGAAAAGGCAGATGGGGAAGCAGAACCCATAAGTGACGTTTAACAATCCTTTCCCGCAAAGGATCGAACTTAGAATGCCATCTATCCAGAACCAAAGAACCTTTACCTATATGCCAGGTACCCTCCAGTACGCGTGAGCAGTGCCTTTCGTCGAGAAACACGATCACAATCCACCCGTTGGACAAGAGACTAATAGTTGGCACGTAATCAAAAAGCGGCTTCCAATTTTCAGCGACCCAACTCACCCAAGAGGCTTTATCCATTTTGCAGTACTCCAATCGACCAATCAATGCCCGAGAGCATAGGGAAGTGACCCTATCCAAGAATACATCATGTCCTAAGACGAAACGATAACGGCCATTATGCACCTTAATACACTTGGTCTTCCTCTTCCTCCGGAACCGTTGAGTCTTACCGTCGTCAGCCATGAAAAAATGATCCAAGACAACCCAACACAATAGGGTGGCAGAAGGTGGATTGGAATATTAAGAAAGCATCGATTATAAGTGCAGAACCCCAACCCCACCAGACATAACACGCATCGGGAAGCCTCAGTCAACGGCCAGCAAAAACCAACAGGCTGAAGACGAAGTGTGAGACCGATAATACCAAAAGAAAAAAGGGTTGTTAAAAATAACAGCAATGGATTGCCCGAGAACCTTACCTTGCAGCAGTAAGCCAAGGTCAAACGGCAATCATAGTCTCAGAGGGTAAAAAGGAGTGCCCAGTGTAAAGAATGTCAAAGACAGGAACCCAACAGATAAAGGGGAACCCAATGAGGGTTTGTACTGAAAATCCGGGAAAAGTCTTTCCACTCACAACAATGATCAAAATTCAACCCAGTTCCCAGAATATAATATAAACGTAGCAGAATGAAGAAAACCCATGCAAGGTGGTAGAGAAAAAACAACCAAAAAACCTGTGCAGCCGTCAAAAGAAAATAATTTTACTTCCCACTTTTTTATGTAACCCTTGGTTGGTACTAGTCCCCTGCTAAAGGGGAGGGACTCCAAGGGGGACGGCCATATGGAACTCAATCACACCAGCAGGGAGGAATGAATAGCAAAACCCCCAAAAGAAAATACCCCCCCACCTTGAGCAGTAATGGGAGGAGAAAAAACAAAATACCAGAAAGCAGGAAGAGAAAAACAAGACAAAGGAGGCAAAACCCTCTCCTCAGAAGAGAAAAACCCAATCCATGAAAAAGCTAATAAAAAAGACAAGGGTGATAATAAAAAAATAAACAGGAGCTAATGAATAATCTTCAGATTCCTGAGAACAATCACCAAAGAAGGTGATGGGAAATCCATGGCTCAACGAGGAGATGAGAGAGCCGTCTATAACCTTTGTTAACCAGAGCAACTTCCATCTCCACCTACAGAGCTTTGGCTTTGGAAGTTACTGCTAACACAGCTTTATTCGTATTATGAAAGATCCTCTGATGGACCGATCTACTAGTTGGGCATCCGGTTACTATGCACCTGTGGGTTACATTCTCTCAGGATTACTCTTTTCATTGGCATGCAGGCATGTGGGCACTGGGCATGTGACAGACAATGACATGTTATCTCGTCCATTGGAGACCACTGAACTATTCTTTAACTTATGGGTAATCCAACCACAAATTATGTAGATATGCTAATTTTACTGCAATTAAATAGGTGAAACTAATTAAAACTTACTTTGAACTATTCGAAATCAATAAACTCCTAGACATTAAAGCACAAGTCTGTTTATTTTGTGTATATTGTATATTAATGCTTCCTCAAGACGTTTAAATTAGATGCTTAAAAGATTGGATCAAGCATAGATTTATGTTACTATTTTTTCTTATAGTTGTTGATTTTTGTTAATTTTATAGGTCACTTTTGATTTTATTATTTAATATAATTATGATCTCTATGAGATAATCAAATATTTTGAGGTATAAACTTTTTTATATTGTAAAATTTTATAATTTTAAAGACTTTAATTTTTTTTAAGTGTAAATTTTTTTATAATACCAAATTTTACACTTCCTGAAATTAATAATTTTTATTTTTTTAAAGTTATTTTGTTTTTATTTATTAATATAATATATGTAACACATTAAACTAATGTTTATTTCATTAACTACAAATAAAAGTGAACCCAAAAAATATTAATAAAAATCTAGCATTATTATTATTACTTTATTTTTTATTAAAACACTATATCTTACAATCTACTTAATATTTTTATTTTTACTTTTTATTTGATGTTTTTTCTTTCAAACAATACAAACCACATATATGCTCCTTTATTAGAATCAATATCTATATATTACATATATAGTCATCATATAAAAAGGAACATGCTCATATATAAGGCTAATACTAATGGCATTACCACCTTCCTTCACACATTCCCACACTTACTAAAACTTAACGCATCCAAATCCACCAAGAATAGAACAAAGAAAAGTTTGCATCCCAAACTCCCCAACAAATTTAAACTACCAAAAATAAAAAAGACCCTTGGGAGATCATCACATGCCTAGAAGGCCTTAAGAGAGCCCCTATGAATATTAGCCTTGAGGTCAAAAACTTCTTCAAAGTAAAAGAGCCCCTCTTGGAGGCCCAAAGCATCCTTGGAAAGCCTATCACCCTCATTGTTGAATTCTTTGAATATGTGCTGGAAAAAAAAAATCCTGAAAATCCTCCTATAACTACTTAACCCTCCTCTTCCAACTAATGAGATTAAGAACTGAGAGAGAATCCTTCCCATAAATCCATTCAATCGGATGGGCCTGGAATCACCAACCACCTACAAATTTCCAATGAGCTTAATGGAAGCAAATTATAAAAGAGTCTACACAACTATCAACTTTTCCCTAGTATTTGTATCACATCCACCACCCATCCCGATCCTGAAAAGGCACAACCCATTCAAGTTTAGATCAACCCCAACAACACACTTACCTGCAAGGCCCTGAGAATCTCCATCAAAAACACTGATAGGTTTATCTTCCAAAAATTTTGGTTATTTTATCATTACGTTTGAAGACTCCTTTTTCCCTAGTTTCTGCTAGGAGAGAAGCTTGAGAACCTTTTAGGTGAGCAAGCCCACATTGGGTTTTGATATCTCAAAAAGAACCTTGTTTATGTGGAGCCAAATACCCCAATAGAAGTAGGTAGGAACCTCCATTACCAACCCACAAGATTCACTCTCAATCCATCTTTCCAAACTCCAAACTAAAGACAAAATGAAAGGCCCTTAAAAGAACATTTTTAAGATCCTTCCAATCTTGCTTAACAAAAGAGCAGTGTACAAAAATATGGTTAATATGTTCTCCTCTATTTAAGCAAAGGACATAGATATTAGGGCCAATCCCTCCTCTTTTCTTGAAATTGTCCCAAGTTAGAACTTTATCTTCTAAATATGTCCATGAGAACGATCTAATTTTGAGGGGAACACTCCACTTCCATGTGACCTTATACCACAAGCAATTATCTTCAATGGAAATTTGAAAAAAGGATAGACTAATAAGAAAGTTTATTTGATACTTGGACATTGTCATTAATCCAAGACCAAGCTAGTGTGTCTTCCTCCTGACTGAGGTGGATACCAAAATTCTTCGAAGCATAAACATAGATATCCCATTGTAATGCAAATATACTAAACAATTCTAAAGATTCACTATTCACTGAATTTTGAACACTCCCTGGTTTCTCAGTCTAAAGTGATGCTTGGTCCAATGATCTAATTCCTCTGTCCAATAGTGCCTCTAACAAATCTAAAGACAACATGGAATCTATAAGACCCCCTGTAATAAATATAATATTAAATAAATCATAAATAATAACATTGATAAATAAAAATAAATATTATATAAACATTGCTCGTTAGGGGTAGAGCAAGTGGTAAAGTTGAACTGTTGTAAATGGTTGTAAATGGAAGGTATCATGTTCAAATTCCCCCAACCTTAGAAATTCTCCATGATTCAGGCCCTGTGGATGCACCTAGGGATGTACTGGTTGCAGGATTGGATCCTTGGACCTCATGTCACATGAGTACTAGCCCCATGAAATAAATTAAATAAACATTAGTAATTCAAGTTATTAAGGGAAATATCCCTTAGTGAATAGTCCCCATGGAGGCCTATATATTATACTATTTTATCATTATCATTGCAAGGATCATCGTATTCTCTCTCTCTCTCTCTCTCTCTCTCTCTCTAACACACACACACACACACACACACACACACACACACATAGATATAGGATCCCCTTAATAAATATAATATTAAATAAATAAGAAATAATAAACATTAATAAATAATAATAAATATTAAATAAACATTAGTAATTCAAGTTAACTAAGGGACATATCCCTTAGTGAATAGTTCCCAGTGAGGCTTATATATCAGACCATTCTATCATTATCAGTGTAAGGATCATCTTATATGTGTGTGTGTGTGTGGGCCCTCGCATGAAGTTGAGGGATATTTTCGTTGCAATTGATTATTTGCGAAACATGATTCCACTTTGCAACAAAAAAAATGTATATATGTTCCTTACAAATAGCACTAGAGGATCCTAAGCTTGACAGGTCAATTGACACATAGGCTAGGAAAATAGAAATACGCACAACTACAAAATGCATATACATTTTGTAAGACATGTTATAAACCCCCATATTTCCATCCCTCCCTCTCACTCTCTTCCCAAATCTCTCTCCTGATATCCGCTTCTC
>LPNX010151632.1:95971-179795 GCA_001517045.1 Pseudotsuga menziesii | reverse complement strand
GCTCCTCCCCCAACATATAACCCCCCTCTGCACCTTTGTCTCTCTCCCCCCTCTTCCCCATAACCCTTACTAACCCCATCTCTCACTCTTTCTCTTCCCTACTCCTTCACCTACACCTTATCCTTATCCCCACCCCGCTCTATGGGATATAATAAACCATAGCAAAGTGGGCATCTTACCCATTTTATTAATATGATTTTGTTTTACCACTCGTTAGAGTATGCTACACACATTCATTCTTATGAATTTTTACACCCAGATACTATATTTTCTGTAGATTCCAAATATGTAATTTGTTCTTAAAAATATTATGTTTTCCTATTTTTCATGTGTCATTAGTCAACTAAAAAAACATTGTTAATGTTTCTTCCATAACATTTTCGTTTTTCAAGCATCTAAAATAAAATTGTATGTTGCACTACTAGACACCAATATCTACATGCTATAAAAAAACATTCCATGATCATTATATTTAGAACTTCAAAATATGCACCCAGATTTTGACATACTTCTTTCGAGGTTTGATCACTTAGTTTATTAAAAAAAAAATTAAATTGATTTTGGGAATATAGTGTTGCACTAGTACTATTTAATCTCTATATGTCTACCGATTTTTGTAGATCGATTTTATCATTTAGACACTCAAAGGCTGCACCCACAAAGACATAAACCTTATCATTTGACCCAAAGAAAAAATACCTATTATAAAATATCAAACTTGAGATAGTTATGAACATTTTCAATAGACAAATTTTATATGTACTTGGAACGTGATTCAATTTCCTACATTTCATTGTTTTTACTCAAAGAAAAATTTATTATGTAAGTATCTTAAAATATCGATGTAAGTCGAGGGAAGCCTATTTTTGTAGTTTTCTATTGCATTTAACACGCCAAAAAAAACCCTCATCAACTTGCACCAACCCACACAACCACACACACTTGTTGTTTACATTAGAACAAGGACTTCTCTTAATAGTGGTATTAGAGAAAACAGTTTGTGTTCATGGGAAAATTGTACAAAGAAATATTTCCATTATTTAAGAAATAAGAGATATAGTTGACTTTATGAAGGAATATACATAATGAGATCCATCCTTATAAAATGAATATAAAGAACTCCACCACCAACATTTGCAATTCCAATATAGAAATCATATTCTCAGTTTTAATTTCTCATTGTCTATAACATGCAGCGAAAAGTGGTGTCCCAGTCCCAATCAAGGTCAACCAATCTTCTCAAATCTAACCCATGAAACATGTTTAGATCGAACTTAGGTAGTTGATGCAAATTATTAGGGGAATGATCATGAAAGAGGTGTTCACTATGGGATCCGTTATCCATGAAACCACCAACATTAACCTTCTTACCCTCATGAGATCCTTCAGCAAGGAATCCTTCATCGTCATCATGTTTTCCCTCAATCTGGTCAATTATATCAAAATAAAGGGTTTGAAGTTGATCCACTCTCTAATTGAGGTGATTGATAGCTTACATTATTTATTCCATGGTTTTTATTATTTGATTATGGGCTATGGAACCATCAATACCACCCAAAGGGTTATCCAAGAGCTATATCAACAACAAAAGTGTCACAAGAGGATTGTTTTGAGATAGGTCACAAATAATGATATTAGGGAGTCCACAAAAAAAGGGCTACTTGAGAACTATACTAATGTGATTAGTGCCATGCAAATAATATTTTGAGGTAGTTCTTTGCCAATGATAGTAGCTAGATCTGGACTTTTATTTCCTTTTAAACCCCAATGGGAATATTACTCTACTTTGAATATTATTTGAACATGAGTTTCAATGTTCTGATATTCCAGAAGATAGCTATTCACACTTCAAAGACTATCATTTGTAGGATCTAGAAAGTAGAGGAGTGGTAGGAGTTGTGGTGGTCGAAGATAGTGAAGGGTTTCCAACATTAGTACTTGGCCAGATATTTCATGACTTTAAGTAATTAGGAAGATAGACTATACCCATGTCCATACTACATTATTCCCAAGTACGTAAGAGTGATCTCTCCATTACCATTTTTCTTCATGTACTATAGAAACTAGATAGTCAATAGTTTTTTGTAAAGTTGGTTTTAAGTGTTCTTCGAGAGATTTTTATAAACTGACAAATACATGGAATACCAATTATGTATACACATTTAATGTCTAATGCACTATTACTCACTAGGTACCAATAAAGGTGTACAAGGGAAACTAACCAAGGTACCCCGCTTGTATTCCATGTGTATGCTTCCCAATTGCAATTTCAATTGTTAAATTATAGATCTTTGTATTTTAATATGGTTGAACACGTCTCTACACTAACAATCTTTAACAAAAAATATTTTATGCTTTAAAAGAAGTGTTGTGATACCTCTTATAGCGGTCCATGGTAGTTGAAACCAAATATCTAGAGCAAAATAGAAAAAAGCATAATCACATGAATGAAATAAAAAATATCAAAAGTAATCAAATGAGAACAATAGGAGAATCCTTATTGATATCTAGAATAGGAAGCAATGTTTTACTTACATCTTGAAGGAAGCATCCTCCAACATAACTCTAACCCAATGTAAACATAATCTCAATAACTCATTACATAGTTTTTAATTAACCAAAACCCTAACCACCTATTAAAATGCCATTAATGAGTCCACAACAACTAACTAATGAACCCTAATTTATCAAACAAACTTACATCTATTTATTATAGACTAAAATAACTTATTTGTCCTTATTTACTATGAGAAACCACAATGCATCAAGTAACAACCTATCACATAAATAAGAAAGAAAGATTAAGACCTTGAGATCTCTCCCTTCTATTTTGTATAATATACTCTAAGTTAATCAGAAACCACAATGCATCAAGTAACAACCTATCACATGAATAAAAAAGAAACATTAAGATCTTGAGATCTCTCCCTTCTATTTTGTATAGTATATTCTAAGTTGATGCAAATGTATGTTTCATGTTTAATTTTATCTTTGTTGATCTATAAATCGAATTGGTAACTTAAAATTCAAAATTAATGGAATGAAATAGACATTATCTTGATAGCCTAAATAGAATGATGAGTTTCCTAGCTTATAAAGGTTATATTTTCCTTTAAATAGTTAGGAGGAAGCGTTACTCTAGAACACTCAATTCTTATATGAAATGGACCATATAAAAGTTGTGCAGTAAAACATGAAAGGAAATTCCTCTCAAATAAAAGGTGGGTGGAGGTAAAACGATAACCCAGCTAATTAAAATAAGGAGAGTGGCCCAATCTTTCCAAATCATAATTGATTAAGTAAGCACTCTGGCAAATTAGTATTTTTTATAAAAATCATAAATTAAATTTAAAAATAATACTTAGATAACTATCTCCCATGAAAAATAAATGCCTTTCCTGAGAAACGAAAAAAAATTAAGTTTGAGATTAATAATTCGAATAACAAATTTCATGAAAAGCTTGTACGGAAAGAAATAGCTTGTAGGGAAAGAAATAAAAGAAACCTTCTAAGGAGTTTGAGAAAGCTAGATGGGTTAAAAAATAATGATGTTAAGAAAATGTTTCACTCAACTCAAATGACTCTTAGAAATAAAATGTTTGGAGATGATAAAATGATAAAACGAGAGGAGCTATAAGGTAGCAAGTCCTTTTGTTTGTTTCTTTGAGAATGTAGATGGTGTATGTGATAATCGTAGATGTTCAAGGCTATGTTTTCTCATTTATGTGATGGTAATTGCATAAAACAAAGATATGTATACTTTTAATGTAGAAGCTAATTAGTTTGTTTTGAGGCTAACCTGGAAGCTTAGTGGCTTCTTATAGAAGCTAATTAGCTTATCTCGCTTGCTTTGAGGCTAGCCTGGCTGCTTAGTGGATTCTCATAGTTACTTGCTCTGTTATGTCAATTCAATAAGCTTGTTGGGTTCTATGTGCATTAATTGTTTTTTTAATTGAGTTTTTAAGAAGCATTTTTACTTGGTCTCAAACCAGAGAAGCGAATTGCTTATTAGTTTGGAAAAGGAAAATTGATTTTACCACATTGAAGCGCAGATTTCTTTTTTTACCAGATTTACTTTGTGTTCTAAACATGAGATGACCACTTAGGTTCTTGTTCTCGAAGGCAAATTACTTATTGTATATGAAGTTCATTGCTCTATTTAGGAACAGTCTTCATCTTTCATTTGTTGTGTAAGTTCACCAAATTCCAAAGTTATGGAATCCACATTTTATCCAAATTTGAAAAGAAAATCAATTGACGTTTTAGCCAAATTTGAAAAGAAAACCAATTGACGTTTTAAGAAAGAAAGCTATTTGGCCTCTCCAAAAAACATGTAAAGCAGTTAGACAACACATATTCCTTTCATGTATTACTATTAGCATGGAATTATGGTAAACAACATATTTACTTCATTGTTTAGGTTTGAGAATGATAAAACTACACTGAACCATTTTAGTCTTGTAGCACTGAAACAAATAAAAATAAATCAAGTTTAAATTGTTTGTTTATTAAAAACTTTATGGTGAAGGTTGATATACTTTTTCTGTTGATATCGACATTCTACATCCCAGGTAGCAAACCTCGTTCTAAGCTTGGGGCGATTATCAACGTCTTGGTGGGTAAAAAATGTCTCAAGTCTTTTGACTGACCATAGTTATCAAGTTCAACTGCTAATCCCATACCAAAAAAAAATTCAATTTGAACAAAAAATAGAAAATCATTAGAAATTCACGAGTATACAAAAGTAGGCATGTTGATGTTTCAAGAAATAATTTTTTTGTAGGTTGTGCACACAAAAGAATCGGTAAATATGGTTACATCATAAGGTTGAAGGAAGGTTTCCAACATGCACTAGTTTAGTGCACCTAAAACCTTGATAACATTAGTGAACATAAATGCATTTTGTTCATATTGGGCCATGATCATGCTTAAGATGGCATAGAAGTCGTTAGCATGTATTAATAAACTGTGTGAAAAACACAATATACTCTATCACATCAGTTTTCTTTTAAAAATACAATCCATGAATATTTTTTCACGGCGTTTCACACTAGGAAGTGGGATCGATCTTTTTCTTTGAGGTTGAGCAAGACCCTGGTAATTTGTTGAATCAATAATTCTTAGGACCTGCGACAAGTTTCACCCAACAATTATGTTGCTTTGCAAAACAAGAACATTGAACCCACCAGTAAGTAACATTGATTTGATTTGACATCCCACTCGTTGAAACCGGTTGAACATAGACACACATGCTTTTACAAAATATTAATTACGTCAAGAGAATCATTTATAACTTATAATCTTCATATGCAACAAACTCCTTTATTCCTATCGACTCATTTCATACACTTTCCACATTTTCGCCGTGCAAACCATGCATCCACCAGATGCATGAGGTCTAAGCTTCTAGAGGCCTAGCAAGAACATGTTCAAGGAATCCCATAGCATTCCTGGGGGGGCGTTGTTGCATACATCGATAACCACCAAGTTTCAAATTTCAGTTTGCAGTACATTTGATTAAGGAGAGAATGCATAATACTCATTATTGAAGGGTTCATATCTACGGTAGGCGGATCACTTTAAATATAGGTAGGCGACATCTACAGAGGTAATTGTATTTATTATTTATTTATCCATTCCACACTTGATACTACAATTTGATGAGAACGACTAGTTGCTTTCCTGCATTACTAGCTAACTAGGTAGTTTCACTTCTGCTCCAAGAACTTGATCAAGCTGAATCTAAACCTTATTCAATTTGATTCTAGAGCAGATTAAGGAAACGTCCAAATGAGGCTTAAAGTATTAAATGTTGTCTAAAGGGTAAGAGATCGGAATGTCTTCCTCTAGTAAGGGTGGTTCATATAACTTCAAGTTGTTTGCATTTATAACATTTTGAATACCAAGTTGTAAGGGTAAATTAAAGGAAGATGGATAGGAATGAGCAGCCGATCACAGAGTATCATGCCACTAAATATATAATAAGGCTGGGAACATTTAGAAGATAGCAAAAAGGAAGTGAAGGCTTCCTAGGAACATAGACCATTAAAGCGGAGGGATTTATCCTTTATGCATGGATCAATGGAACCAAAGTGATCCATCAACGGAAGAGATACCATGAATTTCAAGGGAAGATATGGAATATAAAAATTCAATTACACACCTAATTCTCTCATGTTATTATTGGTCAAGCATGAGTGTCAGTAACCCAGCCAAGGAAACCAAAACAAAGGTCTTAGTTAGTGCAGATCAATGATATCCCTTTGGTTGTACAAAAACCACCGAATCTTTTGTATTAGTGAGGAACATCAATGTTTCCATCCTTGGCCTTCCTCATGCTCTCATTCCCATAAGTAGCTGAAGGGAGGAGCGGTTCTCATAGGCGTTGACAAAGAATTCGAAGAAGAGCAGAGCAACTCAAACGCACTGTAGATTTCGCTCAAGATTATATCACTATAAATTTTCTTTATAATTACTAGGTTAAAGATAATATTGTATACTAATGATAGCATCAATCATAGGAAGAAAGTATCTAGAGGAGGAAAATTTAATGATATCATTTGAGACATGGATCATTTTCTGGAGAATTTTGTGGATTGTTTAATGTCAAAAATTTGTACCATTTACAAATTTTAAAATATGAAAGTCCTTTCAATGCTTTGAAGAAGATATTGTGTTTCTTGATCCTCAGAATGCGTGTGCTCTCACATGTAGTGGAGTTTTGTACAAGGATGAAGGGCAGTAGCAGTAGAGGTTTGTTTCTAACTTATGACATTGTTTTGACATTTTTTCTTCGTAAATATATTTTGTTTGATTTTTTGTATAAAAATAGGTGGTTTTTTATGGATTCTAAAACAATGAATACATTTGAATATTCTCTGCATTTCATGCTTCGTTTTACATAAATCACTTAAAGCCATTACCAAGGAATGGGTACCTGCAGGAAGAAATGAGGTAACATATACACAATTGGTTGGTAGCAAAGGTTCTTCTCTTTTTTCCATATCTATTGTTATTCTCTATGCTCCATATATGTTGTTCTTCTCTATGTCGCTTGATTCAGTGATTTATTCCATACCAACTCATTCAGAAAAGGTTCAAGAAGATCTTTGCAATAGTATAATTAGCTACAACAATAGGGAAGTAGATACTGACTATGTAGGATATTTAGTAAACCTATTCAACAGATGAAGCATTCAATATATGAAGTAGATACTGCTTCTATTTTGATGATCCATATTTCTAGAATAATCCAGCTTGCCAAGATCACCAGAGCTCGAAAAAAAACTAGTCGGGAAGATGATATGCCACTACACTGGGAATTGAGGAGGGGCAAAGAGAAACCATTATGAGTTGATTGCAGTATAAACATCCTAGAATAGATTTGGTAGGTTTGAAGAAATTTGGAAGGTTAGTGGTAGCCTTGAATACGTGAGTCAAGATGTGTGTCAGGAAGGGACAAACAACATAGCAGCCACATGGTGGTGCACCAAGGTAACCACAACATACTGCAACCTTTATTATTATGTCTCCTTAACATTTAATGCTAGAAGGATTAATGCTAGAGTGATTTATAGCATTTTCTCCTTTCATAAAAACACATTCAATAATATCATGTTTAGTCTATGTTTTTTTAACAACAATGGCACTCTTCCTCGGGATGAGCCCAAATAAGAGGTCGAACTAACTGATTGGATCACAAAAACTGTAGCCTATGTAGACTGGTTGATAAAAAGTGTTATTGATACCTTGCAATAGAAAAATTTGGTTAAGATATTATAATTTATATTGGTAATCGGAAAAAATAATTGAAACAACGACAAATCCATTTATAGAGTCCCTTCTAGTCTACAGTAGGGACTAATAAGAGTTGTGTGGAGTTTAGTTTATGCTTTAGTGGATTAATAACAAACAAATAATAAACGTTAATGAAATTTTGTATATTTAAGAAAACAAAAAAACAATGTTATTGAGTTAACGAAACTATAATATTTATTTGAAAAACATTAATATAAAAAAGCGTAATAATAAATACTAAGGGACACTATTGAATAGAACAACATTAAAGTTAATTAAGATAATTGCATAAGTCTATAAAATTAAGAAAACAAACCTCTTGTTCCAAGGAGAGCATTGATGGTCTCCATGGTTACGCAAATAGATAACAACATGGATAGAAAAAAGTCTGGTAAGGTATTTCCCAGACATGTAAGTCATGCTTGGCTTGGTGCTAAAATCATAAGTCAACTCAAGTAAACAAAAATTTGGCAACTTGCCAAACAGTCATCAAAAGGATTTTGGGTGAATTTCATGTATTTTTTTATAATGAAGGTTTCAGCAAGTTTGGCTAGTTCTGAGTAATGCCCTTATTTTCACTTCATTGAGTTGAAATGTGAGTCAAATATGAAAACATAAGCTAACAATATATTATACATTCATTACTACTAACTCATTACGTGTTATGTTTGTCGTCTTGAACTCCAACAAAATTAATGTATAGTGCAAAAATAAGCTTGGACCCTGCACACAAAATATTAAAAAGTTACTAGAGAAAATTTAAACATCAACACTATAATGCATATGCAAAAGTATTGAATCAAATTTATACATGCCCAATTTTATTGAGTCATTTTTAGATGGAAAACTTTCATAAATAGTGTAGTAGAATTCTCATAAAAAGTTACTAGAGAAAATTTAAACATCAACACTATAATGCATATGCAAAAGTATTGAATCAAATTTATACATGCCCAATTTTCTTGAGTCATTTTTAGATGGAAAACTTTCATAAATAGTGTAGTAGAATTCTCATTAAATACCATTTTAAACAAGGTGATGCATAAATCCCAATTTCCTTTCCTGGAACAAAGATTAGTTATCACTAAAAAGAATCCACATGAAGTAAATTAGATTAAAGACATGGTACATTCAATAAAATAAAAAAATTAGATGACCATTAATATATTCATGAAAAATAGGTAGCCTGCTAGGTATGGTTGTAACCTTCTTTATCAAGCCAACAACCATTGAATTTGTGCTTTGTTTAGGACACTTAAGAATATCTTGCAACCAAATTAGTTAGATATTAGTAACCACTTCCCTAAATTATTTAAATGCAAAATGAAATATTCATGAATGAGCCAATCGACTCGACATTGTTACAATCTTCCTTGCCAAACCAGCTCCCATTGAATCTATATTATGTGTAACAATAATTTATTATTTGTTAACTTTTTTTTTCATCCTTGGGTTCCATTGTGGAGTTTCTACTTTAGAAGGAATTGACAATAATTGTGCACATAGAAGCACTGATGCTAGAACTCTTCATTAGGTTCCATGGATCTAGAAGTTATTTACTTTCATCATTACTTAGTGAAACAACAGAACCAATCACAATTCCTAGTTGTGCAGGTACCCCTGTATTAGCAACATCTCATTAAACTATAGAAAGACGATTTTATATGATATGTAAACAAAGTTAATTACCATTGAGAAAAAAATCATAAAATCAGTTCTTTTTAGGATCACACTTATCACACCTTATCAACAATGGTGCATGTATGTAGCCATCTACAATTTAATAGTATAAAATAGTTCAATTTAACTGTGTACATTAGAATGGAATACTTCAATTCTCGTTAGGATCAATGGGACTGACATAGAGTATCTTCATCATATAAATAATGATAGAGAACAAGATATAATAAGTACTTCATCGACGCCCAGAGGATGAAATAGTGAAATGTGACTACTATTCTTCTTTGTTTAATTTTCCTTTTCCTACCTCCAACATGTAAGGATCTGATCCACAGTGTACCCAATGAATCTCTTTGATCACTTAGAATGGCATTGATAAAAAAGTAAAACTTATGTATAGTAATTAGTTTTATGGCCATAATATAAATTGGAATGCACTCTTACCGTTCCATCCACCTGAACCTGCATATTGTACCCATCTATTATTTAGATCCCCTTGAGAAACTATGTTGCACCAACTGAACCATTTAGTTCTCCCTAGTCCAAAAACAATCAGTCCAAAAAAAAAATTCTATGACTATTTAGATGTAGAACAATGAAGTTGAAGTGATTGTCAACCCTATGATTACCTAATACAATTCATGTTAATGTCGTGTGTTGTCCTCCAACTACTTCCAACTTTGGATCCCTAGATAGAAAGATGATCTCTTTCCTTGCAAAAATAATATTTGTATATGAGGATATCAATATTGTGTGATCAATAAATGGAGAGATAATAAAACTTAATTACTAATTTCATAAAATATGTACTCAAATCAAAACCTACCAATCACACAATGAATAAATATTGGATTCCCTATTCTAAAAAATGCATCCCTCATTTTTGGGTATCTATAATTTAATACAAATATTTATCTTGAGTACATTCTATTTTATGTTGCAATGAGAAATTAAAGTCGATTAATATTAATCACACAAAGTTACAGTTTTACAAAGCCTTAAAACTGATCCGATTGCTCCTCAAGATAGAAAGAACCACGATAAATGTGTGCATTTTGTATTTACATTGCACAAAGATGAATTTACATTAGATAAATTCTAATTTTTGGAATCCCCCGTCCCCATTAATTTCACTACATTTGGGGGACTTCTCCACTCATCCCAGTGTGCACTTCTTCATTCTCACATATTTGGGGAACTTATCATACTTGTGGGAATAATGAATAATATTTAAATAAAAACTTAGGATCAATGAAACATAACATGGAACAAATCCTTTTCATAATAGAACATGTAAGCTAGATACATTTCAAAACAAAAATTCAATAAGAAAAAGGTTAAAGTTCCACTATGTGTTATTTCATAAATTCATATTAATAATGAGATTTTCATAATAAGACCATCATACAAAGCATTGTATCAACATATCCCTTTGAAAGTTAACATTAAGCATTCTAATCATTGGAAACCAACTATGCCAGTGGCAATATAATGTTTAATAAAACCATAAATACAATTCTATGAACCTAGCAATGTTGCAATAATTTCAATATTAGGAAAGGTGGATTTCAAGGGAGATTTATCATATGCACATCCAAATTAGAGTCCTTTGATTAAGTCCATACAACAAACTATTGTACCATCTTAACCCTTAGTAGGTTTTAACATAACATTACAACTAGATATGCCAAATGCCAATATAACACATAAGAAAACAATAAATACAAGTCTTTGAAACTATCAATGTTGCACTAACTTCAATCTTTAAGATAGAGTTGAATTCAAGAGAGAAAGGTTTATAATATGCACGTCCATGTTCGATTCTTGGGATTAAGGCCATCCAGCAAACTATTGTATCGACCTATCCCTTTGCAATTTAACATTACTTAGTATTCTCATTGATGACAACTAGATATTCCAATGGAAATATAATGCGTAAGAAACCATAAATACAAGTCTTTGACACTATAATTGTTGCAATAGTTTCAATCTTTAAGGGAGGGTAGAATTCTAGAGATCAAGCTCTATCATATGCACATCCAAGTTTGACTCCTAGCATTACATTTTATGGGAATGAAAAATATGATACAAATGAAGTTGAACTAATGCTTCCTTCACCTTTAACCCTAAACCCTTATATAGAGAATATAAAATGTCATTACAAAGAATGTTTGATCTAAATCTCAATGGAATCATAGTTCATTTTGTAGCATAAAATGAACTATGATTGGAAACCCATATAGACAAATAAAACCAACAACATGTACTTTATTGGAATTCCACTAGCCTCAAAAGAAGATATATCTTAGTGATATAAGTTGTATGGACTTATTTGGCTTGCAACAAATAGAGCCCTTGTAAAGTTTCAATGTTACATCTCCTATGGTTGTATCTATGATATTTTACATAAATGCATAAATGGATTGTCTTAATGGATGAAATCATATCCCTGCATAAACCAATTATGACTATTTTAAAGAATTAATATCTTAAACCCGCCTAGTTTCTTGATCAAGTGTGAGGGATTCCAATTCCCGCACAATATTAGTTAGAATAGTACCCCCAGGAGTTTCATACACACCTCTACTTTTCATACTAGCCATTTTTTTCCACCATGTCCACATACCCAATACCATGTCTTCCCCTAAGTTCATTCAATATTGCCAATAAATTTGTTGGGCAAAGCTCTTTTCTATTTATTGAAACTGATATTCCAGAAACAATTCATATCTCCACCTATTTGCATCATAAAATTTTGTTTAAAATAATGATTAGGTGAGAACATGTTGTATAACATCAATTGAAAGTTCCACTGAAAATGTCTTCTTGAGAATTATGTTAAGTATTAATATTTTTTTAGAAATGCTAATGTTGACTTGAGAAAATAAAAATAGGGCACTGCAACAAATTTCATCATAAAATTTGTTGTCAAAAAATCCCATCCCAACAACATAAGCCAAGAATCTCCCATGATATAATAGATTAAATAATATTATGTAGAACCAAGATGCATTTACCATTAAAACACCAAAGTCATACTCTGATCTGCCATGATAGAAAAATATGTCAACCTTATGGAAACCCTACATCAAGCCACCATCCTTGATTGTCTCAACAACAATATATTATGAATAATAGGGCTTAAAAGTATCAACTAAAGACACTTCTGAACTAGCCTAAACACCTAAAAGAACAAAGTAGGTGAAGAAGGAGCGTAATGTAGAAAAATGTATATAATATAATGTGGCATATGATTAATAATTACAATTTCTTGGGCTTATATAAGCTTGTCTTGCACCTTTTAACCAAAGTGCATGACTCTTGACTTTAACTATTCTTTACTAATAATAAATTAATATTAATTATATTTAATACTAATTTATTGTTACACTGCCTTCCCCTTAAGGGAATCTTTGTCCTCAAAGCTTATTTGATGACAATGATTACCTCTGATTTTTTACTTGTAATGTTATCTCTCGATCTTTTGTGTTGAGTCATTGCGACATTTGATGATGCGAGTTACGAATTCCCCGAAAGAACTATTCCATCGTCTCTGATGTGGATCTTTATATGTTTTTCTACTAACAGGTTTTCTCTGTAATTCTATTTCGATTTTTCTGTTTGGTGGGACCTCCATAGGTAGCTCTTGAAACACTTCATGATGTTTTCAAATAAGTTCTTGTATCTCTGGTTGTTTTCCCATATCTCCTTCACATGTTAGAAGCTCCATTTCTTGGCATTGAAGTATATACAGTGGTGCACCTTTCTGAAGTAGTTTTTCCATATGATGTGATGTAACCAGTTGCATCGGAGGTGGTTGGAACCTGTATAATTTGTGTGTCTTCCCGAACAAATGGAATTCAATAAAATGTTCTTGGTAATTTATGGAGTATGTACCCAAGGTTTGTAACCATAGTATTCCTAATACTACGTCGACTCCTCCTAGGGGTACCACAAAGAAATCTGATTCTAAGTTATACTCTTGTATTTGTAACTTGACCTTGTGACATTTTCCCATGTTGTTAATCTTCTTTCCATCTGCTACCATAACCTTCATGTTAGGTATTGGAAAAATAAATAGGTTAAATACCTTAGCAAGGTTGACATCAATGAAGTTATGGGTGCTTCCAGAGTCGATGAGAACTGTGATGTTATTCTTTTTTATTTGTCCTTTAAGCTTCAATGTTTTTAGTTGGGAGATTCTGGTAATAGAAGATAATGATACTTTTTGGGGTGTCATCCTTGATTTCTGTTTGGTAGTATTGTTGACTATTTGCATTGTTCTCAATTGGTTCCTCGACTTCCAACTCTACTTCTTCTACTTCACATGAATATAATTTCTTTTGTAAGCATATGTGCTTAGGATCCCATTTGTCTTATTAGAACTTACATTTCCCTTCCTTTATTCTCTGGGCCTCTAAACTGGGCTTCGTTCCTTCCCTGAGTTGAGGCAGTGTATATGTTGGATTTTGTTGGGACTAGGGAAAGCACATAGGAAATAAGCACAATTGAAGAAACGAGTCCGTAGCGCAAGCACAACAAATGAAACTGCACAGACTGCATGGAAAAAGGAAGTTGCATGGATGAGAAAAGCTACACATAAGAAGGAAGATGCACAAAAGATGTCACCTGCGTGGAAAAGGGAACTGCATGGAAGGAAGATACCGCAGGGTAAAGTAGTAGCACAAGTGCAGAATACTGGTTGAAAACGATAGGACGATCGTGGGTGTCAAAGTTGGCTTAAGTCGGCGGATGCCACACGAGTGAACGCATGTTGAAAGTAACATCACTAGTGCCTCGTTTCAAGTCATGATCTCCATAGCTATAAACTGAGGGGTGACAGTTGATGGTGATAGTTAACAGACTGCCTGTATGCAATCGACTCTGTGTGGTCATGTAAAATAGTATAAATAGGAGGGATTCAATAGTTAGAAGGTTTCTTTTTGGTTGGTTTTTCAATAGTAGAAGGTTTCTTTTAGATTGGTAGTTGTTGTAACTTACTCTGTGATGGCTAGTTGATCACCATTAGTTTCTTTAAGTGAGTTAGTAGAAGGGATATCTCGTAGTTAGTGGAGGAAAGTTGTGAGGTCTGAGTGGTAGAGTAGTCGAAAGATTGCAGGCTGTTGTGACTGGTAGTGCAGTAAAAGAGAAGCTCTACTAGAGAGGTGCAGATGCTAGAGAGGTCGATCCGAGATGTGTGTGAATCAGTAGATGGTAGCAGTAGAGTAGGAGAAGTAAGACAAAGAGCATGAGAGAAAAACTTGAGTCTTAGTAGAAAGCTAGATCTAAGATAGTCTGCAGTCAAATGCAGGATGAAGGCGCCATATATTTCTCATGCCAGATGAAGAGTTCCTTGTGATTTTTCTTATATGGGTTTCCACATTAATTCTTCTGTGTGCTGATGATTTCCTATGTATGTTTTTTATTGTTTGTGTTCATGCTTATGTTTACTACGCAAGTCTTGTCATGATTGAATGAATGACGCACTCTCAAAAGAAGTCTGAATGCATGAATAGGTTATTATGCACAACATTTGAATATTAGTTTATGTTTATGGCATAATCGTTGTTGTACGTCTGTTATATTGCACCTGTCTATTAGCTTGCCTTTATATATAGTTATGTTCAAGTACTAAGGCTGAATCTATGTCGCTTCATTGGTAGTTAATGAAAGATATGCGCAGTATGCGCTATAGTTTGGCAGAAATGACTCCATCCTCACAACTTGGTCGAGCTCCTTGGCCATGTGCCAAGGGACTATAATCCCTCGACAATTGCAGAAACATGGTTTCGGTGGTAACGCATCGAAGAGATATCTCGGGTGAGACTACTCCTTCTCTGCGGGCATTGTCGATGGGGCTTTCTATGTTGGTCCGGTATCTCGGGTGTTTGTTGAGTTGATGGGCTGTGTAGAACCTGGATTGCATGAGTTAGGAAAATTGGCCAGCAAATGGTTCCATTGCTGAGACCCTATTGATCAAAACAATGGAAATGTTGTGGCACCCGACTAAGAGTGAAGCTAAGAAGTGGTTGGAGTCAAAGATGTTGATATTCACGCAGAAGGAAAGTGAGGGTTTGCGACTGAGCCCTGAAAATTGGTTGCAGTGATATCTATATTCGGATATCCATGAAATTTTTTCGTATAATTCCCCGTTGTATTGCAAGAATGGTTGTTGTAGTTTGCGAAATGACAAACTAACTTCCAAAGAAGAGGAGTAGTTGAATGGACCGACCTGTTGACACAAGAAGTAGTACAAGTAAGTAACCCTATCTCCATAGCTGCTGATTTTTGGATTGATAGCATATTAGAAGGATATGTTACTGATTTTGATGTTGAAGCGATAACCTTGTAGAGCAAGGAAGAGAGACATTTTTTCCAAGGACCTCGGGGAAGGTACCTTATGTCTATAAACCTATGGATTAAAATGCTCCTTTATGAAAAGGGTATCTTACAACTCAGCGATTGAGTCACACAGTCCGTGAAGGGGATATGCTGTGTACATTTTAGGAGTAATATGGAAGGTAGCAAGAAGAAATGTTCCCAGAGAGCTTAGAAGACGAGTTGGACACTGGATTCTTAAGAAGCGGAAGGAGTTTCTGGTCAGGAAAGAGGAGGAAGGTAATAGGAGGCAGGAGATCTTATAGCCTGCCCAGGGAAGGTGAATATGGATGTGAGTCACACCTAAATGAAGGGTTCTGCAACAAAAAGGAGGAGTATAGTATGATTTCTGAGAGAGCACAATCGAAAGAGTCTATAGAGATGCCAAGGACAGGATGTGACAATGACATTCCAAGGAGATCCCCTGAAGTGAGACCTAGAAGTTTTTCACCTAAATCATGTGTGAACACTAGTAGTCCTAGTGTCGGGACTGGTGTGCAAGGAATCCCATCAATGATCCTAGTAAATCCAGCAAATCCCTGGAACCCAGTGAACAACCCTAGTGCTACCCTAATGGTGGGGACAAACGTTAGACTACCACATTAAATGGGAATGGAACAAAGGATCCAAAACAACACTGGTTCCTCTACAAGGCGGTATGGATGGTCTGCCTCGTTAACAATGATGACATCCGAAAAGGGAAAATGATTATGACTCTGCGGGGCCATGCGTTGGATTGGTACATGAAGTACTATGTAGTACCACTCAGGTAGCCGCAGAGGAATCTTGAGGAGATTCGACATGTAATGATATCAGAATTCAGAAAGCCACAATTTGAGTCCCAATGTATAACCAATATCAAGGAAATTAAGTAGGCTCCGGTAGAGATAGTATGGGACTTTGATTAGTGGTTCAAGACGCTGATGGCCAAAGTAAGCTTCCAGATGTCGGGAGTGCAGCATAAAGAGTGGTTTATTGTTGTGCTATTGCCACACATTAGAGGACCACTCATGCAGCAAAAGATTGCGACACAGACAGAGGCACTGAAGTTGGCAATGAAGCTAGAGGCTTCACCTATTGGAGATGGCATTGCATGAATGATACAGATTCAGTCACAATTGGCTAATCTGACTATTCAGCTCCAAGACATAAAAAGAGGAAAATAGGTGCAAGAAGACCTCTGGTGTACGCGATGCCGGACCAATGGACATACCAAAGATGATTTTCCTGCTTACATGAACTACATCTCATCCGGTGCCCCAAACCCATTGAGTACCCAAGGGCTGCCCTAGTGCAACATATTCCAGACTAGAGGGAACCACAACATAGATTGCATCTTCCTACAGAAGACGGTATGTACCTTATCTAGTCTGTATTGTAAGTTTTGTAGATCTGCAGGCCATGATGAAAAAGATTGTAGGGCCTACCAACTTGTGAGAGAGAAAATGGTAGATGCATATCTAATGAATACTGAGGAGTAAATAAATATTGAATAGGCTCAAGCTCAGTTCCAGGATGCACCTCAGTTTCATCCTGTGCAGCAGTTTCAGGTTGCGCTTCACTTTCATCCTCCGCAGTAGTTTCAGATGGCATTGTAGTTTCAGAATGCAGCCCCATGTAACCCTTATCAACAGCAGTATGCGCAACCGCAATACCTGCCGCAACCGCCACAACCTTAGTTGAGCAAGGGTGGAAATTATAGGGACCGAGGAGGAGGAGTATTTGGCCAAGGAAGAGGACCAATGGTATGCAACAATTGTGGAGTGCAGGGCCTCTATGCAAGAGACTTCCCTGAACCTACGAAGACTTGCTCATATTACAGACAAGAGCACAATGTGGAGCAATTTCCGCAACTTATTACTAGATGGAAAGCCCTAACAGTTGGAGAAGCTAACCTAGCACCAAATCCTACGTCAAATTCTCCCAATCCGAATGCTAATACCAACAGACAAATGATAGTCATAGAAACATGGGAACCAAGTGTAGCTGTGATAACAAGGGGAGGTGTTGTGATGGATGCAGATCAAGCTATGCCGACAGAGCCTACGGCGCAAGCAAAACCACAGGTGCGTCCCGCTGCACAAAATAAAGCATCATTGGTTGTTCAAGAGCAGAAGCACGTATTCATGGATGTATGCCCAGAGTTGGTTGAAACATAGTAACCATCCACCTCAATCCAAGTGAAGGATATTCCTGAGAGATTCTAGAAGATATTCAAGCAACAGACTGCAAGCAAAAGTGCAAATAAGGTTAGTAAAATCAAACCATTCATGTCAAGTTGTTTGGTGCTAATCCAGGACAAGGATGCACTTGTAGAGTTGGAAGCGCTTATCAAAACATTTTTGGAAGAATACCCACCAGCAAAGAAGGTTAACAGTGTTAAGACAAAGTTCAAAACAGGAAGCAAACTTACGATGTCTGCGCAAATTGATGATTATGACATGGACTATATCATCCTCGACCTAGGATCCGATGTTAACATATTAATGCACCAGGCCTAGGAAATAATGGGCAAGCCACCCCTAGAATGGTCCCTAATTCAATTAAGGATTGCTAATTAGGAAAAGGTCCTACCCATTGGTAGACTGCGTCAGGTCCAAGTGGATATTGAAGGGTTGCACACTTTTGTGGAATTCGAAGTCATCAACATAGTAGATGATACTAACCCATATCCCATGCTGTTGGGGATCGATTGGGTGATAGGAAATAAAACCGTTATAAACTTCAAAAGAAGGATTCTATCATTTGAAGATGACGAGTTGAGGGTAGTTGCGCCGCTTGACCCATTGGAAGGATAGAGATACGTTGAACCAGTGTTCAACGAAGGGCAAGTTAATCACCTTGATAAAATATACAATATCACTACCCTTATGGAGGATTATATTAATCCTATTGTGGATGGTAACCCGAGCTGGAAATATGCAAGTTCATGTACATCAGACTCAGGAGATGCACTTGAGAACTGGCAGAACTGAGTACATGAAGTCTCTATGAGGATATGTGCCTGGATAACTAAGTCTATCTAACAAGTGTGAACTCAATCGCGGTTGTTTCCCACATATGAAGGACTGCCTAAGTTGGAAACATTCTTAGAGGAACTTGAGGAGCTAGTAATGGAGCTGCAATGACTATCTACATTGGAATTTGTGCTAAAAGCTATAGCCACGCAATGGTGGGTACGCACAATATATCTATAACTGAATGGCCGCAGTGAAGATGACTACTAGAAGTAAGGTTCAGAGACAAGGTTACAATAGTGACACAAAGGTATACAGGGTTATCAAACCCCATTGAACACTTGGAGCAGTGTTCTGCAACATTCTCAAACTACCCGCCCCAGGAGTGGGTTCACCACTTCATCCATACTCTCAAGATGGAACCCAGAGCCTGGTACGCATCTATGGAGTTGCACCAAGAAACAAGGGAGTGGGAAAAGGTTATGTAGAATTTTACGTACACATTCCATTTCCCTAACGAGCAACCAACAGTTGATATTGCGCTGAAGACTATTAAGGAGAAGATATTCGTTGAGATCCCACTAGAGGTTGCATATTCTCAACCCTACACTGTGCATTCTCACCCATGCTGTGAGACAGTTCAGCACTAGATGACCTGCTATAACCTCTTTGGAGACCTAGAGGATGACCCAACTAACATTAATATTCCAGATTCGGAAGGATCGCGTGCAATAGAAGGAAGTGGCATTTCCAGTGAGAAGTTCATCAAGCCACTAAAGATCAAGAAAGTTAGCATTGGGTCAAAGGAAAATCTGAAGTTTGCTAACATTGGAGACTATTGGAATGAAGAGACAATAGCCAAAATCACTTATTTATTACATGAATTCCAAGACCTATTCCCAAAAAACTTCAGTGAAATGAAGGGGATAGTAGGAGATTTCAGCGAAATGAAAATTCCACTCAAACTCGACGCAATACTGGTAAAAAAGTGCTCGTACAGACTAAATCCACGCTATAAAGAAAAAGTGAAAGTTGAACTGGACCGAATGCTGGAAGCAGGAATCATTGAACCTGTTGAAGAGTTAGAGTGGATAAGCCCTATAGTGGTTTAGGACAAGAAGGTGACATGCGAGCTCAGGATCTGTGTCAACCTTAGGAAACTGAACGATGCCTGCTTACATGATCCATTCCCGACACCATTTATAGATGAGGTCTTGGAGAGTGTTGGGGGACAAGAGATGTACTCATTCACAGACGGATTCTCGAGCTACCATCAAGTCATAATTGCACAAGAGGACTGCCACAAGAAAACATTTGTAATAGAATGGGGATTCTACCAGTACACAGTAATTCCCTTTGGCCTTAAAAAAACCCTTGTATTTTCTCTAGAATAGTAGTTTCTACTTTTAAATACTTCATTAATAGGTTTCTTGAAGTATATTTTGATGACTGGACAGTCTTTGGTTTGGTAAGAGACAATATTAAGAATTTTTGCATGATGTTGGAAAGGTGTTGCCAGTATCAAATTGCACTGAATTTGAGAAAATGTATATTTTGCGCACCATTTGGTGTACTGCTAGGCCATGTAGTATGTCTCGACGGGATCCTGGTCGATCCCGCGAAGGTGAGAATTATTCAAGACTTGCCTCCACCCACATCGGTCACACAACTCAGATCCACATTTGGACATACTATATATTATCGAAAATTTATGAGAGGATATGCAGAGATAACTACCCCAATGGAGAAGCTGTTGAAGAAGGACGCCAAATTCGAGTGGAACGAAGACTGTCAAGGGATTCTGGATAAGCTGAAGAAAAGAATGGCTACTGCACCGATATTAATATTCCCAGACTGGAAGAACGAATTCCATGTACATGTTGATGCATCATCAATTTCACTTTGTATAGTATTAAACCAACTAGGAGAGGGCGCAATTGACCATCCAATTGCATTTGCAAGGAGGAAACTATCCACAACAAAGAAAAACTATACAACAACTAAAATAGAAGGGCTTGCAATGGTCTATGTGCTACAAAATTTCAAACATTATCTATTGGGTGGACACTTCAAAATGTTCACCAATCATTCTGTGTTAAAGTACTTGGTTAATGAGCTAGTGTTGGGGGGGAAGATCTGTCGGTGGCTTGTCCTATTTCAAGAATTTGACATTGAAGTCATTGTAAAGCCAGGCCGAATAAATGTTGGGATAAACCACTTTTCGCTCATTGAAAGTGGTGAAGAACCAAACATCTTAGAGGATAATATGCCTGATGTGCAGCTATTTTCTATCAACATTATTGATAAATAATTTGATGCTATTATACACTTATTGAATACAGGGTATGCACCTGAAGGTTATACAACATGGAAAAAGAAACAATAGTTGTCAAGGACGCAGACTACACACTAATTGTGGGACAACTGTATAAGTTAGGACTAGATGAAATACTGCGCAGATGCATCTTTGATCATGAAAGGAAATGGGTAATGGATGAAGCGCATGCGGGTGTATTAGGAGGACACTCCGCTGGCAAGGAAAAGGTGCGCAAGATTTTTCAAGATGGAATTTGGTGGACAACTGTACATATGGATACAAGGAAATACTGTCGTGACTGTGATCAATGTCAAAGAATAGGGAAACCATCATGACATGATGAAATGCCACTTGCACCATAGATTACACTGAAGGCCTTTGATAAATGGGCAGTGGATTTTGTTGGCCCTATTAGTCCAGTAGGGAAATGGACTAGTGCGTGCTACCTCATAAATTCTACATATTACTTGACAAGATGGGCAGAAGAGGCACCTATGAAATATTGCACCGCCGCAACTGCAGCAAATTTTATTTTCGAAAATGTGGTGAAAAGGTTTGGTTTCCCTAATATCCTTATCAGTGACCAAGGTATTCATTTTGTAAATAACTAATTGTTGAGCTGACTATAGAATTCCAAATCCAACACAAGAAGACAACACCCTACCATCCTCAAGCAAACATAATTGTTGAGGCTTTCAACAAGATATTGGAGAATGCCTTGACAAGGTTATGTAATGTGCGTAGAGAGGATTGGGACCAGAAAGTATCAGCAGTATTATGGGCTTATAGAACAACATGCAATCGAATAACTGGATACAATCCCTTTCAATTAGTATATAGACAAGAAGTAGTCATTTCCATGGAGTACATTGTGTCGAGCTTACAAATTGTTGCTCTAACAGAAATGATAGACACCGACGTTGTAGAGGAAAGACTTGTGCAACTGATTCAGATGGAAGAAGAACGCTTCATTGTGGGCTTCCATAAAAATGTGGAAAAACAACGGTCGAAAGCGTGGCATGACCGCCACATCAGAACAAAACAATTCAAGGTCGGTGCACTTGTTCTGATGTATGACATCAAGTTCCTCAAGAACCCAGGTAAGCTCAAAACATACTGGCTAGGACCATATGTGGTTGCGAACATTACTGAAGCAAGCACAGTAAAACTACACTGAGATGGATGGAACACCAGTTGCTGGTATAATCAATGGCAACCGATTAAAACCATATGGTGATGACTGCAGCATGGTCCCATAAGGTCGAGGCATGCAGCAAAAAAAGAAAAAAGTGGAATACAATTAGCGGTAAATGGAAGAGAGATGGCAGACACTGACAGACTGTCAGAGGCACAAGGACTCAATAAAGAAGTGGCACTCACAACAGGTCATTTCCCTGGAGGAACGACTAGCTCATCATGTACGAGAAACTCTCCAGTGGTGACCAGCCATCACCTCAATACTCAATCACCTCTATCAGTTCGGGAAAACAATGGCATGATTAATCCTAGCAAATCTGAGAGGCAAATTTGGTATGCCATGGGAGGGTATTGTCCTAACGATGTACCTGGATAAGACAGGATGGCATGCGGACCTATTCTCCTCTTATAAAATAAGGACGCGCCTTGAGCCAACATCACTTGGTTGTACTGCTTGAGCACCAGTTACAGATGAAATGGGGTGCGCCATGGCGAGCATCTCTGTCGAATAAAGCAGTTGTTGTGACCTTCAGTGTGTGATTTATCCCTGAATATGGGAATAATGGGGATGTTATCCGTATTCAAGTTATTTCGACCAAGCTACAAGTCTCTGGAAAAGTCATCCTTGGCTATTTATTTTTTCAGTTGGTTAGCAGCCCTGGCTATGGCACCTGGAAGGAATTCAATGCGGATCCAAGTTCTTTCCCCACTTGACTAAGTTTGCAGGGCTGGAGAACACGCCCAATTTGATGGCTTGTAGAGTGTGATGCCGAGATGAATTTGGTCAAAGGTTGCGAATCATTCGTCCTTTATCACTTCCTTGAATTCATGGATTTTCTGGTTTTCAATAGGGACAATGCTTCATTCTTCAAAGTTTATATCTATGGCAAAGATGGTGCTCAGAAATAGCTATGCACATGCAGTCACTAGTTGGGCACTTCTAGCAAAAATGGATAAATATGGTAGTGCAAATCCCATGCTACAGACTCCTTGTCTACCCGGCGTGGCTCGAGAACGAGCCACAAGACTGTGATAAGAAGCAGAAAAGCAAGATGAAGAGGAAAAGGAGGTTGAAGAGGACCAAGAAGAACAACAAAATGACGAGTTGCAGCAATCAGAATATTCTTCACAGGATGTCAGTGAAGAAGTTGTGTAACTTCAATTTTTCTAAGAAAGGGACGAGCTTGCAGTGCAAGAAACACTGCCAAAAAAAAAAAAACACAAGTGACAAAATGTGCAAGAGAGGAAGCAGGAGAAAGGTGTGTGCAAAAAAAAAAAAAAAAATTCAAAGAAATGGTCATGCATGTTGCACCACATACTATGCCCATTGCTTTGTGGCTCAGGATGAGCCACATGTGAGTGTTGGGGGGCTGTTGGGCCTGGGGAAAGCACGTAGCAAATAAGCACAAGTGAAGAAACATGCAAGAATCATTCCGCAGTGCAAGCACAAGAAAATAAACTGCGCGGACTGCGTGGACAAAGGAAGCTACGCAGAAGAAGGAAGATGCACAAAATATGTCACCTATGCAGAAAAGGGAACTGCATGGAAGGAAAATGCCGCAGGGTAAAGTAGTAGCACAAATGAAGAATAATGGTCGAAAGCAACAGGATGATCATGGGTGCAAAAGTCGTCTTAAGTCGGCGAATGCAACACGAGTGAACACATGATGTAAGTAAGGTTGTTAGTGCTTTGTGTCAAGTCATGATTGCCACTGTAACACCCTAGTTTTAACCTTGTTTGCATTAAATGTATATGATGTATATATTTTAATTAATCATGGTGTGGAGATAAAGGAAAAAGCCCCACCATTGATTTAATGTTTTATGTTATGGCGATTAAAATCGTTGCCGATGGTATTTCATGCTATCCTACACATTATAATTTTGGCATCATGTAAATATGCAATTTAATTAAAAACCTCAATCAGCTATATCTATGCAATAAATAATGAAATGGGGGCATGATTTTCCTAAGGAATAGGGAGGGAAATTATTTAAACCTTTGGGCCAATGGGGAAAATCCAAATGTCAAAGGGAGAACCCATCAAACCCTCAACTACACATTTTGTATTTTTCCCCAATCATTAAATCCTGGGAGAATGTGCTTGAGTTAGTTATTGCATGGAGTGGGAAGAGTATGGGAACCAATTCGAATTGGGGAGAGGACTCATTTTTGGAAAAACGTGTTCTAACTTCCTTGGCAAGAAAAATTCCCAAAAACCTATGCCATTCTTCCATACACCCACATTTTCCATTTTTACCTCACCATTCTCCTTCACGTTGTTTTCCTTCATGGAGCTGAAGCTTCATGTGTGTTCATCCTCCAAGTTTTTGTGCATTTTCCTTATCTTGCATACACCAAAAATCCATTTTGCTTTTGTTTAGCAAGTGGGAAAGGAGTATTTTCATTTTGGGAGTTTATGGAAGTTGTTTTGGCTCACCTAATGCCATAAACGTCCTCAGAATTTGAGGGAAAAGAAGATTCACTTTTTTGGGTTTGGTAGAGGCCATTTTTTCCCCGAGATCCCCATAGTCGTTTCCTAAAATCAATTTGCTGAGTTGGGTTTTTGTAGAGGTCGATTTTTCCTCTATGAAGCAATATAACGAGTCTAAAATTGTTTTCCTGACCCTCGTATTTTTTTCCCCATATGAAATTCATTTTTGGTTTCCCACGTGTTGTAAATTGATAGTAAATATATTTTTGCTGTTATGGGCATTTTGTTTTGGTCTAAACTGTTATGCACCCTATTTTGGGTTTGAACCAGTTAGGAGTGGAAGAGGTAAATTGCTTGATAAACCTAGTGCATGAGGAACCTCACTGAGGGATCTCGAGGGATGATTATTCCTTACTTCACATCCTGAATAGCACTTGAAGGGAATGCATAGCCTGAGGGACTGTACAACAGAGAAGGGGATTATTCCTTGTGTTGGGTGTGTATGTGTTTGGAAATCCAAGTCAAATCTTGTGTAGGTGTCCATAGCTCTATGGTTGAGCTCACTAGATTAGCAAACAAGCTTTTCCATCCTCTTCACAGTCTGATAAACCCAAACATAGATTTGGCTTAACTGAGTTTCGACATATATCTGGCTATGTGTGAGCCTGCTTAGTTTCCTTTTCCTTGGGGAATCATGCCCAGCTCGGGGATGGCAGTGACGCTAAGAGATCGATGAGCACACTAGCCTATGGTTGGGTGGAACGTTGCAACGGCATAGCTGGTTACGGGGAGATTCATTCGAAGATAAGTATTCTTATGTAATTACCCATGCAACTATATTGTTTATGTGAATTATGATGAACATGTTAAAATGTGTTGAATGCTTGAATTAAATGTAATTTGCTTCTGTTGAATGTTAAATATTTATGCATATGTGTATCTTGAGTTCAATGAATTTTATTTTACGTTTACGGGGCTAGTTCCCAGATTGATAGCAGCAATAGTCGCATCCTCTATCCGGTAGAGGGGTGGGGATGTGATAGTGTGGTATTAGAGCACATGTTGCAACATGGGCCTCAATGGGCCATGAAGAAAAAGTGACAAAGGCAAGCTTACGCTCTACCCATCAGAGGAAAAATGTTAGACAGAGGGAGAATTTCAAAAAAATAAATCTAAGTATGGAAAATATCGAATGACTTAAGCTGAGTCCATCTGATACGTCAGATGAATTAAGTTGATTCCATCTGATACATTGAATGACTTATACAATTCCATCTGACAAAGAAACCAAAGCAGAGATAAAATTTAAAAAATAAAAAAATAAAAAAAATAAAAAAATCCTAAGTTTGAATTTTGTCAAAGGTCTCGGCTGGGAGGAGCCGAAGGTCTCGGCTGGGTGGAGTCGAAGGTATTGAAGGCATCAACTAGGTGGAACTGATGTTCTCAGCTAGGCTGAGCTGATACATCAAATAACAACCCAAAACCAAGCCAACAAGGAAAACGTAGAGACAAATTTTGGAAATTTTTCTAAGTGTCAAAATCATCAGAAGATGTTTGTTGAAGCGAAGCCGAGGTGTTGGCAAGTCTCGCTAGAAGGGAGTCGATGCATAGGAAGACAAAGGAAGATAGATCCAATAAGGCATTGAAATACAAAGGAAAATTGATCCGATAAGGCGTAGAAATACAAAGGAAGATCGATCCAATAAGGCATCGGAGGACAAAGTAAGATCGATTTGATAAGGCATATGAAGACAAAGGAAGATAGATCTGATAAGGCATCATAAGACAAAGGAAGATCGATCTGATAAAGCATTGAAAGACAAAGGAAGATCAATCCGATAAACTGTCAGATGAGTTTTCTGATTTTCATCTAACACATTGAGTGAGAAACCTGAAGTTTTGTCGATCGAGTGGAAAAGATGAATTGCTCTGAAGCATGAATTTCTGCAGGTTTTCAGTGGGATTTTTCAGTAGAAAAGCAGGATTCCAGAGGGATTTATAGGTGTCTAAAAGATGAAATATGGCAATGATCTTATGCGCCAGGTGCACCCCCTTGACCCCCGTCATCCCCCTGAGACCGTCGTTCTTAGTGAAAAGAAAATTATGTGTTTTGACAAAGTTGTCAATATAGTATTTTCCAATGCAGGTAAGTAATTATGAACTCATGAGATTATTATGCAGCTAAAAGTTGTGTCTATTAACACATTTTGTGGAACTGTATTCACCTTCAAAGGAAACATTCTGCATAGAGCAGTTTCAAAAAATCATTCTTGGTTGGGCCAAGATGATAATTGACGACATGAATGATGCACAGGACCCCTATGAGTTCAAGAAATATGCTATAGGAGACAATGTCAGATTTGGAAATGACAAGACAGAGTCCAATGGGAGGAGAAATCAAGAGACTCCCCTAGATATTGCAGCCACCATGAGGAGCCTAAGGGTGGAGTTGCAAAGTTGCAGAGAAGACAATGAAAGGATGCTTAAGGCTCAAGAAGATCAAAATCAGATAAATATAGCTATACTGCAGATTTTGAAAGGCATCCAGGGATAGATAAGCTCTGGGCATCAGACAACTAATCCAGAAAGAAGCAGGAGTAGCGCTAGGGGAGATTCCCGTAAAAGGTCCCATGTCTCTAGGAAGGCTTCCAAGGACAAAAGGAATACTCCAGAATGGCCTACCAGTGGGTCATCTATTTCTGAAAAAAATAGTGGGGATTCAAGCTCTCCATCTCACATGAATATGAGGAGGAGACATTACAAGAACAATTCACGAGATGAATTAAAAAAGGTAAGGCCTCCTACTTTTAATGGTGAGGTCAAGGTTGGTCAAGAAGCTGAGGCTTGGATTCTTGGGATGAGGAAGTATTTCCAAGTTCAAGACTACTTCAGAAATATGAAAGCAAGGGTAGCTATATTCAATTTGACTCGAACAACAACCATATGGTGGGAACACCACAGACAAGTAAAGAAGGTTAATGAAAGAAGAATTGTGTGGAAACAATTCAAGAAATACTTCAAGCAGAAGTACCTCTCTAACAGGTACTATGATGATAATATTAAAGAATTCCATGAGCTTAGATTGGGACAATAGACCATGGAAGAGTATGAAAATAATTTCTTGCAACTATTGAGGTATGTCAGGTACATCAAAGATGAAAAAGTGAAAATCCAACATTTCCTATGTGGATTTCCTCAGTCTTACAAAGACAGAATTGATTTTTACGAACCTAGAACTATGGAAGAAGCAATAAGGAAGGCTAAGTATTGCTATGAGAAAAGAAAAGGTAAACCTAATTACCATAAGACATGGAAGGACAAGAAGAATGAGAATTCTAACCAAAAGAAGAAAGGTTTCAAACCTTCTAACTTTAGGAATCAGTAGAAGCAACCATCACAAGCTGAGAAGCATCCAGCTAGAGCGATGGGAGAAAATCCTAGAGATCCACAGTAGAATAGGGAACATCTCCAATGTTGGAAATGTGGAGGAACCCACATGCGTAGGAATTGTCCACTCAAGAATGAGAGTGCAAGGCCAAATTGCAACATTCAAGAAGCATAAACAATGGGTCAAGTAGCAAGGGTCATCCTTAGGATTTATGCAGCACTGGAGGACCGCCAAGAAGATCACCAGTCAACTGTGGTTGAAGTTGTAGGTAATATTGTTGAGCAAACTATTTCTATTTTGATTGACCCTGGTTCTACTCACAGTTACATTACTCCTAGAGTAGTGGAGATTTGTGCTTTTAAGAAAGTAAAGCATAGAAAATATTGGTTAGTTCAACTATCCACTAGAACTAAGAGAAAGGTTAGTGAAGTGGTAGAGAAATGTCCATTGGTCATGAATGGATTGGTCACTTATGTAGATATTAATGTTCTACCGCTTGGTTCCTATGATGTCCTCATTGGAATGGATTGGTTATAAGATCACAGGGTAAAGCTTGATTGTTATAATAAGGATTTTGAGTGCTTAGATGAAAAAGGAAACTCAAGAATTGTGAAAGGAATTCCAAAGGTGATTTCTGTGAGGCAGGTTTCAGCAATACAATTTAAGAAGTTCTGTAGAAAAAGTTTCCAGTTGTATGCAGCTCATATTTTGGAGGCAACAGAGAATGGAAATACTAGGTTGGAGGACTTTCATGTGTTCCAAGAAATCAGAGATGTGTTTCCTGATAAGATTCTAGGGCTTCCTACAAAGAAGGACATTGATTTAACAATTGAACTTGTGCCAAGAACAAGAACAGTGTCCAAGACACCCTATAGAATGAGTACACCATAAATGCTAGAGTTGAAGATGCAACTGCAAGAGTTGTTGGAGACGAAGTATATAAGGTTGAGCGTGTCTCCTTAGGTAGCACCAGTTCTATTTGTAAGGAAGAAATATGGTACACTCGGGTTGTGTATTGATTACAGATAGCTGAACAAAGACACTGTGAAGAAAAAATACCCTTTTCCTAGGATTAATGACCTCTTTGATCAAATGAGAGGAGCAAAGGTATTTTCCAATATTTAATTGAGGTCTAGTTACCACCGGGTGAGAATCAAGGATGAAGACATTCATAATACAACCTTCAGAAAAAGGTGTGGACATTATGAGTTTGTAGCTCAGGGAGAATCAGCTGTATGCAAAGCTGAGCAAGTGTGACATCTATAGAGATAGGCTTTAGTATCTGGGTCACATTATCTCAGAAGAGGGTATATCTATGGATGCTAAAAATATTGAAGCCATTATGAATTGGCCTACTCCAAGAAATGTGCCAGATGTAACATCTTTTATGGGACTTGTAGGATACTACCTGGGATTCATTGAATGATTCTCCAAAGTTGCACATGCCATCACTTCTTTGCAAAAGAATGGGATAAAGTTTGAATGGACATCAAGGTGTGAAGAAAGCTTCCAGCAGTTGAAGAATCCTCTCAGCAGTGCCCTAGTATTGAAATTTGCAAACGAAAAGAAAGATTTTTTGGTTTGTACTGATGCATGTGAACAAGGGATAGGAGGATTCCTTATGCAAGAAAAACACGTGATATGTTACGATTCAAGAAAGCTGAAGGAGCATGAGAAGAACTATGCCACTCATGATCTAGAACTTACACCCATCGTACATGCTCTCAAGATGTGGAGGCATTATTTGATGGGAAGAATATTTGAGTTAAGGACAGACCATTGTGGTTTGAAGTATTTATTTGATCAGCCTATTCTAAATGCTAGGAAAGCGAGATGGATGGATTTTTTATGTGAGTTTGATTTTGAAATCAAACACATAAAAGGAGAAGAGAATAAGGTAGTTGATGCACTCAATGTGTGTTTGATTTTGAAATCAAACACATAAAAGGAAAAGAGAACAAGGTAGTTGATGCAATCAGAAGGAAGGTGCAGGAAATGTATGTGGCATCTCTTAGTATTTTCCAATCAGAATTGAGACATCATATTGTTAAGCATACTGCTAGAGATGACTTATATGAGCAGGTAAAAGACAAATTGCAACAGAAAAGTATTGAGAATAGGTATGAGGGATGTAAATTGGAAGAATATGGAATTCTTACTTATAAGAATAGGATCTAAATTCCAAATGTAGTAGATTTGAGGAGAGTTGTTATGGATGAGATCCATCAAGCTCCATATTCTGGTCACCCAGGATATGAGAAGACAATTGCTACAGCCAGAAAGAAGTAATTTTGGCCAGGAATAAAAAATGACATGGCTTAATATATTTCAAGGTGCATGAAATGTCAGCATGTAAAGGTTGAGAATCAACACCCAGTAGGTTTTTTGCATCCTTTTCCAGTTCTAGAATGGAAATGGAAAGTTATTTTCATTGATTTTATTACACGATTGCCAATGACTTGGAGACAACATGATTCCATCATGGTTGTGGTGGACAAGTTTACAAAGGAAACACATTTTATACTGGTTAACTCTATGCATAAGACTAATGACATTGCAAAGATATTCATGACGGATATTTTCAAATTGCATGGATTGCCTAAGGCAATAGTCTCTAATAGGGTTGTCAAGTTCACTTCCAATTTTTGGAAGGGGTTGTTTGTATATTTGGGCACAAATCTAAACTTCAGCACTACCTACCATCCTCAGACTGATGGGCAGATAGAGAGAGTGAATCAGGTGCTTGAAGACCATGTTTTTCATGTATGTGATGGATAAAAAAACAAAGTGGGAAAATTATTTACACTTGGTAGAATTTTCTTATAACAATGGACAGCAAGCATCCTTGGGGATGAGTCCATATGAAGCTTTGTATGGAAGGAGGTGTAGGACACCAGTGACTTGGGATAATCTAGTGAACAGGATTGTGCTTGATCCAGAATTGCTCAAGGAGATGGAGCAAGAGATTGTAAAGATCAGGCAGAATCTGGAAGCATCCCAGGACAGACAGAAAAGCTATGCAGATAAGCATAGGGTGAACAGAGAGTTTAGTGTTGGGGATCATGTTTACCTCAGAGTGAGGGAAAATAAGAGTTCCTTGAAGCTTGGAAGTTGTGCCAAGATGTCACCAAGATATTGTGGGCCTTTTGAAGTGCTTGAAAGAATAGGGCCAGTTGCATATAGACTTGCATTGCTTGCTAGCATAGAGCTCATAATTCTTTTCATGTTTCTTTGCTTAATAAATATGTACATGATCCTAACCATGTGATAAATTGGGATGGGATTCAGGTGGAACCTGAGGGAGAGTTCCAAATCGATCCAATGTGCATCAGCGACAGGAAGGTCACAATGCTCTGGAACCAAGCCATAGGGCAGGTAAAGGTTCAATGGGAGCACTACAGTCCTGAAGAGGATACATGGGAGCTGGATGATGCCATGCGATTGGCACATCCATTTTTGTTCAATTCTGTGAAACACTGAGGAGGTACCTGTGTAGCATTTTGTTCAATTCTGTAAAGCATTGAGGACAGTGCTATTGAAGGGGGAGGGGAATGTAACACCCCAGTTTTGACCATGTTTGCATTAAATGTATATGATGTATATATTGTAATTAATCGTGGTGTGGAGCTAAAGGAAAAATCCCCACAATCGATTTAACGTTTTATGTTTCGGTGATTAAAATCATTGCCGATGGTATTTCGTGCTAGTCAACACATTATAAGTTTGGCATCATGTAAATATGCAATTTAATTAAACACCCCAACCAGCTATGTCTATGCAAAAAATAACGAGAGGGGGGCATGATTTTCCTAAGGAATAGGGAGGGAAATTAGTTAAACCTTTGGTCCAATGGGGAAAATCCAAATGTCAAAGGGAGAACCCATCAAATCCTCAAGTACCCATTTTTTCTTTTTCCCCAGTCATTAAATCCTACCAGAATGTGCTTGAGTTAGTTATTGCATGGAGTGGGAAGAGTATGGGCACAAATTTGAATTGGGTAGAGGACCCATTTTTGGAAAAATGTGTTCTGACTTACTTGGCAAGAAAAATTCCAAAAACGTATTCCATTCTACCATACACTCACGTTTTCCATTTTTACCTCACCATTCTCCTTCATGTTGTTTTCCTTCATGCAGCTGAAGCTTCATGTGTGTTCATCCTCCACATTTTTGCTCATTTTCCTTATCTTATATGCCCACAAAATCCGTTTTGGTGTTGTTTAGCAAGTGGGCAAGGAGTATTTTCGTTTTGGGAGTTTATGGCAGTCATTTTGGCTCCCATAATGCCATAAACGTCCTCAGAATTCGAGGGCAAAGAACATTCACATTTTTTGGGTTTGGTAGAGGCTGTTTTTTCCTTGAGATCCCCATAGTCATTTTCTAAAATCAATTTTGTGAGTTGTGTTTTTGTAGAGGTCGATTTTTCCTCTGTGGAGCAATAGAACGGGTCTGAAATAATTTTTCTCACCTTGGTATTTTTTCCCCATCTGAAATTCGTTTTTGGTTTCCCATGTGTTGTAAATTGACAACCAATGCATTTTTTCTATTATGGGCATTTTGTTTTGGTCTAAACTATTATGCACCCTACTTTGGCTCTGAACCAGTTAGGAGTGGGAGATGTAAATTTCTTGATAAACCTAGTGCATGAGGAACCTCACTGAGGGATATTGAGGGCTGATTATTCCTTACTTCACATCCTGAATAACACTTGAAGGGAATGCATAGCCTGATGGACTATACAACAGAGAAGGGGATGATTCCTTTTGTTGGGTGTGTATGTGTTGGGAAATCCAAGTCAGATCTTATGTGGGTTTCCATAGCTCTATGGTTGATCTCACTATCTTAGCAAACAAGCCTTTCCATCCTCTTGGTAGTTTGATAAACCCAAACATAGCTTTGGCTTGACTGAGTTTTGACATATCTCTAGCTATGTGTGAGCCTGCTTAGTTTCTTTTTCCTTGAGGAATCATGCCCAACTCGGGGGTGGCAGTGATGCTGAGAGATCGATGAGCACACTAGCCTATGGTTGGGTGGAACGTTCCAGCGGTATAGCTGGTTGTGGGGAGCTTCATTCAAAGATAAGTAGTCTTGCGTAATTACCCATGCATCTGTATTGTTTATGTGAATTATGATGAACATGTTAAAATGTGTTAGATGCTTGAATTAAATGTAATTTGCTTCCGCTGAATGTTAATTATTTATGCATTTGTGTATCTTGAGTTCAATTCATTTTATTTTACGTTTATGGGGCTAGTTCCCAGATTGATAACAGCAATAGTCGCATCCTCTCTTCAGTAGAGGGGCGGGGACGTGACAGCCATAGATGTAGCCTAAAGGGAGGATGATGGTGATAGTTAACATGCTTCCTATATGTAGTCGACCCTGCGTGGTCATGTAAAATATTATAAATAGGAGGGATTCAATAGTTAGAAGGTTGCTTTTTGGTTGGTTTTTCAATATTAGAAGGTTCTTTTAGATTGGTAGATTTTATAGCTTACTCTATGATGGCTAGTTGATCACTGTTAGTTTATGTAAGTGAGTTAGTAGAAGGAAGATCTTAGAGTTTGCGGAGGAAAGATGTGAGGTCTGAGTGGTAGAGTAGTCGGATGACTACAGGATCTAGTCATAGGTAGTGCAGTAGAAGAGAAGCTTTAATAGAGAGGTGCATATGCTAGAGAGGTTGATCCAGGATGTGTGCGGATCAGTAGATGGTAGTAGTAGAGTAGGAGAAATAATACAGAGAGCATGAGATCAAAAGAGAGTCTAAGCAGAAAGCTAGATCTAAGATAGTCTGCAGTCAAATACAGGCTGAAGCCACCATATATTTCTCATGCTAGATGAAGAGGGCCTTGTGGTTTTTCCCGGATGGGTTTCCACATGAATTCTTCTATGTGCTGATGATTTCCTGTGTATGTTTTTTATTTTTTATGTTCATGCTTATGTTTACGACGCAATTCTTGTCATAATTGAATGAATGTCGCACTCTCAATAGAAGTCCAAATGCATGCATAGGTTATTATGCACAGCATTTGAATATTAGTTTATGTTTACGCCGCAATCGATGTTGCACGTCTGTTATATTGCGCCTGTCTGTTAGAGTTCCTTTATATTCAGTTATTTTCAAGTACTAAGGTCGAATATGTGTCGCGTCGTTAGTAGTTAATGAATGATATGCCCAGTGTGCGCTACAGTTCTGCAGAAATGACTCCATGCTCACGACTTGGTCGAGCTCGTTGGCCACGTGCCAAGGGACTATAATCCCTCGACAATCCCAGAAACATGGTTCTAGTGGTTACCCATCAAATAGATATCTTGGGTGAGACTACGCTTGCTCTGCGGGCATTTCTGACGTTGCTTGCTCTTTTGGGCTGATATCTCGAGTGTTTGTTGGGTTGACGAGATGTGCAGAACCTAGGTCACATGAGTTAGGAAAAGTGGCCAACAGACTTCATGTGTATGATGATTGGGGGGGCGGGGGGGGTTCTTTTTGGATTCATCTTTGTCAAAATTCGTATGAACGGATTTGATTTCAATAATCCTAGTTTTACGTCGTGCTTCCTCCATGGTAGAGATGTTATGTAACTCTAGTTCATCATGGATGTGTTTTTTTAGACCGTGTATGTAGGTCTGTAGTCATTGGTCATCGGTTAACTCTAGAAATCGAGTTCACAGTGCTTCCCACTCATAGGTGTACTCATCGACACTATTTTTTGTTGTAACCTTGTGATTTTGGAAAAGACGTCTTTTTCTTCAACACAATGGAATATTTTGATGGTGTCGTTCCTGAAGCTAACCCAATTGTGAGAACATATTCTTGCAGTATTCGTCCACCATAAGTACCAGTTGTAAGCGTTTCCTTCTAGATGCATGGCACAATATTTAATTATCTCTCCTTTGTAATGGATGTTGTGGATGTCTCAGTATTCCTCATCTTTTTTAATCCATGCTATGCACTGTCGTTCATCCCTATCGTATTTGGGTAACTCAAATTTCACCTGTATTTGGTGTCTATGTGTATATGAGGTTGAGGAAGACATGTTGAATAGAGGATCGAGCTACTTCGGTGTTATGGGAGAGTTTGGTTGTGGATCATTTGATATTTGTAATCTATCCAAGATGGCAGTTAAAACTTCTTGATTTTTCTTTTGTTCTTCCTGGAGAGGATGGTATTCTCTATTTGTGACGTGATTTGTGTCCAACTTGATGTCAAATCGTCACTGGTTTGTTTGATCTTCGCATGGAGGTCATCGTAGTTCTTGTTAATCCTCTCATTGATTTTATCGAAACAAGCATTTAAGTCACCCATTGATCTGGTGATTGTTGGAATCTTCTCGGTGTCGAACATGGATTTATTTTTATTCGTTGTATGATGCCAGCCCACCACACTTTTTTAAAATAATTATAATAATATAAATTTTTTAACTAATAATAATATTAATAAATAATAATATTAATAATTATTATTAATATTCATAAATAATAATATTAACAATTATTATTAATATTAATAAAGAATAATATTAACAATTTTTTTTTGTAAGTTGAGGAACGTTGTATTGCTGAAAAAGAAAGTAATGATACAAACAGTTTCCGCTACCTGCCCGAGGGCCAAGTGAGGTGGAAAGGAATAGCTATTTCCCAGGAGAAAATCCTCGAACACAAAAGATGGATCCCAAAGAGGATCATACCAAAGGATAGATGAAAGAGAATAAATGACTAGGATATTGCAAAGAAGATGGGCACGGCCCTGAATCGGGCTGAGTCGTAGGTCTTCCTTTCTTTCCTAGTTATTTCTTGACTTTTATCCATACCCCAGAGGCTAGGGATACTAAGGCAAGCTGTCGGGCATCGCTGGAATCATGGTGGAGTTCCTTATCAGAATCTAAAGAGGAAGATTCATGATATCATTTTTTTCCCTTATGGAGGGCTGCATTTCATGTTTTCATCTTCTTTAGGAGGAAAGTGCCCCACAGGAAGAGGTAGAGTGGGTCTCTAATCCTGTTTTTTTGTGGGCGAGTCTTCTACAAGCTGGTCATCTTGATCAATTTCTTCCTGTGGGGGCATCCAAGATTTCCAGCTTTTGGCTCTGTGGTCCTTCGATTATTTTTGTTGCTGGGTCTTCCTTTGCAGGCATGTACTAAGAAAATGGCCCATGAGTCTATAGATATTGCACCTAAAGGCTGTGTTTTCATAGTCCAAGGGTTGACTCCAAATGGAGTTGCCTAGTTTCAGGTTGATCTTGTCGAGAAGCCCTAAAATGATGTCAATGGTGGCACAGATTTGAGCAAAGATAAAAAGACCTTGTGCTGAGTGAGAATCATCAGAGGACAAAAATCAACCCAGAGCGTCACCTATCCCTTTGAATACTGATTGAGTCCATAAATGGATTGGTAAGTTCAGAAGCCGTACCCAGATGGGAACCTTCGTCACTACCATAGTTAGAGGGTCAAACTTAGGGAACCAGGGGGTTATGAAAATCCCTGCAGAACCCTAGAACCAATGCCCTTTTCTCATAACCGAAAGAAGATCATCTCGTGAAGGAAAAATCACTAGCAAAAACTCTTTGGGGCATAGTAAAACCTGAGATTCCTCGAGCCAGTTTGAATTGATCCACATGATGAGATATTTCATTTTTTTCCATAATCCATTGAATCTGTAAATTAGGTTCTGCTCCTTGAACTGAAGAATGTTCCGAAATACTTATGGTTTCTTAATCTTCAAGGTGGGAACCTCCTCCGATTTGTCTATAATGTAGACGAAGTGAGCGCTTTGGACCGGATTTTGAGCCTTAGGGAGCCCTACTTGTGTTGCATCCTTGAAGGAATTAGGTTGACAATCATAGGGTCTATTATTCCCTCCCTGTAGACTAGAAACCAGGGAGATGCAAGCGTCCTTTAAGATCCCAAGGATGTAGAGTTGTCAGTGGTTTGAGAGTTGTCATCCTGCAAAGATGAGCCTCTGCAGTCCTGAAGGGGTTCCTTCTACCTGTTGAATCAATAATTTCAACTGCAAAATAGAGATTAGTGGGTTCACTCACAAGCAAAGAGAGGCCCCCTTCAGATATCTTACAAAAATCAAGAAGACCTTAGGAAATAGAGCGGCCAGGTCTGAAAGAGCTGGGTTAGCATGCATACTTCTTATCGCGGCTAATAGACCTAGGTTTTGTACAGGGATACGAGAATATCCACCCTATCATCGGGGGGTAGCATCCATACAAGGTGGTGGTGGAACGCTAATGACAACCAGTGGACTAAGCCTTGAAATATCCCATGCACAAAAAATATGGTGGCCATTGCTGTTGATCTTCTCCTCCCATGCAGGCTTGCAAAACGTTGCGGCTGACCCTGAATTGAGGCAAATCGTGGCTGAGATAGAGCTTCCTATTAGAGCAAAGGAAGATGAAAACAAAACCCTAGAAACCATGATCAGCACTCGTCCTTCTCAAAGAAATTGTTCGATCAAAGGTTTCAAAAAGAGGAGAATCCAATATTAACAAATATTATTAATATTTAAAAATATTATTAATATTAATAAATATTATTAATATTGTTAAAAAAATGTTAACAAGCCGTCACAACCATGTAGTAATGGAGAGCGACGGGAGGGGAGGAGAAACAAAAGTAGATGGAGTAGGAAGGTGGAGGATCGTACAAGTGGAGGAGCGCGCTTGGGATGCAGAAGGCTGGATGCAGGCGGAAGGGATGTGGGGGAAGTGAAATGGGGTGGGTGAAGAAGAAATGAGAGTCACAGGGATCGATGGTGGCGAGGGAGGTGGCAGCTGGTGGTGGAAGACAACGTGAGTGCGGGGGAAACGTAAGGAGGAGATCGGTGTAGCAGAGGAATGGAAGAATTGTGGAGAGGGAAGCACTGGTGGAGAGGGGATGAGAAGGTGGGAATAATAAGAGAGGAGAAGTGCGGGGAGAGAGGTTCAAGTAGAGTGAGGAGGGATGGGGAAAAGGAAGCAGAGAAGAACAATGCGAGGGGTATGAATAGAAGTGGGCAGTAGACATGGATGTGGAGGGAGAAGGTGGATGTGGCTCAAGCTTTGCGTGGAAGGTGGTGGGCTAGTTTCGAGAGCTGAGAGGCTCTGCTACCAATGAAAGAACAATGTAGGTGAAGAAGGACCGTAATGTCAAAAAATGTATGTAAGATAATGTAGGAGATTATTACTAATTACATTTGATTGGGATTATATAAGCCTATCTTACACCTTTTCACCAAAGTGCATGACTCTTTAATTTAACTATTCTTTAGTAATAATAAATTAATATTAATTATATTTAATATTAATTTATTATTATTTTTTTGTTACAATACCAAGCATAATATCCAATAAAAAATGATAAAACAATTTTAGGGAAAAGAGATCCAAGAAATGTTATTCAAAGTTCAAACCTATTTGTTTATGTTGAAATAGGCCAACATAATTGTTGAAACTACCTTGAATGTTGAGCATTAACTCTAATAAAAAACACTATTACACATCTAAAAGATAAGTGATTCAAAGAGTAGGGATTCCCCAAATAATTCATTTTTAGGATCCATATATGAATTTCTCTAGGCATCCAGATGCATTCAACAATGTTTTTTGTCAAAAGTTGTTACATATGTCGATAAAACACCTAAATTAACAAGTTTTTAAAAATTCCCTATCATATATAGTCAAAAGTTGCATTCTATATGGGTTAAGAAACAAATACTCAAAATGTATTCGGATTCAAAAATTTGAGAAGACAAACTTTTGCAGCTCATTTGAATAATAAGTGTTGAAATGGTTCTTGTGCCATCTCAAGTATTTGGGAGAAATGAATTCAACATATCAATGCTTCCCAAACCAAAATCTCATTTTGGACGTTTAAAACACATGTAACAAGTTTTATAGCATTATCCAAATGTAAAAGGCATGGTTGTAATATTCCATAGCACTTGTTTCTTACATGCAAAACATAGAAAGACCTAATTAAAAAATCATCGAAGAAAGAGAAAGGTCACATACCATGAATAAACATCTAACAAGAAAAATAAAATAAAAATCATTTGGATCCAAAAATCATCATGCACAATTTTGGAGTTGGATAAGAAGCATGAACAAAGTGAAAAATGATGATCAAACACACTTCTGACTAAAATATTCAATGAAGTTTTTCATTTCAATCCAAAGAATAAATTTTTCATTTGACATAATAAATTCCTAAGCAAAATGGCAATGTAGACATTATCATTCTGAAATGTATGGTTATAAAGTGACATTGATTATATAAAAGATATAAAAACAAACAATTCTCGAGGGATAACCCGGTTGGTTTGATCATTTATGTTAAGGGATAAGCATAATTCCCAGGGAGGTCTTGTGATTAATTATCTCTAAGTACTGCAAGAGAAGATCAAGGAAATCTACAACAACTAGAAATTAATATTGTCCTCCATCCAAAAAAAATTGGGAAGACTAATGTTGAGCATATATCCTAACATAATAGTTTCCATGTCTCAATAGATTGTGTGTTAGTCGTTGTTCAATTTTTCAAGATGGAGGTCCAAACAAGAGGGAGTCTAATTGTGAGACCAATGGGCCATGTAAAGATTGTGTGTTATCCATTTTTCAATTTCTCAAGATAGGGGTGAAAATAAGAGGGAATCTAATTATGAGACCGATGCACCATGTAACCTGAGGAGACCGTGTATTTTATTAATGGAGAAAATAAGAGCTTTTGTGTGTTGTTGGTGGCCATTTATCTTTTGTTTTGGGTATTTAATATTTAGTGTTTACTGACTCTATCTGTTGTTTTATATGTGAATCAAGAATAGAGTTGAACATTCCCACAAATTGTTTTTTTGTTGTACTAGACTCTTTCTACAAGTTTTGGGCGCCATATCAAAGAGAAAATAAATATATGTGGTGTTGGAAAGGTACCAACTTCATCATTATAAACAATTAATATGCACGAGGGTGAGGATAATTTATTTCTCTAGAAAAAAAGATATGAAAACAAGCATCCTTATTTCCACCACATGAAGAATAGACATGTGCTTAGGGGAAAGAGATAAGATTGGACATAGAACCTTCATGCAAGTATAGAATTACTTGATGAAATCCAAATCTTGGATAGCCTATAAATTTAAAAATTATCCAGGATAAAATGGAGAATTTAATGATCCATCAAGTATCATATGCAATTGGATTAATGACTAGAAACAAAGACTTAATGTAATTCTGGTGTGTTGCGATCAAATCATCAAGAATGTCTAGAGCAACAGCTAGAGGTAGAGTTTCTATTATAGGCACTACATTTGTTAGGATATGAGGAACATTACTTGAAATGATAATATCCTTCTTCGTTCCAGTGGCATGTTGAGCCTTCTTTCTAGTAGTATGCTTCTATTTGTTTCACTAAACTATTCCTGCAAAATGTAAAACAAATATACTATGAAAGAAAAATGTCAGAAACATAATCAAAATGATTTGAATTTCCATGTGGATATTTTAGACCAGGTTTATGGTGGAGTGTGATGCTCCATAGAAACTCTCAAACTACCTAACTAATGAGCATCTCATGATATGATGAAAGTGTGTTAGATCTTCGATAATCTATACTTGGCTTATGAGCAATTCATGATATTATGAAAGTATGTTAGATCTTTGAGTTTGTCAGGGGCATGACACAACTCCATCGTCCTATTTCCATGATGTGGTAAAATTGTGTTCGAACTTGAGTTGGGGATGCTCACGGTTGAGACCAAAATCCATTGCAAACATTGACAAAGTTCTTCTACTACCTCTAACTGTATATAAGATTAATAGCCCCATATTAACATAGTTGCAATGGTTATTAAATATACTTATAAAACTGGAAGACTTTAAGATAAGAATAAATTCAAAAAACAAGACTACATATTCTGATTAAAATGAGAAATGGAGATAAATACATAAATGCACATCTAGATTAAACAAATTCGAACATAGAAAGACCAAACAATCTCACAAAATGAAAGGGCATTGACTGCTGTGATACAAATCACGAGGAGTACAAAAATACCATTGTAGTTTGTAAGAACATATCATATGAAATGATAGAGATTTATCTCTCGAAGTACAACATTTATCTATTGGATTCACAAGGAGGGTCCCAATAACTTTCTGTGCATGAACTTCCACATTTCACAATGTAACCTATCAACCCTTTACATTGGTTAGTAAGACTGTACACTTGTCAATGTCCACATAAAAATTTTTATCATTCCCCATTGATAAATGTGATCAAAATGAATTGTGGAGAGTGTTTCTGCACTATGGGGTTGCATGAGTTATGGGATGGGTAAACACCTTAGGGAAATATTCACCCTTTTGAATTGATATCCCTATCTCGGGGATGGCCTCTGTCAAAAAAAAAAATGTGTGGCAGAGTGCTTATGGCTAGGAGGAGTGTCCTTTGTCTACAGTTAGTTAAAGGACAATAAAACATAAGTTCTTTAATTGTATTTTGAGTTATTCCATGGTTATATTATTGTTATGGTATTTGATCAATTTATTGTTTATGAGCATTGTAATACTGACATTATTTGAATGCATTCATGTAGAAATTTCTTGCACAATCTTTTGTTTGCATATAAATATTTGTTTTGGGTAGCCAGTTATATTTAATACCTCTATAAATTTAATAAATAATCTATGGAAAAAATTTGAGTAACAAAGGTGAATTTGGTAATTTGTTTGAGTACTCCATAGACCTAAAGGCATGTTTTGGTCACTCGGTATGTGACATTGACACACCCCTTGAAATTCACCAATGTAAAAATAGTTAACAAGTTGACCTAACACAAACTATGCCCATATTTTCCTAAGGAAATATAGAGGAACCTCCATATTATTCTACGGAGGCATGTTTTTGTCACTCGGTATGTGACACTGACACACCCCCTGAAATTCACCAATGTAAAAATAGTTAACAAGTTGACCTAACACAAACTATGCTCATAATTTCCTTAGGAAATATAGAGGCACATCCCTATTATTCCAGGGAGTTTTTCAAATGCCATAAATCATGTTTCCATCTAAAAGTATCTGAATGGTATAAAGGTGCACCAATCCATACAAATGTGTTCTTTGTCACTAATGCATGTAATTGAGTTCTTGGGTTAATAAACAATGTCATAATTTTTTTTATGGTGATTTAATGATCTCTAAGTTGGTCTTTATTTATACCATTCCTATTGTATTAAAAAATTCTATCCCTATAAGCATACATATTGGTTAATTTTCCTTGGGAATCTATAATGGAAGCTATAATTTCCTCTATCAAAGTTGTTAGTTACAATAGAGTGGGATTTCTAGTATTTTGCAATTCATTGCAAAGGGTTCTAAGAGATCTCAAATATGCATAAATTTCCATTAATATTTTGTGGTTAATGATTTGGTTTTGGTGCTCCTTGATGTGGTGGTGATTGGTTTGGGTTATCTTCAGGCTCCATTGTAATTATTTTTACTCCAATTTAATTAAAAATAGATTTAATTAAAAATATAGGCTTAGTTGTTTATTTACTTTTAAAACAATATATGAAAATAAAAACAAATGAAAAACAAAAATACTAATCTGGTATCCAATGAAGATGAAAGCAATATTCCCTTGTCTGATTGATTAGCTCTTGAGGAACTCCAAATCAACCAATCATTTACTTAATGTCTCCTAAAATACATAGTGTGGTGTATGGGTAAAATAGAGCTGGTGTGTGTCTTTACAAAAAACAAACAAAGTAATGCATGCATACTCCTGTAAGGATGACTTGGCATTCTTGTTGGCGGTTTGAGAATTCTCAAACTTGGAAACTAGGAATGTGAGCATGTTCGCATTCATGTATGAGTGCATTTGTGATGATTCCATTGCCTCTTTTGAGGCCATCATCTTTGTGTGATCACCCTTCACTATTTTTTTGTACTAAGCTAGTAACAATAGATTTGAACCTATGTAAAATAATGCATAACCAAGTGTTTATAGTAAATGTGTAAGATATTTTGAGATGAATTGCACTAGTGGAATATCATCAATAGTTCATGGATCATTGCTAATAAGAAAATTCTTGGAAAAAGATTTCATTCAATTTTATATTCAATTGATAAGAACCAAATATATCAATATATTCTTTCATTCTTATTGTTTATGCAATTTTGTAATCCATCTCACAAAATTAATATCAATGATAAAGTGACAAAAGTGTTAAGTTCACAAACTACATCCATGTAATATATCACGGAGATCCTTTCTTATGCCATTACTACCACTACCAACAACATTCTTGATCCTAATACAAATCTCATATCCTTAGTTTTAATACCTCATCCTATATAGAATGGAGGGAAAATTAGTGTTCTATTTGATCAATGCATCTTCTCAAATTTAACCCATAATTATTTTTTGGATTAGCCTTAAGTAATTGATGTAACATATTTGGGGACTGTTCGAGAAATAGGTTTTCATTATGGGAGCCATTATCCATGAGCCCTCACTCATTAAAATTCTTACCCTTATGAGATCCTTTAACAAGGAAACCTTCATCATCATCATGTTTACCCTCAAGCATGTCAACTAAATATCCTCAAGAATGTGAATTAAATATCAAAACAAAGTGAGTGTTTTCCATTGATGGTAGTCATATGGGTTTAAATTTCATCCATTCCCTTAGTGAGGAAATTTATAGCATACAATATTTATTTAATGATTATAATACTTTGAGTGTGGGTTATGTGATCATCAAGACCACCCAAAGGGTTACCCAAGAGCTATATCAACACCACAAGTGTCACAAGAAGATGATTTTGAGATAGGTCACAAATAATGATACTTGGGGGTCAACAGAAAAAATGGTTACTTGAAATCTATACTAATGTGATATGTCCAAGACAAAGAATAATTTTAGATAGGTCTTTTCCAATGGTACTATCCAACTCCATATTTTGTACTCCTTTTTCAATTTCGATGGGATTATAGCTCTAATTTGAGTAGTATTCTAACATAATTTCCAAACTCAAGCTATTTCAAAAGATAGATCTTATCCACTATTCATTCTATATAGGCTATGATTTGTAGGGTCTTAAAAGTAGAGGACTACTAGGAGTTATGGTTTTCTAAGACAATAAAGGGATTCCAACAATGACACTTGGACTGATCTTTCATGACTTTAACTAAGGAGGATAGACTATATCAATAACAATACTACATGATTCTAGGGTACATTAGAGTGATCTCCCAATCTATTATTCTTCATTTACTATAGAAAATAGATAGTTAATATGTTTATGTAAGGTTTGTTTCAAGTGTATTTAGGGAGATTTTGATATACCCAAGGATACATGGAAGATCAAATTTGTAGATAGATTACATGTCTAATGCACTACCACTCACTAGGTACTAACAAAGGTGTACAAGGGAAAACAACCTAGTAACCCCACTTTTATTCCTAATGTATTCTTCCCAAGTGTAATTTTAATTGTTAAATGATATATCTTTATATTTTAAAATGGTAGAACACATTTCTAGACTTATTTTCTTTTATAAAAATTGGGTATATGCTTCAAAAGAAAGCTACATTACCACTTATAATGTTCCATGGTAGTTAAAAAATTACAAATTACCACTTATAATGTTCCATGGTAGTTAAAAAATAATATAAAGAACAATATAGACAAAAACATAACTACATTAAATAAATAAAACTTTTATGATAAGTATTCAAAAGAAAACATAAGGAAAATATTTATTGAAATTTCGAATATGAAGTAATTTTTAATAAAGGTCCACTACAATATCAACTAATTTTCATAGCCCATTACATAGTTTCCACTATGATAAATAGTTTCTAATAGACCAAAATACTAATTGTCTTAGTGGGATTTCAATAACGAAGCTACAACAACTAGTTGATTAGTGAACTTTATTTAATAAGGTTAATGTACATATATTTTAAACCTAGTTTAAAAATCGTACATTTTCAATATTCTTTTGACTATATTTTTCTTTTATTTTGTTAAAAGAGTCCAATTACTTATAATTACTTATTAAACATTATTTAATAAAAATAACCACAATACATTAAGTAACAACCTATCACATAACTAATACATTAAGTAACAACCTATCACATAACTAAGGGAGAAAAGATGAACTAGAAAAAATGAACCATAGTGCATTAAATAACAACCTATCACATAACTAAGGAAAAATGAACCATAGTGTATTAAATAACAACCCATAACTAAGGGAGAAAAAACGAACCATAGATCTCTTCTTTCTTTGAGTATTTATAGTATATTATAAGTTTATAAATAAATACTTTTATCTTTTATTTATTTTTAAATTCAATTAATATCTTAAATTAGAAATTAATAAAATTATTTTAATATATTCAATAGAAAGATGAGTACCTTTAATTAGAAATTAATAAAATTATCTTGATGTTTTTAATAGAAAAAATAAATACCTTTTAAAATTAGATTTTACTTTGAATAGTTGGAAAGAAAATTTCTCGTAAATACAATCTCTCAAATAAAATAAATAAAATCTCTCTCCAATAAAAAGGAGGGTGGAGACCGGAAGTAAAGTGATAACCATAGATAAAATAAGGAGAGTGGTTTAGTTTTTTAAAACATAATTGATTTAAGTAAATTTAAGAAAATATTATCAATATTTTAAAATAAAATTGATGAATAATACTTAGATAACTATCTTCATGAAAAACGAATGCCTGTTGCGTAAAAACAAAAACATAAATTATATTTTAGAATAACAATGTGAGCAACCAACTTTATCTAAATTACACTTAGAATAATAATTTGAACAAAACTAATTTTATGAAAACTTATACCGAAAGAACTAGAAGAAACCTTCCTGGAAGTTTGAGAAATGTAGATGGGCTGGAAAATATAATATTGAGAGAATGTTGCTAAAAATAAGTGTTAAAAGATTGTTCTGACGAGGAAACATTGTTATTAAAAATGAAAGAAAGACTTGCTAAAAATAACCGTTGAAGGAGCGTTCTAATAATGAGTGTTGAAATAGTGTTCTAATTAGGAAACGTTGCTAAAATAACCGTTGAAGGAGAGTTAATTAGAAAATAATTTGAAGATGGACAAATTAACCATAATATTATAGAATATACAGCAAAAAAGAAATGTTAGTAAGCATCTTTATAATTGCCCCCACAACATTAGACCAATGAAAGTCAAATTTTCACCGCATACAATGGGATAACACAATTACCAAAAAAAAAAGGAGGAATTTTGTATTTTTTTTTAAATAAAAGCATTGTATTACTGCAGAAAAACTGTTTTACATGGTGAAACACAAAACAGGGCTGCTATTGCCCATGCCTTCTCTAGCCTTGCCCCTACCACAACTAATCAGACCATAAACCTTCCCAACCCAAAAGAGGGAGATCCCCGACTGTGCAGGGTTCAATCCCGAAGTTACAAACATAGCTCCAGAAGTCCAACCTAACTAAATCTATCTGAAACTGACAACCAAACATATTAATAGAGGAGATAAAGCCCAAAAACAGACACCCACAGAAAACTAAGGCAAGGCCTGCTGCCCAAGACCAGAGGAGTGGTTGTGCCGTGGGCACCCCATATGCTGCGTTGAAGGGTTCCCCCTCTGTGGGGGTATGATGCTGACACAGTCCTGGTGACGACCTTCCACCCGAAGGTTGAGACCTCCATCCACTCACTGCTCCAAATCAGGGCTGTACAGAGATATACCTGCATGTGAAGCAATCTGGTCCACTTTGAGGTGCATCATCTTGCAATCCACACTGAGGGACTCAATCTTTTTGCTCATGGACCAGCACTCTTCATTGTGCTCCCATGCTCCGGACGGCTCCAAGTCCCCTTCCTTTTTTGCCACCATCTCCTCCACCTTTGCTTCAATATTCATGGCCGCATGGGTTACCAGGTTCATTAAAACCCAATACAGTATGACAAGGCAATCATGGGCAGAGGCCCTCCCTACCGTTGAGCCTAGATCTGTGATCCGTCCTTCAACCCCCTCGTCCACCATCTCAATGGGGATCGACAAAACTTGCTCCCACAAAGCCTTCTCAATCCCCTCCGTGGCTTAACGCGCCATTAGTGGGATTCAGTCCTTAAAGAATTCCTCCGCTGCCTAAGCATGCAGCTCCGCCCGAGTGACCGCTCCCGTGCCATCACGGTTCTTGAGCTTCCCCTTATCCCAGCTCTTGGTTTCCATGTTGCTCGCACTCTTCCTCCCCAAACCAGCCCTTGGCGGAGCCATTTTCCTCCTCACTCTCCCCCTCCGTGCACACTTGCTATTCCAGTTTCTCAAGCAGCCAACCTTTCGTAAGCTGCTCAGCGTGATGCTCTCGACCTTAAGTGCACATATGAGGAGCCGAGCACTCACCCTGGGATTAATAAATTGGAGAAGAATGGCCATGATAATGGTTATGTATGAGATTCTGATCTCCCATATCTCGCAGTAATGCCCTTCTGAACTTGGCACGATTTGCATCATCATTCCCATCATCACTCCTGGATCACCATCCTGCAAAAAAACTATCCCGTCACTCCTATCAAGCCTACCGACATACTCCAGGTTAATGTTTGAAGGGTCATCCCGGATTACCATAATCTTGAGTTGCATGTCTACGTGTGTGGCTCGGCCGGATCCCCAGTCGATTCATTATTCCTTCTGTCCCTATCTCGATCTTCCATCATAGCCTCTATCACCTGTCCTCCCCTGCCTGTATCCAGAGCTACTAGCTGTCGACATCTAGGAAACCATTGTTTCGCCTCGAAGTCCTCCAGCCTACCCAACCTATGGGCCCCCCTTTCCTCAGCTCCAGCATTCACTAGCATATCTGCCACCTTGTTCGCGTCCCGTCTCAAATGGTGAAAGGACATTGTTGGATGGGATAGGATAAGGCCATAAAGAACTTCCAGCCTGCTGGCCAGGCGCCAACTCGATGACACTTTTTTCGTTGATCTTCCATGGCTTAGCTGCTTGGCCATCTGAACGAGGATGAGAGAATCATCTTCCAACATTGTAGGAAGCCATCCTTCCTTGATGAATATCTTAACACCTTTGAGCATGCCTTCCAATTCTTATGAATTGTTAGTGTCTTCCCCAATCGATCCAAAGAAAATATGCAATATTTCTCCCTCTGAGTTTCTGCAAGTTCCCCCAAAGCCTGCAGCTCCTGCGTTTCCCCTAGCCGCACCATCAAAATTTAGCTTGTATACCTGCCAAGGGGGGGGGGGGGCATGCATTTGGGCTTGAGATTCCGCAAGTCTTGATCCTCTCACGAATACCATCCAGCATTGCCTTGTTCAATCCCCAATCCTCTGCTATTCTCTTCTCGGGACCTAAAAAAACTTTGTCGTCCTCACTCCACTGCATGCTGTGGATGGTCTTCAGAAGGTTCGAAGTCAGAGTCTTCCAAACTTCCTCTGAGGAATGGAGCTTGTTGCGAAATATTCTCCCATTGTGCTCCTTCCAGACTACCCACATGGCGCTGCTTGGAAAAGCTTGCCATAAGGTGCGTATAATATTATTTTTGAAAGTCTTTGGGAGCCATTCTTTTAGGGTTCGACCCAGATCCCCTCTGCTTCTGTTTCTTTTCCGGATAATTGAGCTCCTCTATCCCACAGGTCTGAGGTGAATGGGAAAGAGTCTAGCAAATGATTCATGCTCTCCTCCTAGGAAGAGCAGATAACACATCGAGACGAGTCTTGAATTCCCCTCCAACGTAAATTCTCCCCCGTCAGAATCTTGCGTTTGACCACTAAACAACAGAAGGTGGATACTTTTGGCCATGTGTTGGTTTTCCATATTTTCCCCTAGATCTTGTCTTCCTTGTCTTGGGTTCTAATTCTGATATTGTAATCTTCCTTAATGCTAAAAGTTCCTTTTTGGCAATAGCCCCAGCGGAAGATATGATCCCCTTCTTTAAGCACGATGCAGTGCTCCTGGAGTTCACCCATAAAGTCTCTGATATCTACCTCCAGGACATCTTCATCTCCTTTAACTGGGGCCGCCCATCACCGCTGGTCTTCTTGGGACGCCAAACCCTAGTATTTATTGACTTTTGTTCTGCCTTCCTCCAAGCGTCTGGCTCTAATGTGTCGCCATCGAGGATCATTCCCTAGTTTGGGAAACTGGTTCCATGAATCATCTTAGAAGTGGGATTAGTTCCCTGCTTTAATCTCCCAAAAGCTGTGCTACTGAATTATTTTTCACCCCGCCAGCGCTTTTTACCAAATGAGAGATCCTTGCGAGGTCGCATTATATCTTATTCACTGGGACTTAGGTCTATCTCTTGCATATTTGATGCGCTAAATTTTCGCCCATGGTTCCTTCGTATATTTACACCACCGCCACCATATCTTAGCTCCCTGAATTTCGCCCATGATTTCAGGGTCACGAAGGCTGCACACCTACTCCCAGCTGACCAGTGAGAATTTGGCCTTGGATTGCCTTCCTATCCACAATAAATTCCTCTGAATGCTTTAAATCTCTCGAAGGATAGACTTAGGAGACGAAAGAACTGAAAAAAGATACATAGGCATGGCCTCGAGGACCGACTTAACCAGGACTAATCTACTTGGAAAATTCAAGGGTTTAAGAGTCCAATTTGCCAATCTAGCTTTAATCCTGTCTAGAATATCTTTCGAAGACACCTTTCGAATAGCTCCCTTCCCTAGGGGAACCCCCAGGTATTTGGAGGGCATGGTCCCCTTGGGGAAACCCAAAATCCTACCAATGTTTCTCTGAGTGACGGTGGGAGTGTTAAAGAAAAATACCTGAGACTTTTCTGCATTGATAGCCAGTCCTGACACCTTAGCAAAGAGCGACAAACTCAATTTGAAAGCATGGGCCTCTTGGACTGAAGGGTGCCACATTAGCATCGTATCATCCACGAACTGCTGATGACTCTGTTTTTCCATATCTTCGTGAAGCACCAGACCCCTGGTCCTGCCAGCTTCTGCTTGTGCTTGGATAAGCTTGCTTAACCCTTCATTAGCCAGAATGAAGAGGAAAGGGGACATTAGATCCCTCTGTCTAATTCCCCTTGTGGGGGAAAATAGGCTAGATGGGAATTCATTCAAAAGGATGGAATAGAAAGGAGAGGAGACCAAGGCCATCACCCATTCTACCCATTCTCGACTGAAGCCATGTGTTATAGCTGATTTTACCACACATGGCGAATCACACTTTTATGGCCTTCCCTGTCCCTCTGCAGACTCCTTAGACCCCATGGACCATTTTTGTACCTTTGATGTTTCCAATATCGTCCCTAAAAACATGCAGTAATTGTCATATGCGAATTTTAATCCCTTTCTCATGTATATATGCGGATTTGACCCTTAAACCCGCATACATCAGGATGTGTGCAAAAGGCCAAATGATTTTGTAGTTTTCCTTGATGTGGATCCGACTCACTTGTCTCTTGGCCTTCCATATGCCTTGAGATCACTCGGATTTGACCTTCCATTACCCCATTGAAGAGATATATAAGGAACCATTTGGATACATTGAAAGGGGAGGAATTGAAGAGCAAGAAAACTATAGTCCATTGTTTCCGAAGCTTATACTTGAGTTTGCATCCCTTTGTCCCTTGGACCAATTTGTGGTCTTCCCAAGCTTTCCTTTTGCTTGTGAGCTTGCTATCAAGAGATGGAGGATTGAAGTAGTGGAGGCCCAAGTGGGGGACTCAGTTTCTCCCATTCGCAGACGTGCCGACAGAGGTTGTCACTATTGTAATTTTTGTTTTATATCAATAGAAATATCTTTTCCTGCCCAATAATGTGTATTTAAATGAGTATTTGATTCATGGATTCTTTTAAATGCTTATATGTTATTGATTATATATGCTAGAGTAGGTCTAACACAATTATATATAGCATGCTTGTCTTGTTTGTTGAATGTTGAGAAAGCAAATTGCTAATACAAGCAAGATTGGAAAAGCTCAACGGGGATCTACATCAACTGTCCGGAATAAGGTACGAATCAAGATCCTTTAGTGTTAGATATTTGGTTTCTCTTGCATATAGGGAAGGATTGATTTCTGGAGTTAATCTGTCTTTTGTGGTACCCCAAGCCATAGGAATTTCTCTCTGTAATAGAAATGGCAACTCTACTGGGGAGTTCCTCATCGTTTTTCCTTTGGGGGTTTTTATCATCACTCAATGTTCTTGAATTTCTCTGATTTCTCTATTTCTGAGTTGGGTTTGGGGGAATGTTTACCTGGTAGTGTCTGATAGGAGTGAATTTTGTCTCAACTTATCTGTTTGCCTTCATTTTTATCTCTTTTTCTTCCTGTACACGATTTTTTGCCTCAAAGTCACGTGTACACGCAGTTTTGACTGAGATATCTGCGTATATACGCAGGTTTTCTGCACACAGTCACATATGCCCTGAGTTGTACCTTTTAGAAGAGGATTGAGTGTTGTTGGGTGAGTTTTGATGATTGTTGAGTCTCCTTAGATGCTTTTAGAGTATATATACACCTCTGTTTCTGACTAGAGACGCCTTTTAGGGTAATTTTTTTTTTTAAGAATGTTCTTGACATTGCATTTTCGATTTTTTGTTTTAGGATTAGTGCATTAGGTCTCTTTTACCTTAGTGCTTTGTGTGGGTGTTGTTTGAATAGTGCTTGCAGAATCTGGGGCTGGTAGAGTCATTCCTTTTCTTTATTATTTCATTTATATTCAAAAAATCCAAAAATATTTACTTCTTTGCATCATTATGCAGCATTGCACTTTGCATTTTGCATGGTACTTGCACTAGGTTTGCTTAGAGAAGTATTAGTCGGGCCTTCATATAGGAATGATTGCATTTGTCATTTGAAGAAAATTTTGCATTTCACATAGTAGCATGCCCTGTAATAAGCCAAATAAAATCAATGCTGAATTAAAATGGATTACACTATTTTATTTTATAGGGTACACCAACAAGATTAGGTTTTAGGGTCTTGGAATAGTTCATTGTGAGTAAATTCTCCAAGACCACTAAACAGCAACATGTATGTGTCTGTCTAGGTGAGAGTGTGAAATTCCTTGGTATAATTAGTGTTTCTTAGGATCCTCCTCTTACAAGGGAGTTAAGCACGAGGCAATGTGAGTGGTAATTGATTGGGATGACCCCTAGTCATAACTGAGTAGCACCGAAGATATTTCCAGGATTGTATTCATATCTGGGGGCTCTTTCGAGGGTTTCGGGCTTTGCTACCCTTCCGATACGGTCAATCTTGCATGTGACTATCCTCCTGAGCATTGATTATATTGAGGTGACCTTAGTTTCCTTACCTAGGTTATCGAGGGGGTACTTCGCAGGGGTTATTCTGTAGGTGTCCTGGCCAGGTTGGATTCGGACAGCATAGTCGCTATATGCGTTGAAGCTGAGGGCCACAATAATTGGTTATGAACCTCTGCTTATTGTGTGTGGGGGTCTTAAGCCTCTCCTAGTAGAGACATACCTGCTTCATTTGGGAGCTCACATATCCTACCCTTGTTTGCTTGTGATTGGGTTTATATTATATAGGTGTTTGCTCTATGCATGCTAACTTGCTTAGGGTTTGTGTAATTAGAAGAGCCTTTTTCAGTTTTTGAGTCATTGTGGATTCAGGTGCGGCACTTCACCATTCTTGTCGTTTAGCAGGACTTCCGCCTTCTACGCCTCCTCCTCGTTTGGGAGAGAGAAACATATAGTCCAGGAGGACTACTTCTCACATTAATTCACACACTATGGGAGATCACGAAGATGAAATTCCTGAGTTGTCTTCTCCTCCTCATGAGGTTGGGGAAGAAGATCCTACTCCTGTATATGATCCTTCACCTGATATACCTACACACTCTAAGTACAATCCTTCAGCTGATATACCTACACATTATAGGTATGATCCCTCATTCATAGGTCGTTGGTATTCGATGCCGGGCGACGAGACTCATCATGATCCTGCGAGCACTAGTTATGTTAGTTATGGCATGTTTGGTATCCCTGCACATGATCCGACACACCATGCCGAGTCAGAGTTTGAACCTAACACTACGCCTAGGGGCACTCCTATTCCTTTCCATGTGGAGAGATTTGGAAGCACGAGTCACATTGCACCCTCCATCCCGGAGGTGGAGGCTACATCATATGTTCGTCCTAGACCTAGTGTTAGTAGTCCTATTATGATACCAGAACCAAGACGAGTGATTGTAGGGAATACCACTTACATCACTTCGCATGTCCCTTCGTTTGCTATTCCTAGTTCTTCGAATGCTATTCCTCTCCCTCATTCATGTGGTCCTTCGGGCCGGAATGCTGCTACTAGTAATGTTTGTACTACTGCTACTCGCGTAATTATGTCTAAGGGTCAAGTACCTCCTATTGTCTCGGGAGGTCATATTCCTACTTATGGAATGTCCTATGGTCTATCGTAGGGAGTTCCCCATATTCCTGCTTATGGAGTTTCTCATGGGACATCTCAGGGAGCTCCTCATGGACAATATTATGGACCGTAGTATGGACAAAGTTATTCACCTTATGGGTACAGGTATCAACAACCCGCTTACTCCCTGAATTATGGATTTGTAGCTCAAAATAGTCAAAGTACACCACATTATGGTGCTTCCATGCCACCCTACATGGGTCAAATGGGAGGAGGATACTATGGCCATGGCCATGGTGGTTACGATAATCAGTCTTATGTGAACCAAAATTATCAAGGAGAGGGCATCGATCTGCTCAACCTAGGCTCCCTTTCCTTGCAATGTTAAATTTTCCTGACTTGTTGAGACTAACAAACGATCTCGTAACTTATGACCCGGCTTGGCCGGCTGTCCCTACCAAGATTCCCTGGGACATTCCCAAATTCGAGGAAAAACTAGGAGAATATCCTAGTAAACATGTTACTACATTTCACCTTTGGTGCTCTTCTAATTCCTTACACGATGATTCGATCCGTTTAAGGCTGTTTCAACGCACCCTCACCGGGCCTGCAACGAAATGGTACATAGAGTTACCTAGGGGGGAATTCGTTTTGTTAGATCACCTCGCTATGAATTTTCTTAATCACTTCCAACTACCAGTGCATTACAATGTTGGTACAAAACTCTTGTCGACATTTTGGCAAGACAAAGCCACGCATATCTCGGACCATATCCAAGAGTGGCGTAGACAGAAGAGATTGATTAAAGCTTTCATACCGCTGTAGTTTCTCCTCGACTGGTTCCTTAAATAGTTACTGCCTTATATAGCAAAGGATGCTTCTATGTCCGGAGTTCAAAATGAGAAATAAGACATTTTAAGGGCACAGAAATTGGATTTGATTTATGCTCAATCCGTATTGTTATATGAGATCATTCCTAACGCTCCGCATTCTAGCTTTAACCCTAAGGTCAAACTTGGACCACATGCCGATGGCATTGTTGGTTGTATGCGGATTCGGTTGAGAAACAGGTGAGTCAATTGTCTATCAACCAATTTTCCTCGGGACAAGCCACAGCTTTGTCTCAACCCACCCAAATGACGAATGTGCTTTCGGTGCAATCGTCGGACCAGAAGGGTAACCAGCAACCCGGAAGGAATAAGAAAAAGGGTAAAAACAATCATAAGGGTGGGAATAGGAATGAGAATGCCAATTCTAATGCCAAGAATGCCCACAATGATAGGGGTACAAGCAATCTAAACATAAGGTTAAGTTTCCTTGCAAGTTGTGTAAGGAAGACCACCTCACTCACTCGTGCCCTCGTATGGAAGACGCCTCGAGATTCATAGCACAGGGCCCAGCTATGTTGACCAACCCTTTACCACATAATCAAAACATGAACTCGAGGACCCATGATCAGTCTGGTGGAGATCAATATCTGCTGGAAGCCAGTAATGGCCATGGTTGCATCAATATGGTGCTTGCTACTAAGGTTGTGACCTGTGCAAAGGACTATGGTTCGTCACAACCAGACCTTGGAAAGGAACCTGTTCCACACGGGAGTCCTTTTCGTATTGAAAACCCTATGGATAAACCTAAAGTCGCACCTCACATTCCTAAGGGAGTCCTAAAGCGTTCGGGACACAATCCTAATGCCCGAGCCACCCAGAACTATTCAGTTGTCAAGGTTTTGGGCCACACTCCTTGTGCGATGTCTACACTTGAAGTACTTCAAAGTTGACCTTTGCAAAGGAAGGCTTTGCTTTTTTCTCTTGGTGTTAACGATGATAACTCTTCGTCCGTCATCAAACTCGAAACCGCAGGACTACAGCCTCTCTTGCCTTACTATGTGTCTCTCATGATTCATGTAGAATGTCTTAACAAGACCATCAAGCGCACTGTGATTGACGAAGGAACTGCTGCTTCCATGATGTCTTTGTCGTGTTGGAAGGGTTTGGGTTCCCTCAAGCTGTCTAAATATGCTACCATGTTGACTGCTTTTGCTGGTAGATCATTTCAGCCGCACAAAATTATTCCTTCTCTTAAGGTCTGTTTGGGAGGGAAGAGCATCACAATTGAGGTCGAGGTGGTTGATGCACCCCTTGACTACAATCTGTTACTGGGTAGGAATTGTATGCATAGTATGTAAGTTTTAGCTTCTTCTCTATTTCGAGTTGTAATATTTCCATTTGATGGGAATATTGTTATGATTGATCAGACATCATTCAAAAATCCGAGTGTTACTGCATCATCAAGAGCTTCTATCCTGATTATCGATCATTCTCAGCTGAAAACTGGGAGTGTGGGTGTTGGCATGTATCCATTCCTTATGGGAAGTTTTAGTTGTCTTGCACCCATTCTTATGATCGGGTCTAGTTTCAGTGGGGCTTCATCTTCATTAAGATTAGTGTCTTTTTGCACTACCCATATGGAAGATTCTTGTATCCTTCCTACACCAAGTCCTCCAAGTAAGCCTATCAAAACAGACATGCCGTTGCATGAAGCAATGATAGCATATCAAGCAAATCTTGAATGTGTTGCAGAGCCTAGTCTTTCCTCTTCGCGAATGGAGGAGGAGGACCCATATGTGCTACCTGCATGGGAAAAAAGTCTTCTCACACACATGATTGCCTTGATAGTGTTTTTCCATCATATGAAGCTATTATTGAGGCCATGTCTGGGGTTGAGCCACCTTGGGAAGAGTTGCATCATAGATCTTATTTTCTTCCTGAGCTTGACCGTTTGGAGTGTGAAGACTTTACGGAGATTCTTAGTGAGAGAATTGGTAGTCCCGTGGTTCCATTAAGCTCTCCTAGTCTGATGGCTGATGGAAACATGGAAAATATATCTCCTACCATCCCTATCAATATCTCTCACGATCCTAGCAAGATTGAGAATGTCTATATTGGGGCAGAATGTTCCCATGCTAAGATTCAAGAGTATACCAAGTTGTTCAAAGAGTTTCATGATTTCTTTTCTTGGTCATACAAGGAAATGCTAGGTATCAACCCTCGCATTGTTGAACATGAGATTAAAACTTATCCCAATGCTAAGCCTGTTTGACAATGCTTGCATGCGGTGAATCCTAGAAAAGCACCCACGATTAAGGCTGAGATAGAAAAGCTATTAAATGTCGGTTTTATTTATCCCGTTCCCTTGACGGAATGGGTTTCAAACCCCATTCCGGTTGATAAGAAGCAGGGAGTGATCCTTATATGCACTAATTTCCGTGACTTGAACTGTGCCTGTCTTAAGGATAATTTTCCCATGCCATTTATTGATCATATTTTGGATGAGTGTGCGGGAAGCAAGGTATTTTCCTTATGGATGTCTTTTCCAGATACAATCAGATACAGATCAAACCTGAGGACCAACATAAAACCACATTTATTTGTACTTGGGGTACCTTTGCATATCGGAAGATGCTTTTTGGCCTTAAAAACATCGGAGCCACATTTCAGGGGGATATGAGGTTGATCTTCCATGATCTCAAATCGATTATTGAAGTCATTTTGGATGACCTTGCTGCTCCTTCTCGTCAAAGGATGTGTCATTTCTACCATTTGAGATTAGTGTTCGAAAGATGCTGCCATTATTTGGTTAGGTTAAATCCTCATAAATGCATCTTTTGCGTGAAGTCTGGTCGCTTATTAGGGTTAATTGTCTCCAGGGAGGGTATAAGAGTTGATCCCTTAAAGGTTGAGGCAACACTTCAATTGTCTCCCCTGAGAAACCTTAGACATCTTCAATGTTTTCAAGGCATGGAAAATTTCTTGCAGAGATTCGTGGTTAATTTTGCCAATTTGACTAGAGGCTTTATGCATATTTTGAAGAAGGACACTACCTTTTGCTAGGATGAGCAAGCCCAAGAGTCATTTGATGCACTTAAACAAGCCTTAGCATCGGCCCCCGTGATTATTCCACCCGACTATAGCCATGAATTTTTGCTTTATGTGGCCGCATCCATGGAGATGATTGGTATGGTTTTGGTTCAAGAGGATGAGGAGCTCCATGAGTATTTCTTATATTATTTGAGCCAAAACCTTATAGATGCGGAGATCTGTTATTCCCATGTGGATAAACTTTCCTTAGCTACCGTTCATGCGGTTCAAATATTGAGACACTATATTCTCCTTCGCCAAACCTTGGTGGTAGCCCATGTCAATCCATTTCAGTTTGTCCTCACTAGAAGGATGATAGGGGGAAAGTATAACTAGTGGATTGTCAACTTGCAAGAATTCAATCTCGAGTTTGTTTTGGCAAAATCGAAAAAAATCGTTGGTTTTTGCTGAGCTTATATCTTATTTTCCAAGTGAAGAGGAGGAGGAAGTTTGTGAAGATACGTTTGTCGATGAGCACATTTTCCCAATCTCAACTTTTGATCCATGGTATGGGGATATCATCATATCTTTACAAATATTGAAGGTCCCTACTCACCTTTCACGGGATGAATGAAGACGGTTACGTCACGTATCCAAGAACTACCTTATAGTGGATAACACATTGTACTGTCATGGGGTAGATTCCATTTTACATCGTTGCTTAACTCATGAGGAGGCTGAGCTTGTGCTGAATGATTGCAATGGAGGGGCATGTGATGGTCATTTATCTGGGCTTTCTACAGCCCAAAAAATCTTGAGAGCGGGTTATTTCTGGCCTTTGATCTTTAAAGATTGTGTCAATGCGGTCAAGAAGTGCCGCCCTTGCCAAGTTTTTGCATGCAATATGCGCTCACATCCTGCCTCGTTACATTCGATTATCACCACTAGTCCCTTCACTAAGTGGGGGCTTGATTTCATGGATTTCAACCCAGCTTCAGCTAGGGGGCATCATCATATTATAGTGGATATTGACTATTTCACGAAATGGGCTAAGGCTATGCCCACGGTTAAATCCAATGGTGAGACAGCCGCACATTTTGTATTCAACCAGATCATCACTCAGTTCACTATTATGAAGGATCTTGTATATGACCATGGTAAGCACTTTCAGAATTGGATGATGGAAGAGTTGGCCTCAAAGTTAGGGTATAAGCAGGATCATTCCTCTTCTTATTACCCTCAAGCGAATGGATAGGTTGAAGCAGTGAACAAATCACTTAAGTCCATTCTCCAGTGAACCATCACACAAAGCAAGAGCAACTGGCATATCATGTTATATCCTGCTTTGTGGGATTATAGAACTGCGGTTAAGACTGCCACTGGTTTTTCTCCATATCATCTTGTACATGGAGTGGAGTCTGTCTTGCCGGTTGAATGCGAAATCCCTTCATTGAAGCTAGCCATAGAGCTCTTACCAGACACTTCCCCATTGGAGGAACGTTTGGTCCACTTAGAGCAGATTGGTGAGCAGCGTCAAGATGGCTTAGTGGATCTAGAAGTAAATAAGCATCGCGTTAAGGTCCAGTATGATAAATCTGTCTGTCCGAGGAATTTTAGTGAAGAATATTTGGTCCTTTTTTGGGATCAAGCTAAAGAACCCTTGGGGGAAGGAAATTTTAACCCCATGTGGCATGGTCCTTATGTTGTCAAACGTGTGTTAGAGAAGGGTGCTTATGAGCTAGTAGATTATGAAGGGACAGCCTTGGCGAATTTTAGAAATGGGCTCTATCTTAAAAAGTACTATGCATGATTCTTAGCCAGGGTTGATTATTGTATATTATTGTACAATATTTTGCATAGTTAGGTTTTTCTTATGGTGATTGGGTTGTTGCCATAGCTTTCATTTCTTATTGAAGATGCCAATGGATTCTTCCATCTATATAGGATTCGCTGATGGTTTAGCTGTCACACTCAACACTCAGCCTCTGCTGCTTGGGTGATTTATACTCCTACAGGTTAGATATTGTCTTCAGGAGGCATATGTTCACGACCCTCTTCAAACAAGGCAGCTGAATATAGTGCCATTATTGAGCTTCTACGAGATGCTATTTCGCATGGTGTTTTCTCTCTTGAGGTACATCTTGATTCACAGTTAATAGTGTCATAGCTGAATGGCTTATATCATGTTAGGGATCCAACATTATTACGAAGATTCTTATGGGTGATATTATTAGAATAACAATTTGACAACATAACATACATACATGTTCCAAGAATTTATAATCAAGTTGCTGACTCATATGCTAACTATGTGTTAGATTGGCATTTGTTTCACAGACTATAAGCTCATCAAAAACATACATTTTTACACATGTAAATAAATAAAATCGATCATCATAAAAAAATTTCATTAAACATTCAAAATGTGATAATACATAAGTGTCATAATACAAAAATGACGCTTTCGAGCCACTAAAGTATAATATGCAGTAGTACAAAATATGTCACTCCCAGGTATCTAAGCCTAGGGAGGAGGATGGGGGTTCTGATCATAGAAAGTCACCACGGCTTTAGCTAACCGTCGAAACAACCGCACTCATGCTCGTGGTACACCCACCACCTGACGATGCATGTCCTCAAGAAAGTCCTCAACTTGCACCATGGGCACCCTATGTGTCAGTCGTACAAAGTTTGTGTGGATGCTTTGGAGCGTCCGCTATGCACCCACACCCATGATGTCATCTCCTCGTCCCCTCCGTCTATGACAAGGGAAACTGTCAGGCCGTCGTGGTCTTACATCTGCATACATATGACAATATGTCACTATGTATCGTCACGCAAAAACATGTCTTTTGGTTCTATATATCAAAAAACACAAAAAAATTAATAATTCAAAAAACTTAAAAAAGAGGGTTGGGATTCATTACCAATGTCACTGGGTGCTGATCCTAGTGGTAGGGGCATGTCGGGATCTACATGAAAATCTATCCCCGCATAGGGTTAATCATCAATGGCAACTATCTGCCGCTGCCACCATGGAAAGAAATCAGTTGGGTAGGGGTTGGACACCCTACCTCCACCCAGTCTGCGCATCGCATTTGCCCAACCTCGTGTTATATTTTTATCATTCAAGCTAGCATTATGATCTTAGAATCTTTAACTGAGAGAATAACATGCACATCAATAAAACACAAGAGACAAGAGACACAAAGAATTTTCCTTGAGGAAACCATAAAGGAGAAAACCCCACAACTTCCTCAGAGATAGAATCAGCACCAAAATAGAAAATCCCAAAACATAAAGATGATCTCCACATCTTCTATCTCTCTCTCTCTCTCACACTGAGAGAAATTCTCCTCTCTCACTCATGAGCACCAATAAGTGAGTGTGAGTGTTATGAGTGTGATAAATAGAGAGGCTCACTCTCTATTTATATTCTTTCTTTCACTTGAAGTGCACTCCAACATGTCGGCCTCACTTAACAATTACTTACTAGAGCCGACATCTCTTGGAGTGTCTAATAACTCTAGTTCCCCTCAACTTGTGGGGAATTTTCCCTCTGATCAACAAGGAAGGTTAACCTTGACTTATATGGTGTGGACTATTGCCCTGACTTACAATGACTCACCTAGGGTTGACTTCACTAGGATAGTCTAATAACCCTAGGGCCCCACAACTACGGGTACTTTAACCCTTGACCAATAGGAGGGTTACCCACAATGACTTAACATGACTTTCACATTATAGAAACTTCCCGATTGGAACATCGGGGCATGACATGACTCAAACACATCTCGGAATAAACATCGGGTTACAATACATAAGAAATACGGATGAATACATTCTGAAGTTACAAATACATCAACACTCCCTCTTAACTAGGAAGGTATTCTCTCGACACAATTTATCAGCACAAGTCTTCTTCTCTGTATCATCTGAATCATAGTCAAGTTCTCATCATCTTTATCCTCAACTCATCTTCATCTTCAAGTCATCATAATCTTTAGGTCATCTTCATCTTCAAGTCATCTTCATCTGGATTTCGATCATCACTCGATCTGCATCATCATCACTGGATCTGGATCATCACTTGATCTAGATCATCATCACTGGATCATCATCAAGTCTAGATCATCACTTGATCTGGATCATCACTACTGGATTATCAAATCTAGATAATTACTTGATATGGATCATCAGTGAAGCAGGATCATCATCACATATGGATCGTCACTTGATCTAGATCGTCATCAAGTCTGGATCATCACATCTGGATCACTTTATCTGGATCATCATCAAGTCTGGATCATCATCACAACTGGACCATCACTTGATATGGATCATCATCAAGTTTGGATCAACACATCTGGATCACTTGATCTAGATCATCATCAAGTTTGGATCACATGCTATCTCATAATGGTGCTATCTCGATTCTTCTCGTGGCAGGAAGTTCTACAGATTCAATCATGTAGGCCTACCCTTCATGTAGGTCTTCATCAGCGCTTATATCTGACACTTAAGTCAGAATGGCCCGCCCAGCTCTTACATCTGACCTCATCTTCTCAGAAAGGCATGCCCAGCACTCACATCTGACATCATCCTGTCAGAAAGGCCCAGCACTCACATCTGACCTCATCTTGTCAGAAAGGCTCAACACTTAAATCTGACCATGTGCAAGCACACCGCATCAGAAAGACTCTGCACTTAGATCCGACCTCATCCTGTCAGAAAGGATCAGCACTTACAAACCAACCATGCATGAAGCATTGCATCGGAAAGGGCTTAGCACTTACAAACCGACCATGCACGAAGCACCACATCGGAAAGGGATCTGCACTTACAAACCGACCATGCACAAAGCACCACATCGGAAAGGGATCTGCACTTACAAACCGACCATGCACAAAGCACCGCATCAGAAAGGGCTCTGCACTTACAAACCGACCATGTACGAAGCACCGCATTGAAAAGGGCATGCACTCACATCTGATCATGGAGGAACAAATCCTACCATCACATCAGAATGGCCCCCAGTTCCAGACTGAGCTACGTGGTAACTGACCAGGCGCCTCCATTCCTAGAATGGCAGTTTCCCTTACATCTAACCTACTCATCAGAATGGCCAACACTCACATATGACATGGGAGGAACCTAATCCTTTAACCATGATAGAATGGTTTATCCCTTACATCTGATCAAGTGGGAACACATGATTCTATCACATCAGAATGGATTCTCAGTCGTAGGCTGAGTTTTCCTGGTAACTGGCCAAGTGTCTCCATTTCTAGAATGGCAGTTTCCCTAACATCTATCCTACTCGATAGAATGGCCAGCACTCATATCTGACATGGAAGGAACCAATCCTCTCACCATGACAGAATGGCTTAGCCCTTACATCTGACCATGGAAGGAACCAATCCTCTCACCATGTCAGAATGGCTATGGGTCTCATCACTTTCTCTTGGAGGAAACCTCAATCTAGAGAACACCAAGCTTCTCCCTGAAGTACTCGATATTCATCCTAGCCAATGGCTTCGTCAATACATCAGCTATCTGTTCCTTCGCCGCAACATACTGGAGCTTCACTACTCCCCTCTGCACCATATCCCTGATATAGTGATACTTGATCTTGATATGCTTCGACTTGTCATGGAACACTGGATTCTTTGACAACTTCATGCAACTCTGGTTGTCACAAGTAGCATCCAACTAGAGATCAAATATATCAGACAGTAGCTTCCACAACCATACTGCCTCACAACTAGCTAAACAAGCTGCGACATACTCTGCTTCAGTTGTACTCAGTGCCACACAGGATTTCTTTCTGCTAAACCAAGAGATCACACCTGATCCCATACTGAAGCAACATCCTGAAGTGCTATTCCTATCAATGGCACTTCCTACTCAATACAAATCCACATAATCTTTTGATTCACCTCATACATGAGCCCATATTCAACTGTACCCTTCAGGTACCTTAGTACATGCTTTGCAATCATCAGGCGAACATGTCTCAACGTGTTCACAGCAAAGCAAATATATGGTATCGTATTCATTAGGTACATCAAGGAACCGATCATCTGATGATAAATCATAGCATCAACCGTCTCCGATGAAGCAACACTCAATAGATTCAAGTTCGATTCCATAGGTGTGGTCATGCAGTCCATCATCCTGAACCTCTTCAGGATCTCTACTGCATACTTCCTTTGTACACACCTCCATGCCTAGAAAATAGTGCATCGACACATAACAGGAGCATCACTAGTCTTTCACCTTCAACCTTGAAGCAAAGGTTGGAATCCAATTTACTCTCAGTAAAGCCTATAGTCATCGATAATCTATCCATCCAGTCGTACCATGTCGAACCTCAAGATATTCTATACTCCCTCTAAAGCAGAGCATCATACTCCCTCTATCTTCTATACTCTATGCACTGAAGCATTTCGTACTGGAGTGACAAGTAGCTTCCCATGCTACTAATATTCTATGTATCCATATAGTGTATAGACTTTCATCTTCAACATTGTAGCAAAAGTTAATATCTTCATCAAGCTAGCTACAAATGTCTCTTTGTAGTTTATGCCTTCTTTTCGTGAGAATCCTCGTGCTACGAATCTTTCTTTGTATGATGTTTCCATCTACTGCATGATGGAACTACGAACTTCCCTTCACGTATCGATACTATATCCTAGACATCATTCTTCTTGAACTGGTCTTCCCTTTCTTCTTGGTTACTTCTTCATAGTTGGAAGGTTTTGCATCAATGATGTCGGTGCATTCATCATATTATTTGTCATCTTGAACTGTCGTCACTTGTTCTTCGAAACAAGTCTCATCCTTCTTTGCTTGTAGGCGATTATGTATGCAATATTTCCTACAAGTCAAATGAATTTGTATGGTTAGAAACATTTCATAAGGTATATTCATAATGGAAAATTCTTATGCATAAATGCAACTACTTTAGCCAGTACAACATTCATCCATATCTCACAGAAACTTTCTAGATGCCTTCCATCTCTACCAGGACAACATTGAGATTGTGCACTAATCCAATATGTCAGCAAAGAGGTTTCATTCTAGATAAGTAGAAATGGAGAGTTGTATAGCACCATGAGATACTTACCCATCACATGCATATTAGTAGTATACTGTCGTTAATGCAAACATCCTATCATGCATAATACATCAATTGAATACAAACAAATGCATAACAAAACAATATCATGAAATGACAATTTAATACTTATCTTTATTTGTTTCGTAGGTAGACTCCTTCTTGATCCTTCAGCTTCATCGTCTTCTTCATTCATAATAGCATCATTTCTTATCCAAATGATAGGATGGATAAGATGTTTTTCAAGACTTGAGTCCTTCGTATTCCTCATCGCTTGAGGGATCTTATTTGGATGGTGAGAGCTTGATCTTCAGTTGCTTCCATCTTCTCTTCTCTTCTTATGAGTCGATGTTCTTCTTCTTCCCAGAGTCTGCTGAAAGTAATCTCTTCCTTTTGGCACACATTCCTCGCATGAATGGATTCATGATCCTGGGAGGCCATTCAAGATTGCTATCACCACTTCTTGATTCTCCTCTTCTTCTTCTACTGCTTCAAGTTGTTCTACATTCTAGATCTTCACATTCTTCAACTTGTTTTCTCAAAGCCATCTTCTGATTTATGTTATTCCCTTCATATAGCTTGGTTAAGGAATCAAACATATTTGGTGTCTTTCGGAAAGACATTTATGGTACAAGTTGATCCGTGATTGAATCAATGATGATCTTCTTGTCCTTGACCAAGTTCTTCTTGTGTAAGGCTTTGAGCCTCATCTCCCTCTGGAACTGGAATCTCTAAACTCATGTAGATGTCCAATACATTTTCTTCAAAGAGATCATATAATTCCATGCTTGGAAGTTGCTCAACTTCACCAAGCCTATCATCAAGCTGATGTGATAGATCACTTTTAAATGAGAACCTCAAATGAAAATAGCAAAAAATTAGATATTACCGATTTGAGGTGTCCGTCCTCATTCTGGAGCTGGCTAATCTAAGGTTTGTCAAAGAAACCCTAATTTTCAAAACTTGGAATCTTTTAGATCTGATTGGATAGAAATATATATCTCTTCAAATGGAGTTGTCCAATGTACTCCTTTTCTGAAAACAGTGGATGGAAGCTCCCGGAACAGGAATCCCTAGTTTTCCAATTTTTTCTGCAGAAATGCCTGTCACTGTTTCTATGATATCTCTGAAATTAATGCTCCTCTATGTTTGAAATTTTGCACTGAGGTAACCTAGAATGTTCCTGATCCAACACCACCTGTTTCATCAGGATTTATTTCACCAATTGGTACTTAGGATCTTTTTCCCAAGGTGACCAGTTACAGGACTGTTCAGAACAATGAAGTTGTACGGACTGCCACGTGTTACTGGTTCATCTTCTAAGTCTGCAATTTGGACCATAGAATGTACAGTCTGTTCCCTTTTTGGAAAATCTTTAGGAATTTCATTGGGACCTCTGTATCCCAAGATATTGCAATTCTCCCCAGGTGTCTTATTTAGGGATGAATTCTGGAAGAGGCTGGAACCCTAACTTGGAGGGCTCATATCTCCCAGAATATAGTGAATCGGAGGCATAATTTTGGATACAGTGTAAATAAGGATTTTATATTTGGTCTTGGAAATTTTCAGCTCCTGATCCATCACAAATATCGAGATATAGAGAATGTACCAAAACTTAGCAGTTTTAGTATTTAGGGTTTTTCTAGCTCGGGGTCAAACTAGGGTTTGACTTTCTCGAACTTCCACCCAACCAAAAATATTGATCAAGGTCTCTAAAATTCAGTTTTGATGAGTAGAGTAATCCTATGTTGGGCTCACTCAAAAATTCCTCTTTTGTAGAAATCCCTAATTTCCGCACCGAAAACTGAAAATGCTCAGAATCGAATTCCACTTCAACAGAAAGATGCGCCCTTCAATGGAGAGTCAGCCTAGCATACTTTTTCTTATGGATTGTGGAGAGAGACCCAAAAAGTAAGAATCCCTAGCTTCTACAGCTGCACAATGTCTTCTTCTCAGGTTAGCTCTGATACCATGTTAGATTTTTATCATTCAAGCTAGCATTATGATCTTAGGATCTTTAACTGAGAGAATAACATGCACAGCAATAAAACACAAGAGACAAGAGACACAAAGAATTTTCCTCATGGAAACCATAAAGGAGAAAACCCCGCAACTTCCTCAGAGATAGAATCAGCACCAAAATAGAAAATCCCAAAACATAAAGATGATCTCCACAACTTTTGTCTCTCTCTCTCACACTGAGAGAGATTCTCCTCTCTCACTCATGCCCACCAATGAGTGAGTGTGAGTGTTATGAGTGTGATAAATAGAGAGGTTCACTCTCTATTTATATTCTTTCATTCACTTGAATTGCACTCCAACATGTCAGCCTCAGTTAACAATTACTTACTAGATCCCACATCTCTTGGAGTGTCTAATAACCCTAGTGCCCCACAACTTGTGGGGACTTTTCCCTCTGCTCAACAAGGAGGGTTAACCTTGACTTAGATGGTGGGGACTATTGCCCTGACTTACAATGACTCACCTAGGGTTGAATTCACTAGGATAGTCTAATAACCCTAGGGCCCCACAACTACGGGGCCTTTAACCCTTGACCAATAGGAGGGTTACCCACAATCACTTGACATGACTTTCACATTATAGAAACTTCCCGATCGAAACATCAGGGCATGACAGGACTCAAATACATCCCAGAATAAACATCAGGTTAAAATACATAATAAATATGGATGAATACATTCCGAAGTTACAAATACATCAACACGTTGTTGGGCCGGATCTCGAACCTCGTGAAGAGGAACGTCAACTCTAGGGCTAAGTCCCAGAACACGCTCAAAGAAGAAAGTGCTCAGTATACTGTTGAAACTGAAGTTGGATACCCCTCCCATATTGTAGTCATTGTGTTGTTGCTTCATGTTACTCAACAGTGGAGTACTCCAATCGTAAACTATGGGTCTCATGCACTCCACTGCAAAGAACATCAAGGGCCACGAGGCATGGTGGAGTGAGGCTATCCCTACTATCCTGCCGAGTGTCAGTAGTATGGCCTTTAGGCCCAGTACCTATATGGAGTTTGTTGGTATCTAACTCACAACCTTATTCATGTCTGGATAACAATATACAGCAATATACTCATCCATGGTGAGGCCACCTCCGGGCCCGCGAGAATGTAGGTTCACCACTTCCCCCCATCGGGACAATCATGTAATGAAGTTGTTAACACTCTGTTTTTAACAGTTGATCTAAGGGATTGACGGAGATTCGGTAGGGGTCCCAATCCCTCGAATCTCATATGGGTGCCCTTTAACGAGGAAATCCGAAGGTGCGCTATTAGCATGGGGCATGGGTCATAAGCAAAGCCTATGATTGATCGGATATGGATTAGTGGCTCCAAACCGCTTCACGCGAGCAAACATGCATGATCAAAGCTTCCTTCCCAGATTGTGAAATGTGTTAAAGATAGGATGCTTTCGATGGCTGAGATGAGGTTTGGGGCAGATCTATGGCCTAAATTAATTTCATGAGCCATACTTGTACGGGTAAAACTACAATCTCAAATTGTGAAAGGGTGGTAGAGGTCACGAAGATCAACGGTCGCGATGAAGAAGGAGATAAATCTACAGCTCCAGTTCATTTCGCAATGTGAACTAGCACAGATGAATATCAAAGTTTCTCATTGCGAAATATGGTGGGGCCCACTCTAATCGACGGCTACTTAAAAGGTCAGTCTTGATCGGTGGTTAAGAATGTGTCACAATCTAGAACTTCCCGCGGTGTTCATAGGAGAAAACTTGGCGACATGATGAATGGAACATGGATGGTGGATGTAAAATATTCCTTTTATCAGACTGATGAAGAAGACTCCCAAGGTACAACTTTCCCATCCAGTGTGGAGGTGACAAAAAAGGAGGTGTTCATGTGTGTAATCTGCCCCATTGCAGATTGGTTGATTCCTCCAACGCCATTCGAGATATGCCTGAGGTGGAATTCTTGTCCAATGGTGATAATTTTCTCGATTCGCAGGTGTGGCACATGGTTTACTTCAAGGGGAGCCATCCCTATGGTAGAATTATGTTCCCTGGAGATAGGCAGCTTTTGTGTGAGCTGGCCTGCACAAGTAAGAAAAGTAATCGGCGAATCTGCTACTCACACGGGGAAAATCCACCATGATGCGGGAGGCCATTCTGTTTTCGAATTCATTTGCACTAGATGGCATACACGAAAGCTTTCCCACAGCCGATGGTGAAGCACCACGATCGATCAAACAAAGTGACTAGATTCCCATCAAGTAGAAGATTACTCTGCTTGCGCCTTCACACACATTGATACCAGATACACTTGATGACAGAGTGTGCAGGAATGTTTACCAACATTTGCGAAGATTAGTCTTGAAGCCTTATAAATACTATTTTCAGTTCAACAAGAGTGAACTAACATATCTTTAGAACCCGAGTTCTACTTCTCCACGAAGCTGCAAAGGCCTAATAGAGTTTGACGATGAAGATCTGGTTTGAGAAGCTTATCCATCTGGGGGTGTTGATGGTTGGTGAGAAGGTTCCACACTCACTCGTCGCCTTGGCATTTGCATGCCAATAGTGACACCAGCCATTGGAGCCTAGATGTGATACTTGTGTTTCCAGTGACGCGAGGCCTGGACACTTACTCCACCTAAGTATTTTTCTAGGAACCCCTGATACCATTGCACCCACCAAAGCCTCCGCAGAAGGGGACGACCATTGACTATTCCCTGTATAAACATTCATTCGGATGGGAGCGTTAGGGGTTTAAATCCCTAACAACCCTGTTTTTGAAGTCCACTTTCCAAGGGTGTTGGGGCTAGTGTAGATACGCTGCACCCTAGTGCCTGTGGGAGAGCTCACCTCATTGGAGGTGAGAAGTACAATAATGACAAGCCACCACACAGGTTCATCTCAACTAGAAGTAATGTGGCACTTATTCCAAATCCCACGTATAATAGTGTTTCCAGGCGAGGAAGGAGGTGGCGGATGTGACTAGGTTGGGGAAGGATGCCGACTACCTCACCAGTGTGTGCCCATGCAGAAAGCTACATTTGAACATGGTGGAAGAACACACCTCAAAGCCTAGGAGGAGGCATCATACTCTTCATCCATCATGGCACCTGAGCATGTCAAACTATTTCCTGGGCCGAATGCAGCCAATAGTGCCATAATGTTTGTTTATATTTGTAAATGTGGCGATAGTCCACTCCTTGCACTATTAACACCTGATGGCAACTTGTAACATCTTTTAATTTGGTAGTCTCAGCAATAGGATTGTATAAAAATGCTCCCGATAGATGGAGAAAGGAGTTAGTGAATTGGATTGGGAAACATTCCTGGGCTAAGGCTCCCCATTTGTAAAAATTGATAATTGTGTATGAATAAATTGCAGTGAAAGAACTATTTCTCACGATAGAGATTCATGTATCCTTGCTTTTCCCAATATGTATTTTCCTTTATGTGTAAATGTGTTTCCTGTTTCCATTCCAGTTTGTTGATTGCTTTCATTTCTACAACTTAGTGTATAACAGTTAGGAATTCATACTCGCTATGCTCCCACTATTGTTCCAGACATTGAACAATGGTTCTTCTAAAGTTCCATGGAATTCATATTGTTGTTGCTCCATGCGATGGATTGTCCCTTCTTGTCCTCTAATCGCCCGCTAAATATCTCCTGATTGGGGGATCAGCGGCTATCTTTCCTCTGTTTGCAACCCCATGTCATTCTTTCCCTTTGTAATCATTTCTTACGCAGGTTTTGACTCCATTTTCCCATGGTCCCTTGCCCCCGATAATCCCACCATACTCCTTTCCTCAACATACTTTTCCCCATTCAAGATCCTAGCCCCCTGATTATGCTGATTGAAAATCCTATGAAGAGTAGACTCTGGTGACACACAAGATTGAACATCTTATGTGAAGCAGAATTTGGTGACAAATGAGAGATCCCTCTTTGACTGTGCAGGGCTGAAGGCGTGGTCTAAAGCGGTTCTGCTATTACCCAGGAGCGGCCTCCCCTCACTCGACCTTGGGGGCTCAAATCCCGGTGCCAACAAACTCGTGCCGTTTCTGGGGACAAAGTTGAAGATCCTCCCTGGGAAAAATGACATGCTTTTAGATCTAGTTATTGATGGTGAACAATGACTGGACATCAAGAAGGTTGAGCACTTTTTCACCTAGCGACTCCACTCTTGAAGGATTTAGACTTCAGCAACTCCGCTGGTGGTGTGACCCAGAAATCAAATGATCGAAGAGAGCTGGCAGACTTTGCCTAGAAAATGGACCCCTCATAAAGCTTAGAAATGCATGGCGAAAGGTCCAAGCACTCAAGTCCACGTTTCTTCCAGGATGCCTTATCCTATCTTGTAAGTTTGCTCTTATATTTTCCCAGATTTATCAAAATAGCCTTCTATGGCCCAACTCATTCTAAGAAAAGCCATGAATATACTCCTGTTTATCCTTCTTTATGAACCAAAATCATTGCGTCATCTTGTACATTTGATTATGTCCTAGAGTTCTATCCGGGGGCACCCGATGTCAAAGGACACCCCTGTGAAATTCATGAAACCTCAGATGATAGCTTGTCTATCATACCTAACCTTGCATCCCCCATTTCGCCAAGCTGATATAAACCACTACAATTTCCTCCTATCCTCCATGATTTTCCCACGAAATATTACAAGTACCTCCCCAAGTTCGACGGAGAATTTGAAAACTTGACCGTTGAGAAACATGTACAAGCCTTTGAGCATTTCTCTGAACTTTTCAAGATAGAACATGACGATGCCTGCATGCAGGCGTTCTATCTATCCTTGCAAGGAGATGCCAAAGTCTGGTTTAAACACTTGCACCCTAAGTCCATAAACACTTGGGAAGAGCTTTCTTGCACATTCTTGAGGTTTTGGGGTAGGAGAAGACCACTAGAGCAAATACTTTCATAGTTTTATTCCCTGAGGAGGCATGAGGGTGAGGCCATATCTAGTTTTAACAGAATATTCACAAGCTTTTATTATAACATGCCTAAGGAAGTTCAACCTCTTGAGAACACTGCTAAGATCTATTACGTAGCCGCCTTCCCCCCTGACCTGTCCTTGCTTCTTTTGGAGACAAAATCAACCACCTTGCATCATATGTTTTCTGATTGTTTGGAGGTTGAGGAAAACCTTAATATGTCCAAGAAATCGTTAGATCAGGACGGTGGTGGTGAAATAAAAGATACATTAAAATTGGTTGGGCCCTACAAGCAGAGTGGGAAAGTATCTAGCCTATCAAAGCTCTCTCCTGATGTACTGAAAGATGACTAGCCCAAGGCAGGAACACGTAGTTCTGCAGGATTATTCTCTGAAGATGGAGACCTGCACTGTCCCTGGTCAACTAGGGACGATTTCAAGAAGGAGTTTGGTGCACCTGTGTATGATGAATATGAAGAAGAGTACCTACTAAATGTACTTGATGAGCCAGCTATTGAAACAATGCCTTCTGATGAAAGAAATCAAAGTGTAATGCAAAATCAGGAGGTTGAAGTAGGGAAAGATGATGAGGGCACTGCAGGTGATGGCCTACCCTTGTGTTATGCCTCTTTTGAGTTAATACGACACATGGTTAAGGCCTCCAAGCAAAAGCAGAAAGAAAAGGAGGTGGTGCAGGCCAGAAACTTGTATAGAAATGAAGATGGATGCAGTAGCTTACAGATGAACACTTTTTCTGATACTCCACCTTCATGAACGCCACCTCACACAGGAGGAGTATGCCTACTCAGTTCCACTAGAGAAGCTAAAGACCTCCCTCTCAAAGTGCATCAAGCCGTTGTTATAGAAATTTTGGGCAGAGAGAGGGATATTCCATTGGAGAGGGATTCTATGGGTCCTCGTCTGCAATCTTCCAAGTGTCATCGTGACGACTCCCTAGAAGCATGAAGCTCCGGACAACTTTCCCATGAGCAGGTGACAGAACGTGCTGGAGGTTGCCGTGATTTCTACAAACCCATGGCCGACTACATGGAGGGTCTGGGTGAAGGAAATTATTGTTCACATCTCCACCTTAAAGATTAGTTTGTTTATCATTTCCTTCTCCCATTATCTGTTTCATTTATGTCCATCAAGCACCATACAAGAACAAGAATATTAGGCAAGTTGCTTGATTGGCTTCATTGGAAGTCTGATTTCACTTAATCGGACTTGTGTACAAAGTTAGGTAGAGTAGGTAGGAGAAAATAAGGTTAGCTATATCGAGCATTTCCTTCATTACTGTTTTCAGTTTGTTTTCATTTTCAGTTACTAGCACAGGTTTATAGTCACCAGCATGATTTGCAAAGAGTGGCACGAATTCCCTGAAGCAGTAACATGGAGTAGAATGGAGATGCCAAAGAAATATTGAAGGCGGCCCAATGGTTTCGGAACTTGGTCTACGGGGGTTCTTTGCTACCTCACTGGGAGGATAGCATCCCTCGTGGAGCCAGTTGTTAACACTCCATTTTTAACAGTTGATCTAAGGGCTTAACGGAGGTTCGGTAGGGGTCCTAGTCCCTCGAATATCGTATGGGTGCCCTTCAACAGGGAAATTGGCAGGTGCGCTATTAGCATTGGGAAGGGGTCATAAGCAAAGACTGTGATTGATCAGAGGTGGATCAGCGGCTCGAAACTGCTTTGCATGAGAAAACATGCACTATCAAAGCTTCCTTCCTCGATTGCGAAATGTGTTAAAGATAGGAAGCTTTCAACAGTTAAGATGAGGTATGGGTAAGATCTACAGCCTAAATTAATTTCGCGAGCCATACTTGTACGGGTAAAACTACAATCTCAAATCGCGAAAGGGTGGTAGAGGTTGCAAAGATCAACGGCTGTGATGAAGAAGGAGCTAAATCTACATCTCCAGTTCATTTCACAATGCAAACTAGCACAAATGAATATCAAAGTTTATCATTGCGGAATATGGTGGGGCCCACTCAGATCGACGGCTGCATGAAAGGTCGGTCTTTATCGATGGTTAAGAACGTGTCACAATCTAGAACCCACGGTTTTGAGAGGAGAAAATTTGGCGGCAGGATGAATGGAACGTGGATGCTGGATGTAAAAGATTCCTTTGATTTGATAGCTGAAGAAGACTCCCAAGGTACAGGTTTCCCATCCAATGTGGAGGCTACAGCGAAGGAGGCGTTCACGCATGTAATTTGCCCCATTGTAGATTGGCTGATTCCTTTGACGTCATTCGGGATATTCCGAAGGTTGAATCCTTGTCCAGCGATGCTAATATCCTCGATTCGTAGGTGTGGCACATGGTTTACTTCAAGGGGAGCCATCCCTATGGAAAAATTATGTTCCCTGGAGATAGGCAGCTTTTGTGTGAGATGGCCTGCAGAAGTAAGAAAAGTAGCCGGTGAATCTGCTACTCACACGGGGCAAAGCCACCATGATGCAGGAGGCCATTCCATTTTTTACTTCATTTGCACCAGATGGCGTACACGAAATATTTCCCACAGCCGATGGTGACACGCCACGATCGATGAAACAAAGTGACTAGATCCCCATCAAGTAGAAGATCACTCTGCACACGCCTTCACACCTATTGATACCAGATACACTTGATGATAGAGTGTGCAGGAATGTTGACCAACCTTTGTGAAGATTAGTCTCGAAGCCTTATAAATACTGCTTTCAGTTCAACAAGAGTGAACTAACATATCTCCAAAACCCGAGTTCTACTTATCCATGAAGCTGCAAAGTCTTGATAGAGTTTGACAATGAAGATCTAGTTTGAGAATATTATCTGTCTGGGGGTGTTGATGGTTGGTGAGAAGGTTCCACACTCACTCATCACATTGGTATTTGCATGCCAATGGTGACACCAGCCATCGGAGCCTAGACGTGATAGCCATGTTTCCAACGACGCGAGGCCTGGACACTTACTCCACGTAAGTATTTTTCCAGGAACCGCTAATACCATCACGCCCACTAAAGCCTCTGCATAAGGGGACATCCATTGACTGTTCCCTATATAAAAATTCGTTCGGATGGGAGCGTCAGGGGTTTAAAGCCTTAACAACCTTGTTTGTGAAGTCCACTTTCCAAGGGTGGTGGGGCTGGTGTAGATACGCTGCACTCTAGTGCCTGTGGGAGAGCTCACCTCATTGGAGGTGAGAAGTGCAAGAATGAAAAGCCACCTCACAGGTTCATCTCAACTAGAATCAATGCGGCACTTCTTCCAAAGCCCATGTATAACAGTGTTACCAGGCGAGAAAGGAGGTGGCGGATGTGACTAGACTAGGGAAGGATGCCGACTACCTCACCAGTGTGTGCCCATGTAGAAAGCTGCATTTGAACATGGTGGAAGCACACACCTCAAAGCCTAGGAGGAGGCATCATACTCATCATTCGTCATGGTGGCCAAGCATGTCAAACTGTTACCCGGGCCGAATGCGGCCACTAGCGCCATAATGTCTATTTATATTTATAAATATGGTGATAGTCCACTCCTTGCACTATTAACTCCTAATGGTGACTTGTAACAGCTTTTAATTCGGTAGTCTCAGCAATAAGATTGTATAAAAATGCTCCCGATAAAGGGAGAAAGGAGTTAGTGAATTGGATTGGGAAACATTCCTAGGCTAAGGCTCCCCATTTGAAAAAATTGATACCTATGTATGAATAAATTGTAGTGAAAGAACCATTTCTCACGATAGAGATTCATGTGTCGTTGCTTTTCCCAATATGTATTTTCCTTTACGTGTAAATGTGTTTCTTATTTCCATTCCAGTTTGTTGATTGTTTTCATGCCTGCAAATTAGTGTATAACGGTTAGGAATTCATACTCACTATGCTCCTCCTGTTGTTCTAGGCATTTATCAATGGTTCTTCTAAAGTTGCATGGAATTCATCTTGTTGGTGCTCCATGCGATGGACTGTCCCTTCTTTTCCTCTAATCACCCACTAAATATCTCCTCATTAGGGGATCAGCAGTTATATTGCCTCTGTTTGCAACCCCATGTCATTCTTTCCCTTTGTAATCATTTCTTACGCAGGTTTCGACTCCATTTTCCCATGGTCCCTTGCCCCCGATAATCCCACCATACTCCTTTCCTCAACATACTTTTCCCCATTCAGGATCCTAGCCCCCTGATTATGTTGATTGAAAATCCTATGTGGAGTAGACTCTTGTGACACACGAGATTGAACATATTATGCGGAGAAGACTCCGGTGACAAACGAGAGATCCCTCTCTAACTGTGTAGGGTCGGAGGCATGGTCTAAATAGGTTCTGTTGTTTCCCTCGAGCGGCCTTCCCTCGCTCGACCTTGGGGGCGCAAATCCCGGTACCAACAAAAGTATGTGTCCTCCACCTCTATAGTGAGGGACATCCCGTCGATCTGGAAAGACTCTGAGTCAAGATCCCAATAGTCTAGTAGCATCTACAATAGTCTTGGTTTGGCTCTTAAGCCCCCAAGACACCAAAACTTGTAGAGCTCGCATGCATGAAGAGCTTGTTGATCCATTAGATCGCCTCGTACAGCCTCTTCTACATCCCTATGTTCTCTCTCCCTCCATTCTAGAACCATCCTAGACATTTACATTGAATTTTGGTCACTATTTGTCTTAAAAAACATTGAACACAGTCGCATACGCAACTATTTGTAAAACAGCCACGTATGTCCGCGACTTTGGGCCATTTTTCCATGTATAGCCTGCCCTATATGTGGAAAAACCCCTGATTTCCGCGTGGGCCAAAGTGCATATCTTGGAATGGCCTAGAAAATGATTTTGACCATGGAATTTGAAAAACTTTACATGCAAATGGAAGAGCAGGGCATGGGAAGTTACCTGGAAAAAACGGTGTCGAATTCCGCCAGACAAAACTCCAGGAATTTGCATTTGAAGTTATGAGCTCAATTGGTTAAAAATTTCAAATGATATATAATGTTTTGAATTTTTTACTATTTATAGAAAATTTTAATGTTTTGAATTTTTTACTATTTATAGAAAATTTTCAAAATTTTGAAAATTTTTACCCCCTTTCTATAGTTTTGAACCGTTTCTGACCCTTTTGGACTGTTTTTTATTAATATGATGATGTAGGAGACCGTTTTGAGTGCCGTTTTGACCATTGCTTTGACCCATTCGTGTCGATCTCAAGTATGATGTTTAAATTAGCATATAGGTTAGATTTCACCTCCATTTTCATTTTGCATGACCTTATGACCTTTTCATTATAACCTTAGGTACGAACCCATTCTATCCTGTCACGGAACCTTCTAGATGTTTTAGAAGTGGCATGATGTGAATGGTAGAGTTTGACTTTACATGGGTGCCCTAGTTAGCTCTTTGTTTGCATTTGGCACCCATGCCAACACTTTGTCATTTAGGGTGCGGGAGTCCATTGTATATTATCACCATGACATTTCGCAAGAGCCTCATACTCCTCTTGATCTTTTGCTGGCCTATTTCCCCTAGGACTCCCTTATGTCAAGTTGTAATTGCATTTTCATGAGCTTTTCCTGCCTCATTGAGCCTTATGGTGGCTTCCCTGACTTTGAGTATCAGCCATGTAGCTGGAGCTTGCCTCATGTCCAGCCACGCAGAGCCATTTTGTATATCCTTTGTAGCTTGATTCCCTATTTTTACCGAGAGGGGAATTTCCCCCGAGTGTCCCTATCCTACACATGTGTCCTTGCATTGAGTATAGTTATGTTCCCCTGCTTGGAACTAGTTTGTTTGTCCATTGACACTTGTCTCCTCCTAGTCTGTAACTATAAAGCGCTTTTATTCTTTTTCAAGCTTTTCAAAATATTTGGAAAAGTCCAAAAAAAAAATCAAAAAACCAAAACGCTAGATAAGGAAAGATGTTATCTTTGGTAGTAGTCGAGTCATGTCGCCTTCGAACAAAGCACTATTTATCACATCTATTGGTTGGGTAATAGTTTGACTTTAGGAGCTGTACTCATTTCTTTGAGTTTATCTCCACCGGCTGGTTAAGCTTCCAGTCCCTATGGAGCCTCTGTCAATGCCTCCTGTGTCACAGAGATGTCCTAGTTTTGTATATCGAGTCTATGCTGCCTACATTCAGTCACCATTCATCATTATTCTCTTGTTCAAAGGAATTTGAAACCTGAGTCGGACATTCCTCAGTTATCTTGACTTTGCATGTCGTCCATTCCTAGTATAGCTACTGGTTCATGCACATTATGTTCGAGTCCTTCCACATTATATAGCTTTGTTGAGTACCTCGTGTTGGATGATGGGGGATGCCTTAATGCCCTCCTTCCAGCAGATTTCATCCCATTGACTTTAGATCATTTATTCTGGGATAGGAATCTAGAGTCATTTTTTAGTGCCTTGAGACTTGTAGTCATCAGTGGCAGGTTCTCTCGCCATCGATAGTTTTTTGGGAATACATCAATGTCCCTTGATCGATGGATTCTCTCATGTGTTCGACCTAAACACATTTATTCACACTTGTTAGTTTGCATTCTAGTACCTTGATTCCCATTTTCATTATCGGTGGGATATCTTGCGTCTATTAACGGTATACATCAATGACCAGTAACCAGACTATGGACTACTATGTTTGACCTCGACACGTCTATTCACATAGTAGGACATGTACTCGTAGTCATTTATGTAGAAGAACTTCCAGACTGGTGGCATCTTATATATGCTACCTCCTTGATTGTGCCAGTGTTCATGAGATTTTAGCTCTCGTGACTTGATTCCAGTATATGTCAGATATTTCCAGCCATTATGGAGATCTTGATCCATTATATATCTTCAGCCTTCATGGAGATCATGATCCTATGTATATATTTATCATGGAGATTTTGAGCTATCTATATTGTATGTGGCGATGACCACACATGTCATATTTTGTATCATGCCTATTCATGGCCATTGTACTCTTATGTATCTGGGACTGCTACATCTACTTGCAGTTATGTGCAGAGTTTGATCATTGTATTCTATTGATTGGATGGTTGGTTTTTCCACTGGGTTCTTCATCAATCCACTTCTGGGATGGACTTATAATGTATTTCGGCCATCATATGACCCCTCTAATCTCACACATCAGGGGGCATCTGTTATAGCTGATTTTACCACACATGGTGAATCACACTTTTATGGCCTTCCCTGTCCCTCTACAGACTCCTTAGACCCCTTGGACCATTTTTGTACCTTTGATGTTTCCAATATCATCCCTAAAAACATGCAGTAATTGTCATACATGACTTTTAATCACTTTCTCGTGTATATATGTGGATTTGACCCTTAAACCCATGTACATTGGGATGTGTGCAAAAGGCCAAATGATTTTGGAGTTTTCCTTGATGTGGATCCAAGTCACTTGTCTCTTGGCCTTCCATATGCCTTGAGATTGCTTGGATTCGACCTTCCATTACCCCATTGAAAAGCTATATAAGGAACCCTTTGGATACATTGCTGAGAGGAGGAATTGAAGAGCAAGAAAACTATAGTCCATTGTTACCGGAGCTTATACTTGAGTGTGCATCCCTTTGTCCCTTGTAGCACTTTGTGTTCTTCCCAAGATTTCATTTTTCTTGTGAACTTTCTATCGAGAGATGGTGGATTGAAGTCGTCGAGGCCCAAGTGGGGGACTCAGTTTCTTTGATTCACAGACGTGCCGACAGAGGTTGTCACTATTGTAATCTCTGGTTTATATCAATAGAAATATCTTTTCCTGTCCAATAATGTGTATTTAAATGAGTATTTGGTCCATGGATGCTTTTAAATTCTTATATGTTATTGATTATATATGCCAGAGTAGGTTTAACACAATTATATATAGCATGCTTGTCTTGTTTGCTGAATGTTGAGGAAGCAAATTGCTAATACAAGCGAGATTGGAAAAGCTCAACGGGGATCTACATCAACCATCCAGAATAAGGTACGAATTGAGATCCTTTAGTGTTAGATGTTTGGTTTCTCTTGCATATAGGGAAGGATTGATTTTTGGAGTTAATATGTCGATTGTGGTACCCCAAGCCATAGGAATTTCTCTCCCTAACACCATGAGCCTTCAAAATTGCCTCCGGATACTGCCAGCTGAGCTTGTCGTAGGCCTTGGCAATGTCCAATTTGATGAGCATTCTAGGGAGATTAATGCATTTCAGAGAGTGGGTGACCTCATGGACTTCTATGATGCCATCCAGGATCTGTCTACCTTCTACAAAACCTTACTACTTTGGACTAATCAACCATGGGAGGAGAGGTTTTAGGCAATTTGCGTTCACTTTTGTTATTATCTTGTAGATCACATTGCAAAGAGTCGTCGACCTGAATTTATCTGGCGAATCCGCCCCTTCTCCCTTAGGTATTAAAGCAAGGAAGGTCACATTAAAATCCTTGATCACCCCTCGCTTGCTCCTAGATTCCTCCATAATGGCCCATACTTCCTCTTTAATCATTTCCCAAAAGAAGTGAAAGAAGTTAGTGGTGAATCCATCCGGGCCCGGGGCCTTCCCCTGGGCCATCTGGCTCAAGGCTTCCTCAACCTCTTGCATGGAAATGCGTTTGTTCATATTCTCATTATCCTCCCTAGAAACAGACCTGGGGATCCGATCAGTGATTTGAGCTATTTCCTGCTCCCTCGAGTTATTATCTTCGGTCATTATTCCCTTGAAGTAGATCAATAGTTCCTCCTCAACCTATTCCCTAGTTTCCACCCGCGTCCTATCATCCCTCTTGATTCTATTAATCTTCGTGTCCAGTATGTTATGAACCACCAAATTGTGGAAGAATTTGGTATTCTTCTCCCCCTCCTGCAGCCATTTGATTCAAGATTTCTGCTTCCAGAAAATCTCCTCCTGTCTTTCCCTGGCTTCCAGCTGGGTGAGGAGTTCCTTTTCTTTTTCTTTCACCCCCACATCCCATCCCAGGTCCATTCCTTTTTTCTAGAGAAGTTCAGTGTCTTGTATGAGCCTTTTCTTGTCAGAAAAAATATTACCAAAGTCCTCCTTGTTCCACATGCGGATCTTAGCTTTGAAAGCCTTAAGCTTCTGCTGAAAATTGTACATTCTAGTACCTCCTGTGACATCCATCTCTTGCCACCACCGGTAAACCAGTCGTTTAAAGTCCTTGTGCTCCAACCAAAACTGCTCAATAGGAAAGGGTTAGGAAGGAAGGCATTCATAAAATCCCAGTTGAGGCAAATTGGCCAGTGATCTGAGTCGGCAACTGGGAGAACATTTGTCCAAATCTCTCCTAAACCCATCATGATATTTTCTAACACCAAGAATCTATCTAGCCTAGAGGCGACAAGGTGGTATCCTCCCCTCCTGTTGTTCCATGTGAACCACCCATCTTTGGTCTCTAGATCTACTAGGGAGCTTTGGGCTATAATCTCCTTGAATTCCTCTTGGTATTTGTCCAATACTCTTGTCCCACCTTTCTTTTCCCTTAGGGCAGTGATTATGTTAAAATATCCTCCTACTATCCATCTCCCTTCCTTCGCCAGGGGATCCAACCACCTTAGGTGATGGATAAAAGCTTGTTTCTCAGGGAAGACACTGGGACATTATATATTGGCAATCGTCCCAGTTATACCAGGTCCTAAGATCTTGAAATCCGCCATCAGGGAGAAGCAACTCCCTCTCCAGTCTGATAGGACAACAACCTTAGGATGCCATACGATGGCCATTCCCCCCCCAATTCCTTCGGCGTCGATTTCCATTACACTACTACTCTTCCATATTCTTTGGCTAATTTGCATTAAGGATTCGAAGCTGCAATTGGTTTCTTACAGAAAAAGCAGATCTAGTTTTTCCTGTTTCATTTTCCTAGCTAGGGTCTTGATCTTCCTTGGGTGATTACACCCCCTAATATTCCATGATATTATCTTCATTGGGTAACTTTACTTACTTCAGAGAAGGCCTCCCTGATTGTCGCGTACTGACCTGATTCAATAAACCTCACTTCTATTTTTGCAATTTTCTGCTTGTTCGACTTCCTTCCCCTTTTATGTTCTTCCTCCACGTATTTCCTCTTAATTCCTTTCCAGGGTTCCACGCTTATCCCCAGCTCCCGTCGCACTTTGGAATTGATGATAGCCTTCTGAATAAGTTCAATATGTTCCCGGGGGACATAACCCTTAACTGCCTTCTCGCATTCTTTCTCTATAGTGTCTAGATCTAGATCTCCCAGCTCCATTTCTTTTGCCTCATCTTCCTCCACAATATCCTACATACTACTATATTTGGTTTCCTCCCTAGCTTCCTCTGTCTAGATTTCCTGTGTTATTCCGTCCCTCTTTTTCTCCCATATCCTCACCCTATTTCTCCAAGATTTGGAAGGGGTTATTGCTCTTCAAAGATTTTTTCGACGATTCCTTCGGATTTCATTGTCCCCCACTATTTTTACCTCTTCTATGACTCTTTACCTAGGTAAAACCCTCATTGGCTTGTTTCTCTCCCTCGCGTTCTAGAGCTGCCACTTCCTAAGACCCTTTTGGGAAGTTCCTCCCAAAATGACCATACTCATGGCAGATCTGACAGCAAAAAGGAAATTGTTCATAGTCTATCTGCTGAATCCACTCCTCATCTTCCCAGTTCAGGCTAATAGCCTTCGGGAGATCCTTCGATAGATCCATGTAAACACATATGCGTGCAAACGCTGTGTACCTCTGGATCCGCGTTTGCTCGGCCACCTTCACGAATTTACCTATTGAGTTTCCAATGTCTCGTAGGATTTCCATGTCCCAGTACTCTCCTGGAATCCTGACCAATCTAATCCAAACCGGGGAAACAGTTAGATCCTCTGAATCCGGGTTAAAACGCTCCCGCCAGGGGCAGAGGTAAAGACCGGCTGAAAAGAAGAAATAAGCCCCCCCCTCCAGGACTCTATCTCAATCCTCCTGATTAAAGAAGATTATGGTGAAGAAACCTTTTGCTCCTAGCTGAAGATCATAGTGGCCTTTCGGCTTCCATGTGCTCTGGATCCATCGCACCAAATCTTTCTTTTTTGGCCACACATCCACAAATTTTCCAATTAGGGATTTTTCTTTCCATTTCTCAATCTTTCCTCGGATCGACTGTGATTGGATCTAGATTGCCGGGATCATTTGAGCCCTTGGAAGGCAGCCCCCCTGACCCGACTTCCTCCCCTTGCCATGCCCGTCCTTCTCTTCATCTAGATTGTTATTGCCTCCGATGGGCCCTTCAGACGCATGTCCTCGAGCTGACACAGGCGCCATAGAACTCGGAGGGTTTGCAGCCCCCGTTCTCCACCAAAACCTGCTCAGAGCGTCTCCCCAGATCTAAGTCACGGCTCTAAGCAAAACCAGCCACAACATCATTAAGCATTGGTGAGGTTTTGTTTACAACATTTATAACCAAAAAAGGGAAATTTTGTATTACTGCATGGATATTATGTATGATACTACGAAGAGAACCCATGGTATCTAAATGAAACATGAGTTAGCAAAAGTATAAACATAAAACCAAAAAGTGTGAGTATTTTATAATTCAAATATTTATAAAATAAAGCAGCATGTGCTAGCAATTGATGTGCATAAAACCAAAAAGTAAGGGAAGATTTGACAATTCAAATAAAAAAATTATCGTAAAAATATATTTACTTGGATAAATACAACAATTAAAAATAATATCTGCTGACATTGGACCGTGACGCTATGCATGATATTGATCTGTACAAGATTTTCTAATGATACCAAGAAGAAAGTTGAAGTGCACAGTTTCAAATATTTGATGGTTTAATAAGAAACGTTCTATTTTAATATGTAAAGATGGTTGAATTTAAATTTGATCACATTTATATATTATATTATATCAGTATATTGGTAAGTATTTAGAAGTTATTTCAGATTTAGATTTGTTTGATTAAATTAACAAAAGTAATGTGAGTGTAACAATTGTATAGTAAGGATTTTGTTTATAGTTATAGTATCTTGTTATGCTTAAACGTATTTTGATTAAGATTTAAATAGATTTCAATTAAGGTGTTGTTAAAAAAAATGTAACAATTTGTTTTAGATTTTTTAATTAAATAGTATTGGTTTTTTTGCTTATATTAACATTGTTGTAGTATAAATAATAAATATAAAATTATATATTTTAATCTTTATTTAAGAATAAGTTATTTTTATAAAACTAAGTAATTGATTATATATAAATTTTAAAGAAACCACAAACCATTTTAAATATAACTACATATGCTAATATATTTATGATTTTTATATTATATTATATTATGATTTTCAGGTTAGATGTATAGAGATCGTCATCCACTCTATTTAAAATATGTGTTTAAAAATGCTTAAAAACAAACCTAAAAAGCAAATGAATAAAAATGATGACATAATGAAACAAATCATAATAAA
>LPNX010151632.1:81561-95744 GCA_001517045.1 Pseudotsuga menziesii | reverse complement strand
TGCTAATCTAATAAAAAATAATAATAAAAGGAAATATTTACAAGCGTTTATAAAAATAATGTTATAGACATTGAAAAAGAAAAGATATCTGATTATATACAATTAAAACAATAATGAGAAAAATATGATTTTTAGTGAAAATAAAAAATAAATTAAATGATATTAGGGATTTTTTTTTAAATTTTAATATTTTTTGAAATCAACCCTTTAATCACATAAATAAACAATTAATTGAGTATATTAAATTTAATATCAAACAACTATGTAATATATATAAAGAATTAATAAAAAATAAAATACATTTAATTAAAACACAATTAAAACATTTATGCATACAAAATGTATCTTTTGCCATATGTAATTAAAAACGTGAATAACTACAATAAAATAGAAATTCTTTTATAAATATTTTATTAAATAATTTTAGTTATTATTAAATAATGTTATCTTTTGAAATATGTAATTAAAAATTTGAATAATTGGTAAATTCATTTTCTATTATTAATATATGGGTAATAAAATGACTATACAATAAGCAATGCATGCACACAATTAAGGCTAACAATGATATTATTACAAATAAACAATGCATTCACACACAAATAAGACTAATAATGATATTGTTAAAGACCAATATTTTTTGGAAAATCTTTATTTACTATATTAATTATAAATGGAATTTTGCTCTTTTTTTATATTGAAAATTAAATAACAAACTTTTACATATTATTTATTTATTTAAAAATTTAATGGAAATTACATTTGTCATTTATATACTACATGTTATTAAATAGATATCTAATTTTTGTCTCATTGAAAAATATTTTTCTTTTTTCTTTCATTTCATATAACTTAAATGAAATAGATTAGAATTTAAATTTCCAGAATTAAGTAACAACTCTATCAATGTGGTCATATTCATGAAGTTTCTTCATTCCTATGGATGGAGCTTCATTTAAAGCTACCATCCTTCTAGGTAAATATATTCTTGTTTTCTACTCTATTCTTTAAAGGGAGTGTTCATTCCTCAATTGAGACCTCTACATATGCATTGGTATCTTTCTTTATAATAATTATTTATTGATTTACTACATTTCATTCATCTTCATTGAATCCAATAATAATTTCTCACATCTTCTCTTGCTTTTAGGTTTAGGTTTGTGGTATTTTCCTTATATGGATGAGCTTGCAATTGGTGATAAGAATAGTAAAGATATTCCTTTTGAATAACTCACTAACTAAGAAGACTAATGTCTTATCTACCATAGAAAGAATAATACACACAACATTTTATGATACCCCATTTTGATCACCTTTTGGTATTATATATAATTATTGCCACTTTAAGAACTATTTATAATGATGGGAGTCAAGCCATATGAGATTAAATAAAATGACTTCATGCGTAAATGATGTAAATATAGTGTTAGAGCTAAGTGCAAGGCCATGACTAGGCATATAGTTGTAGTAATAATCCTTCAGTGCCATTTGGTAGATCTTCCATGGTAAGAATAAAATGTAAATATTATTATGAAAATTAATATAAAGGTATAAGATGGCTAGAGGTAGAATGTGAGGTCTATTAATCCACTAGAAGTGAAGAGAAAAATGGGTCCAAGGGAGTAGGAGAAATAATCCTATCTTTTCTAACTCTTAGCTTTATTTTATATGTGCTTTATTTAAATCTCAACTACTATTATCTTTGACTTAAAAGCCAATCACATAATGCATGTTGTGGTTGGTGAGAAAGTACATGAGTGTTTGACCATCATCCTCATGGGTGTTGGTACCATCATCCTCATGGAAATTCAAACCTCCTCCATTCCCCTACCATCTTTTCCTATTCCAATTTCGAATGGACTCATACACACCACCATTATCATTTTATATCTCTATTGAAGTTTTAAACATTGCGTTCTCATGCTTTACACTAATATACAAACCTATAAATGACCAAATCCAATTACGAGAAACATATATGTCAACCTATGAATGGAGATGGATTGCTATAGAGAACCTTAAAAGCTGGTTTTTTTTAGCAAGCCTTAATTTTCTCTACCCATTGTTTCTCATTGGGTGCCTTATAGCCAAGTTATTATCTACCAATTCATTTCATAAGATAAAAAACATGGTCGGTTCTTCCAGTTGCCTTTTCTTAGTGGCCTCATAAATTTGGTTGGGGATGATATTTGTAGTGAATATTTCCGTGAAAAATTCTTAGATGAAACTAATTTTTTGGATCAACATAATGCAAAAATACTTTTTAAATTTATGTTTATAAATATGTAATTAAGTTTTAGCTTTTCTTATGAATGGAATTTGAAATGAAATCATTGTTTTAATTGAATTCGATGCATATTTATTTATTCATCTACATGAATTTCAATGGCTTTAAAAATTAAGGAATTGCCAATTTATATGAAAATTTTGGATTTAGATAGCATCCATACTTTTTGGATTTAGATAGCATCCCTACTTTTTGGAATATGTAATTCTTAGAAAGGGATTTACTCATTCTAACAATTCTAAACAACTAGGTTATGGAGAAAACTATTGTTTTCTTTACCATGGAACATGGATGCCCATAAAATTAAAAAAAATTCTTTTTAGTTACTAAAATCTTAAAAAGTAATGAAAAAGATCACATCATAAAAACCCAAAAATATAATTAAAAAACACTTATAAAATAGATGAAAACACAATAAAAAACAAATAACAACAATAAAATTGAAAGTAAACATACACCGATTTTTGCTAGAATTCCATAAAACCCCTACATATTAAGAAGACCAGGTACCTTATTAAAAAAAAGAAGGCCCACTAAGTTCGAAACTCATGGATAAATAACAATGACAACATTACAAAAGACCGAGATAATAAAAAAAACATGAGTACCAATAAGCACCAAACCTCTGCTCTACTATGTGGAGTAATGACAAACCTGTACTCTACTATGTGAAGTAGAGACAAAGTGGATGAAATCCAATGTCCATTTGATACCTAAACCTTCTAATCTCCATTGGTTAAACTATATTCTCTTGGATCATCTAAGTATAAAGTCTTCAATTTTCATTATATATATATATATATGATAACAATCGATTTTGTTGTCAAAATAAAGGTAAAGCTGCTCTACATATTAAAATAAAACAATTACTTAAGTGTTGTTGGTGCAATTCAGTAACACCGTTCCCCAATAATTCGAAAAATATCAACTTGCCACCATTTCTTAATAACATGATTGGTAGTTGATTCTTTTTCATCAAAAAATAATATGAATACATAAAGCACAAACATTGATGCATGAAAAAAATAAAAACATATGCATATATTAAACCTACATTTTAAATAAAAATATGAACATTCTTAAACCTATATTGTTGATACAACTTTAGACTTAAATTTATTCAAAATTAAGATAAAAAGTTAATATTAACAATATTATTGAAATAAGTTAAACCATTATATATTTATTATAAAAACTAAATTTATTATTAACCTTTTTAAATAACATGATTAGTATTTGATTATTTTTCATCTAAAAATAATATAAATACATAAAACACAAACATTGATGCATGAAAAAATAAAAAACATATACATATATTAAACCTACATTTTAAATAAAAAAAATGCATGAAAAGAAGATAAAAACATATGCATATATTAAACCTACATTTTAAATAAAAATATGAACATTCTTAAACCTACATTTTAAATAAAAAATATGAGCATTCTTAATTCTCGATTAGTTAGTACTTTTTATAAATTTATGATAAATAATACTTTATTTACTTTCCAGATTATTCAATGTTTAAAGTTTAATTTCCTTATACAATGGATTAATCCGATATAAATCTCCTAGATGGTTTATGTTTATAAATAAATAATGGTTCGTTCAATGCTTTCTAAAAGTCACGGATTGCATTTATCACGACCAATTCAATGCCTTCCAACAATGCTTACTATCTTCTTATGTTTTTTATTACTTAGCGTTCGCCTATGAATATATAACAATATTTAAATATAATATTTTTGCCCACTTTTTCTACGATTTTTTATATTTAAACAAGTTTGTAAATTAAAATTTGTCGTCAAAACATTTTCTGTTTCTTTCATTGAGCGCCAAAAGAGCTGTGCCATGTTTGATTTATGTGTCGATGTGCATGCAAATAAAACGTGGCTGAATACTGGGAAGGCTTCTGTCCATTGCCTGTTACAGCCAGGAGGCTGGCTGGCCAACGCTCTTGAGGTTTGGATTTCTTTTTGTTTTCAGATCTGCATTTTCCAGTCTATTCTAGTAAACCCAATTGCATAACCATGGATAAATTTCTTTGGTGTACAGAACATGCAGATGTAGAGGAAAATAATAACAGCATGCAACATTCTGTTCAAGGAATTAACACTATTACAATGCATGAAAAGATGAAGGGGCTTTCAACTAAAGCAAATAGTGTAGAAACAAGATGTGCCCGGTAAGAACAATAGCTGCATATACTTGAAGCTGATTTGCAGGCCTTATGCCAATAGTTTCTTAAAAGTGAATTCTTCGTAGTATTTTTCAGCTTTATTTATTTTTCTCTATCTTTCACGACATAAAAAGCCTCGAAATACATAGCATTTGATTCAATATCACTCACACCTACTAAAACCTTTACGGGTAGCTACCTATAAATTTTGAAAAACACAAGAGACTACTTATTTTTTTCTTGTTCTGTCAAGCACACAAACAATTCAGAGGCAGGTTTATTATTTTTTTTGTTCTGTCGAGCACACAGACACTTCAGAGGCAGGTTTATTATTTTTCTGGTTCTGTCGAGCACACAAACACTTCAGAGGCAGGTTTATTAATTTTCTTGTCCTGTCGAGCACACAAACAATTCAGAGGCAGGTTTATTGAAGCTCTTTGAGGGTTTTTAAGAATGTCGAGCGTAGAAAATGCAGCAGCCAATGGACCGGCCATTAAAGCCCCAAATAATTCTCTCAAGGATCAAGACAATGCTCATTTCAAAGCTGGTAATTATCTTAAAGCAGTTGTTGTTTACACTCAAGCCATAAAGGCTGATCCCTCTAACGCAACCCTTTACAGGTACTTATTTTGATTTTTATCCTTCAAATTTGTCTAAATAAATTCCAACCATCATATGAAGTTGTTCTCACGAATTTATCATACCTATATCTCGTGAGTTCTTCCCTTTGGGGCCAATAGTTCGATTTTTATTATTTTATTTATTTAAGGGTATGTTTGTTTCTTATGATGTTTAAGGATTTACAGTTAATTGTGTTAGAGTATTTTTTTTCCTTTCCAAATGCAAAGTATGACAATTGTCGATTCGAATATTTTTCGTCATCAAAATTACTATTTTTGAAGGCCGTTATCTGTTGTAGTCTTCTGTATCGTGGCGAAGAACTCTTTAGTGTTGGCGAATGCTGTATTATGTCGAGTAGATCCATATAATCTTCATTATTTTGGAGTTTTAGTTTTTAACTTTTTGAGTGTATGTGCGTGTTTATTTTTTTGCATGGTAGCATGAGCTATACATAAGACCAGGACTCGATGGCCATAGCAGATGCCTTCCTTGGCTGGTATCGAAATACCTATAGGCGTGACATCAATTTCACCCGGCTCAAGCTGCACTGGCAGATCTATTAGTGGTTGACAATTTGATAACACACCAATTACTGCATCTCAGGTGAATGCACTCAGTTGAGTGGTTGATCAGGTTAAAAATTTTTACCCATGGAATGCAGTTTGTACCACCCTCAAGCCCATAAGCGAGAATGAGATTCCTAGTACCTTGCCAGCCCCATTAACAATTGAATTGACTCACAAAGAATGAACATGTCATAAGTGGGATTTGAAGCCAGGCATGGAGGATAACATTCCTCCTCTCAAACACCTGAGCTAAACCCAATTGACAATTGAACAGGTTAACAAATAATATATTTCCAACTTTTAACATGGAATTCCCAATATCACATTTACATTTGTCAAGTTACTCTCACAATCCATACCATCCTTGACTACGTTACATCATTCTAATTCCCTATCAAGTTTGTGGATGCATCAACTGCCCAAGAAATCTTTTTATCCGCATTAGATTTCAATAGATATCAATTGTACGCAAGGACACACACATTTGCTAAAAAAGAAACAAGTTTTATCATTATTTTAAAAAGTAATATAACTGCCCCAACTACACTAGTAGCTGGAGAGAACACAACAAGGGAACAAGAAGGAAATAATTAAAGCAAACCCTGTAGGAGCTAGTATCAAAGTATTTAAAACCGGAATCAGGACCAGAACCAGCTGAGGTTATAACTTTTTCTGTTGCAACACTGTGGTTATAATCATTGGGCTAATAATTTCAAGAAGGTGGAGATTCTAATCTGTGGAGGAGCCCCGGATGGCGCATGCAAAAAGGCGAGCACGAACCAGACGTTCGTTGAGGCGCTCTGGAGCTGCGGAAGAATGGAGATCACGTCTCAGAATCCGCAATGGCAGATGGAGGACATGCCCGGTCCCAGAGTCATGGGAGACATCATTAGAGGAAATTTGGGGCCTAAAATGGGCCTTATAAGAAAATGTGCCAAAATAAGTTTTTGTGAGTTGGAATTCAAGAACCAATAGAATTTCAATAAAATAAGTCAACCATAATGGTTGAATTGACATATTTGTCATTAAAAAAAACTACTTTTTTTGTTCGTATTTTCGACATATCTCATTGTGTTTTTACTCAAATTTCGACCGAGAGAGCTCGTTGGATGCGGACTTTGATTCCGTATCCAACGAGTACCCGCACTGCATACTTTTGACGGACCCCGCTACCCCAAAAACAAGAAATACCTGAAAAAATGTGATGATGACATCATCATCACATTTTTTCATGTATTTCTTGTTTTTTGGGTAGCAGGGTCCATCAAAAGTATGCAGTGCGGGTACTCGTTGGATGCGGAATCAAATTCCGCATCCAACGAGCTCTCCCGATCGAAATTTGAGTAAAAACAGAAGGAGATATGTCGAAAATACGAACACAAAAAGTAGTTTTTTTCTTTCTTCCTCCAAAATTAATCAATATTATTTTATTATTTTAACTATTATTTTATTATTTTCCTTAGGAGGCCCATTTTAGACCCCAAAATTCCTCTAATGGGTCATTCTACCCACTGCTCAGATTCTGATAATCAATGGTGCCAAGAATGGCACGGCCGGTTGGCAGTTAGCCCGGGAGCCTGCATTGACGCACGGGAACAAACAAACAGGTCAACTGCTGTAATGAACATCCAGATGACAATTGTCGCATGGAGTTGGGTTCACTTGGCAATGGGATATAATTTTGATTTTTTTAATTTTATCATTATGATGTCATCTTGCCACATGTCAACTCAAATCCAGATACCAAATCCCAAGGCTGACATCATCTCCTATCAACCAATCAGCTGTTTAGAAAAATAGATTTTTCACAAAATTAAAAAAAAAAATTTGCAAATGCCTAAGTCAAACTTTGGAAAACAGGTTTGATTTTTTAAAGCCGCCTCAAAAGAGACCAACTAATACCCAAAGTCAACGCTGTTTGAAATCGATCGATTACAATATACCTGCTGAGCCAGGTATAATAAAGTAATATCTCGTAGGAAGAGATTGGAAATAATAATAATAATAAAAAGAATAAGTGTGATGACTTTATAAGTTAAAATAATGTAATGTGGAGTTGGATGACTAGACATTGCAAAAGGAATATCTATCACGAAAGTAGAATTGCAAAGAGGATCTAGATTCCTTTAAAAAGTAAACATGGTCAAATGAATGATTATTAAAGTGGGTTCTACAACAATGCACAATGATATTTGTTTACATCCATGGTGGATGGGTAAGAAGGTGCACGTTTTTACAATTTTTTTTAAAGCATATTTCTTAATTATTATTTATTTTGGAAATTAAAAAAATAAATTAAAATTATATAAATTAATTATGATAATTGTATAAATTAAGTGTTATGAATATTAGAGTGTGTTGAATTTAGTTATAGATTTAAAAACATAATTTAAATATCCATAAAGTCCAAAGCTCAAATAAATAGACTATTTCAATAAGAAGGATCTTTAATTCCGTGTTTTTATTTTTTAAATTAAATAAATATACATTTTAATAGTAAAATTAGTCACCCATATTATTTGGTTTTGTGTTTTGGATCTTAAAAGAATAGACAAGAAATAAATTATTTGATTTTCTTTAATATATTATTTCTATGAAGCATTCCTAACCCAACATAGTTTGAGGAGTTAGAAGGTTAGAAAGGTCATTATTGGAGCAAAGATTATGGAACCCATATCTAATGTGGGTGTATGCATGTCATTTTAAGAGAAAGTGATTTTCATCTTCAATGCACATAGATTTACAGAGATTGAAAATCCTTTAAGCCCACAGTGTTTTAGGACTTTCATTATGGACCTCATGAGACTTTGTCCTAATATTGACATTATTCATTTTCTTCTTTAAACTAATTAAAATCCAGAGATAATTTCTATCCTCTAGTTTAGGGTTAATAACCTCCTTATAGTATTGCAATTTTCCTTCTCACACGACATTTTCTCTTTAAACTTAGAAATAATAATAGTTTTAATGTTATCTATAATTTGCAAAATGTTAGTTTCATCAATCCCCCAATGGTTTAACCAAATGATGGCATCTTTATGCCACCCCTTTTTAAGGAGTAGGTGGTTTTGGCTAGGATTTAAGGAAATTTTAGGAGGCTGGCGGTTTCCCATGTTGTTTATCATGTGGTTGTAAATTAAGTACCTAGTCATAGCCATGTTCTCAATGGGGGAGAGCCCACTTCTAAGAGGAGAATAGGATAAGGCCATCTTGATTTTAATTTTAAGATTATAAGTGATAAAACACTTCTCTATTTGCTCAATTTTTCTCCAAGATTTTTGAGATGATGCAAACCCAAACGTCACAGCTATACCAGGTAACTCGAGCGACCAATGTATTAAAGAGGAACTTATTTTTATCCCACATCACAAGGTTTTCTGATTTGCGAATGTTTTCAAGAATGAATACTTTTCTTAATGCTATAGTTCAAATTTAGCTTGTGATGGACATCAATTCCAAAATATTTGTAAGAACTCACTTCCTTAAGTTTTCTTTGTCTTACACAAAAATAGTGTAAGTTCCCTTATTCGATTTGATAATCATAACTTTTGTTTTGTTGGTGTTAACATTCATGCTCATATTGGAGCAGAAATCCTCCAAAATCCTTAATTGTTTATCAAGATTAAAGGGACATCTTGCGATAAGAACGATATCATCAGCATTTAAGGAAGAAGAATGATGACTATTCTTGCTATGCTAAAGTTGTTCCAGCATAAGGAAGAAGAATGATGACTATTTTTGCTATGCTAAAGTTGTTCCAAGTGCAAATACATGCTTAACTTTCCAACTTATCAATGTAACTACCTAAAAGAACAGGGAAGAAGGTAAACCTTGTTTAACTGTAATATTTTAATATCCATAAACCACTAAATATTTTTTAACTTGGCCATCACATTATAATATAACCTTATGAGAACAGTTATCATTTGGAAAAGAACCTTTAACTCTTCTATTATATTCCACAAGATAAAATATGATTGATATATATTTTCATAATTAATTATTCACTTTCTTAAGTAAATTAAGATATTGTAAATACATTGTAAATGAATCCATATAAAATCTCATTTTCATTCTGACAATTCACTGATAAAACTTGTAATTTCATACGAGGAATTAAAACAGCCTTTCGTCTTTTGCTGCCTATGAAACTTGTATATCATTTAGATTTTTTTAAAATCCATCTTCATTTCGGTGGAATCGTTGGATGTTTGCTAAAGTTTGGAAAATTTGATCGAATAAACGGAATCTTTACACTCACGCGTAGAGTTGATAACCAATTTCAACCTCTCTGTATGTCAACTTGTAGGCGTCCAGAGAGTTATACAAATTATATGCAGTCGCTGTAATGCGTGACTGTGTATTCACATTCATAAAACAAAATCATGGCGGCGATTGACTCACTGAAATCCGGTGTTTGAGTGTGCCATTTATGATGATGAATCCGGATTTTTGTAGCCTTAACGCGTTCACAAGAAGTCGCTCCCTAAACGTGTACAATTACAAGTCAAGTCAACGAATGTGATTATCTAGAAAGCTGGGATTAGGTCATTTTCTTCCAATCAAAACAATATAAATATCATCTCAACGACCCATTTCTATGGTTATGTAAGTAAACAACTGTCTCACACTTTCCTCACTGCAGAGCAGTGAATTATTTCTGTGTAATAGCATCAGTCTTGATACACAAAACCAGCCACTATGGTAATTCATCTCCGTCTTATGACAGCGAGCGTTTTTGTTCTATGGCTTTGTCTTGCCCTTTCCAACTGCAGTGGAGATGTCGGGTATATTGCTACCGAAGATTTCTTCAATGGAATTTTATCAGGGGCTGCTGATACTTGCGAAGCAAAGAACTTCTATACATACAGTGACTTCGTTACTGCAGCCAATGCATTTTCTGGCTTTGGAACAACCGGGAACTTTGATGATAAGAAGAGAGAAATTGCTGCTTTCTTTGCCAACGTTGCTCACGAGACTATTGGTATATTTCAATTAGTATCTTCTGTTTTGGTTCTATACTGATCAAAATAATTTTTTCTATCAAAGTTTTGATAATTCTTTATACTTGTAGATCTGGGTCTATAATTTTGATAATTCTTTATAATTATGGATCTGGCTCTATAATTGTTTACAATTATAGATCTGGGTCTAAGATCGTTTATACTTGTAGATTAGAAATCCGAATCTAAGATCTGATTATAAGATGAAGCTATTTTAATTATCACTTACTTAAAAACATCTCTCCAATATTCTTTATTAACGATATCTAAATCTGTAGATCAATTGATGATTTCGCTTCCGAATTATTGAATATTCGGGATGTGCTGTTATCTATATTGACAGATATAGTTACTCAATGACAGGTTTTTGTTACATCGAGGAAATAGTGAAGGGCGTCTACTGTGATTCCAATAATACCCAATATCCCTGCGCGGCCGGGAAGGAGTACTATGGCCGCGGCCCCATACAACTCTCATGGTATGTATCTTTGTGTATGTGTCTCTCTGTATATTTTATGATACAAACTTTTCTCATGGTATCAATGGAAATTGAATTGAATGTTAGGTGACCGACCGTTTTCTTGTTGTGTGTTTGTTTACAGGAATTCTAATTATGGTGCAGCTGGAGATTACCTGGGCGATGATCTGCTGAATAAGCCTGAAATTGTTGCTCAGAATGATTTAATCGCGTGGAAGACTGCTCTCTGGTATTGGAATGTGGCCAGCGACTGCCACTCTGCTATTACATCCGGCAAAGGATTCGGGGCAACCATTAAAGCAATCAACGGCGCCATAGAATGCAACGGTGGAAACACGGATGAAGTTAATGACCGGATCAGTTATTACAAGAAATACTGCACTCAATTCGGTGTAGATCCAGGAAGCAACCCTAGCTGTTAAGAATAATTGGGCGATCTTATACCCTTTTGATCTCCATCAAAATAGTTCAAAATAACAAATGTTCTGTCCCACTCAATGAATTGGCAGAGGCTAATCACCGTTGCTACTATTATCTGTTACAAACAAAATTCTGTTACTCAATTAATGACAGAACAAGTTTGTGAAGTTCTTAAAATGTTTACTGTTCACAAAATCTCACTAAATCCAACAAACATAAAAGGTTGAACATGCTAATCCTTTTACTGCAATTGCATTGGTGAAACCAATTAAGACTTACTTTGTACTATTCGAGATCAATAAACTCCTTTTAATTTGGAAGTCTGTTTATTGTGTGTATATTGTATATTAATGCTTCCTCAAAAGTTTAAATTAGATGCTTAAAATATTGGATCGAGCATAAATTTATGTGAGTATTTTCTCTTATCGTTGTTGATTTTTGCTAATTTTATATGTCACTGTTGATTTTATTACGTAATATAATTTGAGACTTTGGAGCTCATAGTGCAAACTTTTTTATAATGCAAAATTTCAGTTCAATGAATATATATATATATATAATTTTGTTTTTATTTAATTTACATTATTCTAAACAAATGTTTAAATGATTAATTACAAATAAAAGTGATATATATATTAATGAAAGTTTAACATTATTATTATTACTTTATTTTTATTTTATTTTGGTTAAAACACCATATTTTATAATCTATTCAATATTATTATTTTTTATTTGATGTTTTCTTTTTCAAACAGGAAAAACCGCATATGTGATATTCTTTTATTAGAATCAAGATATATACTACATATATAGACATGATATAAAGGAAAATAGGGCAAGGCTAATAAGTAATGACATTACCACCTTTTTTCACACATTCTCACACTTACTAAAACTTAACCCATGCAAATCCACTAAGAATAGAACAAAGAAAACTCAGCAGCCCAAACTCCCCAACAAATTTAAACCACAAAAGATAAAAAATAAAAGACCCTTGGGAGATCATCACATTTCTAGAAGGCCTTAAGAGAAACCCTATGAATAATACTTGAAGTGAGAAACGTCTTCAAAGTACAAGAGCCCCACAGCATCCTTGGAAATCTTATCAGGCTCATTGCTGATCCTATCAAGATCATTGCTGAATTATCTGAATACGTGATAGAAAAAAATTCCTAAAAAACCTCCTGTAATTACCTAACCCTCCTCTTCTAACCAACAAGATTAAGAACTCAGAGAGAAGCCTCCCCTTAAATATTTTCAATGATGGGCCTAGAATCACCAACCACCTAGAACTTGCCAATGAACTTAATGGAAGCAAATTATAAAAGAGTCCACACAACTATCAACTTTTCCCTAGTATTTGTTCCACATCCCCCACCCATCCTAATCCTGAAAAGGCACAACCCATTCAACTTTAGATCAACCTCAACACCACACTTATCTCCAAGGCCTTGAGAAGCTCCATCAAAAACACCGATAGGTGTATCTTCCAAAATATTTGGTTATTTTATCATTATGTTTGAAGACTCCACGTTCCCTAGTTGTCGTTAGGAGAGAACCCTGAGAACCTTTTAGGTTACCAAGCTCACATTGGGCTTTGATCTCTCAGAAAGCACCTTGTTCGATGTGGATCCAAATACCCCAATAGAAGTAGGTAGGAATCGGGCCATTACCAACCCATAAGATTCACTCTCAATCCATCTTTCCAAACTCAAAACTAAAGACACAATGATCCAAAGGCCCTTAAACTTAAGAACATTTTTAAGATCCTTCCAAACCTGCGTAACAAAAGAGCAGTGTACAAAAATATGGTTAATACTTTCTCCTCTATTTAAACAAAGGACGTAGATGTTAGGGCCAATACCACCTCTTTTCTTGAAATTGTACCAAGTTAGCACTTTATCTACTAAACCCATCCATAAGAATGATCTAATTTTGAGGAGTCCAAATAGTCCACTTCCATATGACCTTATACCACAAACAATTATCTTCAATGTCATTTGAAAAAAGGATAGACAAAAAAACAAGTTTATTTGATACTTGGACATTGTCAATATTCCAAGACCAAGCCAGTGTTTCTTCATCCTGGCTAAAGTAGATTCCAAAATGATGCAAAGGATAAACATATATATCCCATTCTAATGCAAACAGAATAGACAATCGTAAAGATTCACTATTCACCCACCTTTGAACAGGGTGAATCCACGGCCCTGGGTAACACTTTTTGGCAAGTGAATTTCGGCAAAAACAAAAAAACGCACCTCGGTCGAGGGCTTGTTAAGCCCTCGACCGAGGTCTTAATATCTCAACCGAGGGCTTGTTAAGCCCTCGACCGAGGTATTGCGGGCTTTACAAAACCTCGGTCGAGGTTCATACCTCGGTCGAGGGCTTAAAAAAATAGACTTGGCCCTCATTCAAACAAATGGAAAATTTCCTGTGCCTTGCAGAGGTGTAAACCCTGCCATTCCTAGCACATAACTGAGCGGAGTTGATACCGATAAATTCACCAATGAATCTTCTATCCATTGAGGTATCATACACGCATTTTGGCATTCATATGATATTTATTTTTTAATTACTTCTAAAACTTATACTTAGAAAACCACATTGCAACTTCAAAGTAGCT
>LPNX010151632.1:63183-80009 GCA_001517045.1 Pseudotsuga menziesii | reverse complement strand
CCCTACTCGTACCAATACTATTAACCCCCTCTCTCACTCTCTCTCTCCATACACCTCTTATCTCTAATCCCCTCTCTTCCTCCTCTTTCTCTCCCCCCTCTTCCCTCTAACCCTCAATAACCCCCTCTCTCACACTCTCTCTCCCCTACTCCTCCACCTATGCATAAATCCCACCTTTATCTCTCTCCCCCAATCCCATAATAATATCTCTACATTTATCTCTCATACACACACTCACAACCCATAATCCCCCTGCTCCTCTCCCTACCCATAACCATACCTCCTCCCCATCTCTCTCTCTCTCTCCAATACTCCCCCTACCCATAAACCCCTCTTTATTTGTCTCTCCTAATATTTTTCCCCATACCACTTACAACATCATTCCTCTCTCTCTCTCTCTCTCTCCCCACCCTAGATCACCATTTTCTCTAACTTCACTATTCCTCGGAATACACCTACCCCTCCCCCCACCTCAATCTCTTTCTCTTTCTCTCTCCCAACTCCCCTCCTCCCATCATGATATTTATCTCTTTCTCTCCCCCAACACCCCTTTCCCCCTACCCCTAATCACCCACACCATCCCCCTCTCTTCCTCAAAGCTCTCTCTCTCTCTCACTTAGCCCTCTACACTCCACCTTCTCATAGTTAAAGCAAGAAGGAAAAAAGTAAAGCATGAAAGAAAGCATATTTATCCATCCATGAGGGTGCATTATCCTCTCTAACTTTCTCAATAATTCATCTCCAGAAAATAAAAATAAAATGAGTGTGCACCACTAACCCATCTTTTGATAGTTTGAGAATCAAATTGAGAGCATTGTGCTACTCAAGAATTGGGAGATGTGCCCCTAGTAAAACATGGAAATGTGCCCCTACTTCCATTTCTATGATGAACAAATACAATATTTGTAATCGATATTATTTGTAGGTTATTGATCATATCTAGGATTGTTCCATTTGATTCAAGAAGCCAAAGATTCAAATCCTCCAATTCTTGAGTGAATATTGTCTCTGATTTCACTATATTGATGTATTGATGTGAAAGGTTGTTTCCTAAGATATATATGAGATATATTTAGAATGATTACTATTTTTATGATTTAATAAATCTTTTCTAAAGTTTTAATGGTATTTCGAATTGTTTTGACCATCCTTCTTATGATTTGATTCTACCTTGTCTAGATTTACATGCAATTTTGACTAGTTTTACAGTTTCAAGTGTGAATCAACGTGACTATCAAAAAATCACTTCATTAATATTCTGATATGATATTAACACTCTTATATAACGGTTCCATGTTTAAAACCAAGAATTCATGGCCATCTCCTACTCTTTCGGAATCCCATAAGTCATTTTTTATGAGTTGTCCACAAAACTAGTTTCACTATTGCGAACCTTAGAGCTTACCAATTCTAATACAGAATAGAAAACCCATTTATTTGAAAATTAATAGCATGATATCATATTTCTACAAATATCTTTATGTCCAATCCTTTCACCACTGGTTGTTGGAGTGTGAACTGTGAAGGTTTTAGATTGAATATGTTGGGACTCATACGAGCCTGGAATTAGACTTCAGCCTAGCTGATGTTTGAAACATAAAAGGACCAAAAATATTGTGCATATGAACCTAAACACTCATGATCCTTTCCTTACTTTGTCAATCCTCCTAAATTGCTCTTCTGGTCACTCATTCAACTAGAAATTCCTTCCCTGTTAACTTGTTTTGAACTTGTGCAAAGGATTTAATGATCAATTGAACCTTATTTGCATCATTAAACATTCAAAAATATCTAAAAGTTCTATATGGTGCTTTTATAAATAAAATTCAAGGGTTGGAAGAGTCTCCACAAGTACAAGCAAACAATTTATAGAGTATGTAAAAGTTTCATATTTTTACAAACAAATTACCTTTTTGTGGAGGTTTGCAAGCAATAAAAAATAATATGGAGAATATTTAAGAGTTCAATATGGTAATTTCATGTAAACAAATGTTTTAGAAGAGATTCCATAGGCAATAGTGGACCCAAAGGGGTTTCATCTTATTGACCAATATCGTATCATGTTCATTCATAGGGGGGAGGGGGTTGAAATTGCGAAAAATAAGGTCAATATATTATAGGTCTTGGGGGCTGAGGATTAAGGTATGGGGGGTTTATAGGTATTTGGGTGTATAAAAATGGGTCCTAGTAAAAATAGTGAATATCTTGTAAAATAAGGTTTTTTTATTGGAAATATATATTGAAAGGGTGACTCAACAAAAGGATGTTGGTAGGTATTTATTAATATATAGTGATATTAGAGGTATTATTTAATATACCATGAACAAATGAACTATGATGTATTTTCACTTAGTTAATGCCTATTGAGTGGACCATTTAGAGAAATATATATTAGGGTTATAATGAAAACTGAGAAAAATGGTTCACACTTTATTTGTAGGTACACATTTTTATTGTTGAACACATTGATTGACATTAGCTATATGAAACCTTTCTTCTATGATCTTTTTATATTTTATATGAATAGTTCTATTTCCAAGTGCATGTAGGTTGATTTCCTTGAATTATTATTATTTATCTATTCATATACAAAAAAAATTACACTTGCATTCTTTTAGTTTATACTTGTATAGAATATATGGTTAAGCATTTCAATACCAAATAATACTAAGAGAAATGTAATCAAGTAGCCATCTATTAGCCTTTAATGATATATTCTTAATTTTTAGTAATTAGTTCATTTACCTAATAGTTTATGTGTCTCACAATGCTTTATTTGGTTAATAATATTTGATTTATTATATTCAATTGTGTTTGATAAACTTGATAGTAATTTCAAATTTTTATGGCATTTAAATTTTCATAGAAAATATTAACTAATGAAAAATTTTAGAAAATAGTTAATGTTGACATGTATGTCCAATTATAAATATCCAATATGTGTGTGGTACAATATTTGTTAGTGTTGGAAATACTTAGGGGTGGTGAATCAGTATAGAACACTTTTTACCATTTCAACCAATAGTTATATCATGTAAACATTAACTATTAACAATGTCATTCATCATCAAATAAAGAATACATAGTGCACAAGAGATTTAACATGGAAACCCAAATTGGAGAAAACCAGAAAATAATTTTTCTTATTCCATGTCAATATTACATTCATAGGAAGCATCGATTTCTAGTATTCCCCAACACCAACTAGAATGAGGCACCAACCCCCTGATTTGCGTGCACCAACCTAAAGGAAGATCCTACTCCTTGATTTACTAGCATTGACTGGAAGGAGGCTTCAACCCCCTAGTTTATTATCTCCAACTAAAAGGAGGGGGCCAACCCCCTTAAGTCATAGGCTCCAACATGTAGAGAGGACTCCAATCCTTAGTGAGCACCAACTCACAATTCTCAGGAACCAACCTAAAGGAGACTACAATATCATATCCTTTACCTATCCTCCCTCCTTGATATGAATAGAAGAAAAAACCTATAATGATCATTGTATCACTATCTCTAATAAATTGTACTTGTATCTTTGTCCATGCACCTATATCACTATTCATGTCCTTGGTCCTGTATCACTATCTCTTTCATCATGTATCATTGTATCACTACCTTTGTCAACTTGTCATAATCACTATCTATATCACAATGCCCCAATCATTGTATCTATATCTAAATTCCACAATCATTTCCTCTGTCACAATGCCATTGTCAATGCCACAATCACTGTTATGCTGTCTCAATATCTATCACATTATATCAACCTGTACATGCCTCAAGTATATACCTAGAAACAATGATCCATTGATTTTATTTGGATCCTCAACTTTTACATCATATACATTTCCAAAACATTAAACATTCAAATAAATGATCCATATGCCACAACATAACCACGAACTATGCCAATATAATCATTATCCATCATACAATATATCCAGATAATCACCATGATTTATACAAACAGATATCCAAGATCTATCCTCAACTTTTACATCACATACATTTCCAAAACCTTAAACATTCAAAAAAATGATCCATATGCCACAACATAACCATGGTCTATGCCAAGATAATGATTATGATCTATGCTAAGACATGGGGGTTTCACTAGTGAGGCAATATCATATCATGTCCATTCATATGGAGGGTTTGAATACTCCTAAAAACCTCAAAAATATATTGCTTCATATTAAGGGGCCAAGGGGGGGGTTTTAATTTGATATAGTAATATAAATAATGGGGGTTATTTTATTTAAGTGGGATGAGGAATAACCTCCAAATTGTTGGGTGGATTCATACCTCCAAATCATGGACTCAATTCATACTTCCAAATCATATGATGGATTCATATCAGTTCTAACTGCTTCTAAGGGATAACCCTCAAATCATGGGATGGATTTATACCTCCAAAACATTGAAACTTAATAGTGAATATTTTCCCCTGTCTCGTAAACATTAAAAAAAACTAGATATAAACCAATAAAGGGTAACTAAATGTTGTTAATTCCTTTGATTGCAAGAATAAAAGTAGGGGAAGTGGAGGAAATGCATTTCATATTGTGAATGACCCAAATCCAAGTTATGCACATGATCATATGGTGTTATTGGAAAGCAAGAGGAATATTTCTATGTCCATTTGTGTTCAAAAATCAATTATGTTTGTTTTGATAGGAAGGTAGGGAAGTCCATGCATGAAAGGTTTCAATTTTTTATTTGTAGGAGTTTAATTTATTAAGATTATAGAAAACATGTGCTCACTATGGTTTCACGTGTATTTACATGATATAAATTGGTAGACTGGAAGTTTGTAGTGTGAAACATCTACAATTCTCATCTTTTCTAAGCATTGCACTGACTATTGGACTATCAATATTTTACATTCTTTCTTACATTGATCTCTTGATTAGGTTTCCTTTTACTTATTTTTCCTTCCCCATTACTATTTCATTAGGTCTTCCACAATCTAACACTACAAATTGATTAGTCCCCCCTGCAATCTTGATGGGATAATTATTATCATTTTACTATTATTTTATTTAACATCCTTCCTGCTTATAATAATATGTGTTACACCCTGGTTTTGACCCCATTTCATTAATGTATATGAGGTAAATATTATATCGAAGCATGACAAGGAGCCCAAGGCCAAGGCCCTGTCATTGATTGATGTTTGGTATATAGGAGATCATGGTTGATGCCTATGGTTTCTGTGTTGAGTCAAGCATGTTTGTAAACATCATGAAAATATGCAATATAATGAAAACCCACAACCAACTATGTTAATGCAATGAATAATGAGATGGGGGCATGATTTTCCTGAGGGTGAGGGGGTGGGAATGTTAACCTTGAGCTTGTTTGGGGAAAATCCATGTGTCATGAGGAGAACCCATCGGAACTGTCAAATTACCCCCTTTCATGTCTTTCTTAAAAAACCATTTATTCTTCCATAAGGTGGTTAAGGTAGTTATTGCTTGTAAGGGAAGAGTATGGTCAATTTCGAATTGGGTAGAGCACCCAATTTTAGGATGTCGTGTTTTACTTGCATGGACAAGAAACACCAAAACCATATGCCAGTGTTGACGTACAAGTTCATGTTTTTGGGGATTTACTCTCATGATTTTGAGAGCTGTGGGATGTTATGGCTCGGGACGTTCGGGCTCAGGATCCATCTCCATTCTCAATTCACGGAAAAATCTCTTCGGCAGCTAAAATATTTCGATGTATCCTTTGCGGTCTGCAAGTATTTTAGTGACATTGTGGCAGTATCGGAGCTCTACCTGTGTATCCTTCATGTTCTGCAAGTGTCTTCCCTTGGAAAGACTATGATTGTTGCGTTGCAGTGTCGTATGAGACGTCGTTACTCATGTTCTAGAGTAAACTTTTGTTGTGGAGTCTCCCTGTGGTTGTTGTGTTCTGCACCCTGGTTCAGGTCTAAGCTAGGTACAAGTCTTAGGAATGGGAGAGACATAGAATGTGCTTGATAAACCTAGTGTGGAACCTCACAATAAGATAAGAGTGGCTGGTAAACCTGCTATGCTCATCCTTAAGAGCACTAGAAGGGAAGGTGTATCCTGAAGGACTGTGGAGCAGAGAAGGGGACACTACCTTGTGTTGGGTGTGTAGGCAATAGGGAATCTAGACCAGATAGGTCTTGCAAAGGTGTTCTTAGACCTGTAGATGAGCTCACTAGCTTAGTAGTTCTTCCTGCCCATTGCCTTAGAGGCCTGATAAACTCAACTGGAAAGATGGCTTGGCTGGTAGCTTGATAAACGCATCTATTGGCTTGGTTGTGTCTTGTTTTGATTGACCTGGTAAGTAACCTTTGGCTGGACAGTCTGATAAACCAAACTATGAATTCTTTCTTGTCTAGGTAGCTTGATAAACCGAGTAGTGAGATGGATTAACTTTGTACAATCTGATAAACCCATATGTTGGCTTGATTGGTCCTCAAAGGTGAATGCTGGCTTGACTGTGAACAGTCTGTGAAACCCAACTATGAGATGGCTTGGCAGAGTGTCCTGTGAAACCAATCTATTGGGATGTTTTCCCATATATCCTAATAAACCCAATTGTGTTGGCTTGGATGAGTGTTATTGCACCGCGACTATGTATAAGTCTGCTAGTATTCCCTTATTCCTTGAGGAAATCATGCCCAGCTCGGGGGTGGCACTGTTGCTAAGAGACTAAGGAGCACGCTGGCCTATGGTTGGGAGGAACGTTGCAGTGACATAGCTAGTTACAAAACAAGTTCTGTTCAAAGATAAGTGTTCTTGTCTATGTTATTATGTTATTCTCTACAATTATATTCTTGTTTCACAAATTGCTCGATGGATATGATGAACTTATTGTTGTGTTCAATTGATGAATGGTTCCTTTGAATAACTGCAATTATAGGCATCTATGTATGGTTTCCATCAATTCATTTCGAACTAAGTTGCAGGGTAGATTGGAAAGATCTCTAATGGCCTGAATGGAAAATCTGAGTTTCCTGTTAGAATTCCTACTTTGCGCAAATTTGCAGGTTTGCGAGATGCGAGATGCGGAATATTGTTTAGCAGATTTTGGTTTCCACAGATCCTCTTCTACAAATTCCTCTCCACAACTTGCGGGATACATGATCGCAGTGTCATGAATTCTCGTAATTCCCAATCCCGCAAGTCAAATTTTCCACGTCATCGATCTTCGTAGGATGATTCTTCGTTGTTGATCTGTTTCCAATGCGGGATGTGGGCTGCGGGAAGTGAGATTGCAATTTTGTGTAACTTCCGACCCCGCATCTCGGGCTTTCCACATCGTTGATTTTTGCGGGCAAATTCTGAACTATTGATTTGGATCTAGTCTATGGGATCGTTTACGATCGTTGATTTCTATCACATTTCCCACCATCGTTAGATCTCCTCTGAGATATTTCCTTCCAGATTGTTGAATTGATCTATGAAATACGGGAGGGAGCATGACAATGTTGGAATTGTTGATATGTGGTTCACGACCATGCCCTAAGTTTTGATGAACAGTGAAGTTTATCGATGAAAATTTTAATTTCGCATGATGATGGGGTATGGGTATGTGACAGCATGGTATTAGAGCTATTGGTTGCAGCATTGGGCCTGGATGGGCCAAGAATCAGTTAACTAGAATTGTCGGTTGCAACATAAAGTTTGGATGGACCAGAAATCAGTCAAGAATACCCTCTAATACGAACTTTTAGTACACTACAGTGTGGTATCCAAGCTGTCGGTTGCAGCATTAGGCCTAGATAGGCTAGGTGACAGTAAGTAAATGGTTTTGATTTTGAATTACTATGTGTCTAACAAATGGTGTTGATAACACATTTTGTAGAGTCATAGTATATTTTGGAAAAGTAAGTAGTGGTTCAGCCATGAGAATGCATGACGGATATGATGCTCGGGACTCCTTCAAGCGTGCACGAGATGCCATGGGGGAAATTATCTGAGTTGGAAATGATGACATAGATTCTAATGGAAGGAGATTCCAAGAGACACCGCCAGATATTGCAGCCACTATGAGGAGCCTGACTAAATCTCAGGAAGAGCAACATCACTTGAATGCTACCATGTTGTAGAGTTTGACAGACTTGCAAAGAAAGATGAACTCTGGAAAGGGTACAATAAAACCCAAAAATAGTAAGAACAGTACCAAAAGAAGAAGGACTGCTAGTAGTGTTGATGTATTTGTAACTTCGGAATGTATTCATCTATGTATATTATGTATTGTAACCCGATGTTTATTCTAGGATGTATCTATAATATAATTGAGTCATATTGTCATGCCCCGATGTTTTGATCAGGAGGATCAATAATGTAAACAAGTCATGTCAAGTCATAGTGAGTAACCCTCCGATTTTCTAAGGGTTAAAGTCCCTGCAGTTCCAGGGCACTAGGGTTATTAGACTCTCCTAGTAGAGGTCGGCCCTGGTAGGGTTTTAGTCATGTTGGGATTAGTATAAATAGAGAACTAGAGTCTCTATTTAAAACACAACTCACACACACTCAAGTGTAGCACATAATTGAGGAAGGAGAAGACATTGAGGCTACTCAAGAAGAAGATTACTGCTGTTGTGAGATCACTTACTGTTTTGGTGTTGATTCAATCTCTAAGGAAGTTGTAGGTTTTTCTCCTTTATGGTTTCCCTGAAGAAAAACACTGTGTTCATTGTCTCTTGTGTTTGATTGTTGTACTTGTTATTCTCTCAGTTAAAGATCCTAACAATGGTAGCTTAATGTTGAAAAACTAACATAGTATCAGAGCTAACCTGAGAAGAAGACACTGTGCAGTTGCGGGAACTAGGGCTTCCTAGTTTTTGGATCTTCCTCCATAGATTTTCAACAAAATTAAGGTGGAATAACTTTCCTCCTTAGGGAACATCTTTCTGTCCAAGCAGAATCCAATTCTGAGGTTTTTCAGCTTTGGACCCAACATTACTACCGAAAGTTAGGGCTTTTTACAGAAGAGGAATTTTTCAGTGAGCCTAGGCCTAGATTGATCTCCTCCCCAAAATCAAAGTTAGGGAAAAATTTCAAGGCATTTGGGTGGATAGAACTCCAGAAAAGCAAAACCCCAATTTGCTCCTGAACCAGCTCTACAGGATTTCAGCTCAAGTTTCAGATCCGACATCTTGAACCTGGTAAGATCTAAAATATTTTGTATTTCCATTTGAGGTTCTTAGTTAATATGTCTCATCATACCAAGCTTGATGAAAAGCTTGAGGGAGCTAATAACTTTCGAGCCTGGAAGTATAGGATTTCCCTGGTCCTGGAAGAGAATGAATTAGACTCCTACATTCATGAGGAGGTTCCAGTTCTAGAGGGAGATGAGGCAAAGGCATTACATAACAAGAGAATGATTATGGCAAAGAGAATCATTGCTGATTCTATCGAGGATCACCTTATCCCACATGTGTCCTCTCTTAAGACACCTAAAGCTATGTTTGATTCCCTAACCAAGTTGTTTGAAGGAAAGAACATAAACCGAAAGATGACTCTGAGGAATCAAATGAAGAATGTGAAGATTCAGAATGCAGAAACTATCCAGTCCTACTTCACAAGGGTTTCTCAGATCAAGGAATAATTAGAAGTTGTTGATGAAGAAGTGGAAAATGCAGAGATTGTGATGACTACCTTGAATGGCCTTCCTAGGTCATGGGATTCTTTCATCCAAGGAATATGTGCTAGAAAGAAGCTAGTCAATTTCAGCAGACTATGGGAAGAGTGCTCTCAAGAAGAAGCTTGGATAGCAGCTCGAGAAGAGAAGATGGGAATTGAAGATCAAGCTCTCACAGTTCACTCCAAGAGAGGTAGAAGAAGACATCATCACTTCAAAGGTAAGAATCCTCATCATAGAGATAACAATAGAAGGTATCTATCTAGAATAAGATGTTATACATGTGATGAGATAGGGCACTTTGCAAAATACTGTCCTAAGAGCAAGAACCACTCTCATAAGAAGAAGGGGACCAAAAGAAGACGTCATGCTCATGCTGCATAGGATAATGAGCCATCCAAGAAGAGATCCAGATATGAAAGTGAAGATTCTTCAAGTGAGGATGAATATGTTCTAATCTCTGCTCTCATAGGTAACATTACCCATGGTAGTGATGATTGGCTTATAGACAGTGGGGCTTCCAAACATATGACTGGATTCAAGGAATCATTTGTAAGGTTGTCAGAACATGAATCACCTCACAATGTGAAGCTAGGAGATGACTACCAAAATCCAATAAAAGGTAGTGGGGAATCTTCATATAAACTAGAATTTGGTAAGTCTCTAACAATGAAAGAAGTATTGTTTGTGCCAGGACTCAAGAAGAAACTTCTCTCCATGTCAGCATCGGATGCAAAACGAATGCAGGTTGCATTCATATATGGTTAAGTCATTATGTGGCCTAAAGGAAATACTATCGATGATGTGGTAGTAATTGGAGAACAAGAAGGAGGATTGTACAAATTGAAGGGCCATCCAGAACGAGCCTTGGTCCATGCCACAGTAGAGCCAAATGAGCTTTGGCATAGAAGACTTGCACATGTGCATTATAGAGAACTACCTATTGCAAGCAAAGCTGTTGAAGGTCTGCAAGAATTCCAAGCAAAACATGATGGTGTCTGCAAAGGATGTGCGAAAGGAAAGAATACAAAGAAGACATTTCCCAGCAGTGAAACCAAAGCCAAAGACATACTAGAAATCATCAACTCCGATGTATGTGGTCCTATTTCATCAAACTCACTAAGAGGATAATGGCGGAGAATTCATTTTGAATGAATTCAAAGAGCTATGCAAAGAATTGGGGATTAAGAGGGAGTTGTCCACTCCTTATAATCCACAACAGAATGGGATTGAGGAACGGAAGAATAGAACTATCATGGAAGCTTCAAGAGTTATGCTTCATGATCAAGATCTTCCTATGCATCTTTGGGCAGAAGCTACCAGAACAGCGGTGTATGTATAAAACCGTACTCCACATAGAGTACTCGAGAACACGACTCCTAAAGAAGTCTTCTCTAGAAAGAAACCAGAAGTCAGCCATCTCAGAATATTCAGCTGCCCTGCATACATTCACATTCCAAAAGAGAAGAGAACAAAATTAGATCCTTCAGGAAAGAAGGGTGTATTTGTGGGATACTCAGAAAGCTCGAAGGCTTACAGAATATATTTCCCAGGATACAAGAAGATTGAAATCAGCAGGGATGTGACATTTGATGAAGACATGGCTTACAAAAAATCCAGAAAGAGACCTGCTGAAGAAACTGAAGAAGCAAAAGCAGAAGCACCCATAATTCATGATACAACCATGAATGAAAAAGCTCAAGAAGAAGATCGAGAATTTGAAGAACCACAAATACTTGTAGATCCACCTCTAGAGAAGAATCCTCATAAGAGGAAACTTGCTTGGGTACGAGAACTTATCCAAGGTGCGAAAGGATATGGGGCTCCAGAAAAGAATCACAGAGAAAGAAAGAGGACCAGATCTTGCTCCGGGTATGTAGCCTTACTATGTGATTTCATTGATAAAGAACCTTCCAGTTATGAAGAAGCGACAGAACTGAAAGAATGGAAGGATTCTATGGTCGAAGAGTACCAATCGATCATGAAGAATGATGTCTGGGATGTTGTCCCAAGACCAGACAGGAAGTTAGTTGTAACTTCCAAATGGATCTACAAGATCAAGCATGCTGCGGACGGTAGCATTGAAAAATATAAGACAAGATTTGTAGCTTGGGGTTTCTCCCAGAAAGAAGGAATAGACTATTAAGAAACCTTTGCACCTATAGCCAGATACACTTCCATCAGATCAGTACTTGCTCTGGCTGCGGTGATGAAATGGAAGATACACTAGATGGATGTCAAGACTTATTTCTTGAATGGTGTAGTGGAAGAGGAAGTGTATGTAGAAAAACCACTCGGTTTTGAGACACATGACAGGAAGTCTCATGTGTGTAGATTGAAGAAATCCCTGTACGGTTTGAAACAGGCACCCAGGACCTAGTATGGAAGAATTGACAGCTTTTTATCTAGTTTGGGCTTTACCAAGAGTATAGCAGATTCCAACCTTTACTACAAGGTTGAAGATGCCAACCCAGTGATGCTTCTACTATATGTAGATGATTTGTTTGTGACAGGTATGGATGGGTTGATTGTTGATACAAAAAGAAAGCTTGCTGTTGAGTTCGAGATGAGGGACTTGGGTATGATGCATTACTTTCTAGGTATGGAGGTGTGGCAGAGTACAGATGGAATATTCCTTGGACAAGGGAAGTATGCACTAAAGATCATGAAGATGTTTGGGATGATGGACTGCAGGGCTATAGACACACCAATGGAATCAAACCTGAAGCTATTGAGTGATGCTTCATTAGAGTCGGTTGATGCTACAATGTATCGTCAGATGATTTGGTCATTGATGTAGCTAACGAACACAAGACCAGATATTTGCTCTACTATGAACACCTTGAGCCAGTTTCTGACAGATCCGAGACAGGTTCACTTAACTGTTGCAAAGCATATTCTGAGGCACCTGAAGGGTATAGTTGATTATGGGCTCAAGTACGATGCAAATCAAAAGATTAACCTGGAGGGTTATGTTGATTCAGATTGGGCAGGAAGTGCCATCGATAGGAAGAGCACTTCAAGGTGTTGGTTTAGTATAGGGTCAGGTGTGATCTCTTGGTTTAGCAGGAAGCAATCCTGTGTGGCACTGAATACAGCTGAAGCAGAGTATGTCGTAGCTTGTTCATCTAGTTGTGAGGTAGTATGGCTACGGAAGCTACTATCTGATTTATTTGATCTCCAGTTGGATGCTACTTGTATACATTGTGACAACCATAGTTGTGTAAAGTTGTCAGAGAATCCAGTGTTCCATGACAAGTCGAAGCATATCGAGATCAAATACCACTATATCAGGGATATGGTGCAGAGGGGAGCAGTGAAGCTCCAGTATGTTGCAACGGAGGAATAGATAGCTGATGTATTGACGAAGCCATTAGCTAGGGTGAAGTTTGAGTACTTCAGGGAGAAACTTGGTGTTCTCCAGATCAATATTTCCTCCAAGGGAAAGTGATGAGTCCCATAGCCATTCGGTCATGGTGAGAGGATTGGTTCCTTCCATGTCAGATATAAGTGCTGAGATGAGTAGCCATTCTGACGAGTAGGTCAGATATAAGGGCTGAGCCATTATGTCATCATGAGAGGATTGCTTCCTTCCATGTTAGATATGAGTGTTGGCTATTTTGTCGAGTAGGACAGATGTAAGAGAAATTTCCATTCTTTGAATGGAGGTACCTAGTGAGGTACCAGGAACACTCAGTCTAGGACTGAGTAGCCATTCTGATGTGATAGAGGGATGTGTTCCCACTTGATCAAATTTATGGGCTAAACCATTCTATCATGGCTAAAGGATTAAGTTCCTTCCATGTCAGATGTGAGTGTTGGCCATTTCGACGAGTAGGTTGGATGTAAGGGAAACTGCCATTCTCTAGGAGAATGGAGGCACTTGGTCAGTTACCAGGTAGCTCAGTCAAGGAGGACTAGGGGCCATTCTGATATGACTATAGGATTGGTTCCTACAAGATCAGATGTGAGTGCAAGCCCTTTCATCATTGTGAGCAGGATGTGTTCCCGCTTGGATGAATGTAAGTGCATAAATATTTCATCATTGTGAGAAGGATGTGTTCCCACCTTGATGAGAGTCTTTCATCATTGTGAGCATGATGTGGTTCCGGTCTGGGTGGAAGAACATAGTTCTTCCATCATTGTGAACAGGATGTGGTTTCGACCTGGATGAAAGTGAGGAAATATTTCATCATTGTGAGCAGGATGTGGTTCCGACCTAGGTGAAATAACAGAGTTCCTTCATCATTGTGAGTAGGATGTGGCTCCGGCCTGGATGGAAGTGCAGAACTCTTCCATCATTGTGAGCAGGATGTGTTCCAGCCTGGATGGATGTGAGTATTGTGCCCTTCTGATGAGTGGGTTAGATATAAGTGTTGAATCCCTTTCACAGATGATAGTAGTTGTGTCCTATCATGTTGGTGAATGTGAGTGCTGGGCCTTTCTGACAAGTAGGTCAGATATAAGTGCTAAAGAAGACCTACATGGAGGATAGGCCTACAACTAGCATGAAAAATGGCTGGCTCTGTAGAAATTCCTGTGACGAGAAGAATCATGAGATAGCACTAGGGATGATCCAGATCGAGTGATGATCGAGATCCAGTGATGATAGCCAGCAATGATACAGATCGAGTGATGATCGAGATCCAATGATGATGATCCATATCTAGTGATGATGTCCCATGATGATCCAGATCCAGAGATGATCCAAATCTGATGACTTGAAGATGAAGATGACTTAAAGACTCAAGAAGACCTGAGATGCAGATGATGAGATGATCCAGTTGATACAAAGAAGAAGACCAGTGCTGAAAATTGTGTCGAAAGAATACCTTCCTAGTTAAGAGGGAGTGTTGATGTATTTGTAACTTCAGAATGTATTCATTTATGTATCTTATGTATTGTAACCCGATGTTTATTCCGGGATGTATCTATAATATAATTGAGTCATATTGTCATGCCCCGATGTTCTAATCGGGAGGATCAATAATGTAAACAAGTCATGTCAAGTCATAGTGAGTAACCCTCCGATTGTCCAAGGGTTAAAGTCCTTGCAGTTTCGAAGCACTAGGGTTATTAGACTCTCCTAGTAGAGGTCAGCCCTGGTAGGGTTTTAGTCATGTCAAGATTAGTATAAATAGAGAACTGGAGTCTCTATTTAACACACAACTCACACACACTCAAGTGTAGTGCATAGTTGAGGAAGGAGAAGACACTGGGGCTAGTCAAGAAGAAGAATACTGCTATTGGGAGATCACTTACTGTTTTGGGGCTTTTACTGTTTTGGTGCTGATTCTATCTCTGAGGAAGTTGCAGGGTTTTCTCCTTTATGTTTTCCCCAAGGAAAAAAACCGTGTTCATTGTCTGTTGGGTTTGATTGTTGTACTTTTTATTCTCTCAGTTAAGGATCCTAATAATGCTAGCTCAATGTTGAAAAACTAACAAGTAGATCATTTGACTAAGAAGAATCAGGTGGAGATTTAAGCTCTTCTTCTTGGAAGGAAAAAAGAAAGAGGCATCGTAGAGATCGCTCTCGGGATGAATTTAAGAAGGCTAAACCTCCTACATTTGATAGCGAGGTGAAGACTGGGAAAGAAGCTGAAGCTTGGCTTCTTGGAATAAAGAAGTATTTCCAAGTTCAAGATTATTTGGGGAATATGAAGGAAAGGGTTTCCATCTTCAGTTTGAATGGAAGGGCATCCATTTGGTGGGAACACTTCAACCAAGTAAGAAGGATTAATGAAAGGAGACTTAAGTGGAAACGGTTCCAGAAGTATTTCAAGCATAAATATCTCTCTGACAGGTACTATGATGACAAGATCAAATAATTCCATGAGCTGAGATTGGGACAACAGACCATGGAAGAGTATGCAAACAGGTTCCTAGAACTGTTGATATATGTCATGTAAATCAAGGATAAAAAAATGAAGATCCAGCGTTTCCTGAGTGGGTTTCCTTAGTCTTACAAAGACATAATCGAGTTTTATGAACCTAGAACCCTTGAAGAAGCAATTAGGAAGGCTAAGTATTTCTATGAGCAAAGAAAAGGAAACCTCGATTACGATAAGACATGGAAATACAAGAAGAATGAGAAGTTTGACCAAAGGAAGAAAGGTTTCAAACCTTCTAGCTTTAGGAATCAGCAGAAGCAACCATCCCAAACTGAAAAGCATCCAACTAGAGTGGCAGGAGAAAGGCTAAGAGATCCATGACAAATCAGAGAACCACTCCAATGTTGGAGATGTAGAGGACCCCACATGCACATGAATTGTCCACTCGAGAATGAGAGTGCAAGGTCAGCTTACAACCTTCAAGAAGCAGAAACAGTGGGTCAAGTAGCAAGGGTCATCCCTAGGATTTATGCAACACTGGAGGATAGCTAGGCATATCACCAGTCAATTGTGGTTGAAGTAGTAGGTAATATTGTAGAGCAATTTGTTTCTATTGTGATTGACCCTGGTTCTACTCATAGTTACATTACTCCTACAGTAGTGGAGATTTGTGCCTTTAATAAATTAAATCATAGAAAATCTTGGTTAGTTCAGCTAGCTACTGGAACTAAGAGAAAGGTTACTGAAGTGGTGGAGAAGTGTCCATTAGAGATGAATGGATTGGCCACTTGTATAGATCTGAATGTTCTACCCCTTGGTTCTTATGATGTCCTCATTGGAATGGATTGGTTAGAAGCTCACAAAGTAAAGCTTGACTGTTATAACAAGGCTTTTGAGTGCCTAGATGAAGAAGGCAACTCATGGATCGTGAAATACATTCCAAAGGTGATTTCTGTCAGGCAAATTTCAGCAATGTAGCTGAAGAAGTTCTGTAGGAAAGGTTTCCAGTTGTATGTAGCCCATATTTTGGAGGCACCAGAGAGTGAAACTCCTAGGTTGGAAGACTTTTAGGTGTTGCAGGAATTCATGGATGTGTTTCATGATGAGATTCCAGGGCTTCCTCCAAAAAGGGACATTGATTTCACCATTGAACTTGTGCCAAGAGCAGCACCAGTTTCCAATACACCCTTCAAAATGAGTACACTAGAGATGCTAGAGTTGAAGATGTAACTACAAGAGTTGTTGGAGAAGTATATCAGGCCGAGTGTGTCTTTGTGGGGAGCACCAATTCTGTTTGTAAAGAAGAAAGATGGAACACTCAAGTTCTGTATTGATTATAGACAATTGAACAAAGTCACATAAAAGAAC
>LPNX010151632.1:30048-63089 GCA_001517045.1 Pseudotsuga menziesii | reverse complement strand
ACCATTTGGTCTCACAAATGCACCAGCTACATTTATGTGCCTTATGAATAGTGTCTTCAGCGGGTATTTGGACAAGTTTGTTCTTGTTTTCCTTGATGAAATTCTTGTTTATTCTGAGAATGAGGAAGAAAATGAGGAGCATTTGAGATTGGCATTACAATTGCTTAGGGAACATCAAATGTATGCAAAGATGAGCAAGTGTGATTTCTATAGAGGTAGAATTTAGTACTTGGGTCACATTATATTAGAAGGAGGTATATCTGTGGATCCTAAAATGATAGAAGCCATTATAAATTGGCCTACTCCAAGAAATGTGACAGATGTAAGGTCTTTTATGGGACTTGCAAGATACTATAGGAGATTCATTGAAGGTTTCTCCAAGGTTGCACATGCTATTACTTCTTTGTAAAAGAAGGGGATAAAGTTTGAATGGAAAGTGAGGTGTGAAGAAAGCTTCCAGCAATTGAAGAATCTTCTCACTAGTGCACCGGTTTTGAAAGTTGCAGACCCAGAGAAATATTTTGTGGTGTGTACTGATGCATGTGGTCAAGGGCTTGGATGAGTCCTTATGCAAGACAACCACATTATATGTTATGACTCAAGAAAATTGAAGGATCATGAGAAGAACTATGCAACTCATGATATGGAACTTTCATCCATAGTACATGCTCTCAGGAAGTGGAGGCATTACTTGATGGGCAGACTATTTGAGTTAAGGACAGACCATTGCAGTCTGAAGTATTTATTTGATCAGCCTGCTCTAAATGCTAGGAAATCTAGATGGTTGGATTTTTAATGTGAGTTTGATTTTGAAATGAAGAACATAAAAGGAAAAGAGAATAAGGTAGCTGATGCACTCAGCAGGAAGGCGCAAGAAATGCATGTGGCATCTCTTAGTATTTTCCAATCAGATTTGAGACAGCATATTGTTAATTGTACTACTGGAGATGAATTGTATGTGCAGATTAAGGACAAATTGCAGCAGCAAAGTCTTAAGAAGAGGTATTAGGGATATAAGTTGGAAGAAGATGGAATTATTACTTATAAAGGCAGAGTCTACATTCCAAATGTAGCATATTTGAGGAGAGTTGTTATGGATGAGATCCATCAAGCTCCATATTCTAGTCACCTAGGATATCAGAAGATAATTTCTACAGCCAGAAAGTAGTACTTTTGGCCAAGAATGAAAAAGGACATGGCCGAATACATTTCAAGATGCATGAAATGTCTGCAAGTAAAGGTTGAGCATCAACACCCTACAGGTTTGTTGCAGCCTTTGCCAGTTCCATAATGGAAATGGGAAATTATTTCCATGGATTTTATTATAGGATTGCCAATGACTTGGAGACAACATGATTCTATCATGGTTGTAGTGGACAAGTTGACAAAGGCAACACATTTTATACCGGTCAAGTCTACGCATAATACTGATGACATTGCAAAGATATTCATGAAAGAGATTTTCAAGTTGCATGGATTGCCTAAGGCAATAGTCTATGACAGAGATGTCAAGTTTACTTCCAATTTTTGGAAGGGGTTGTTTGCGGATTTGGGTACAAAGCTGAAATTCACTGCTTACCATCCTTAGACTGATGGGCAGACAAAGAGGGTAAATCAAGTGTTGGAAGACATGCTTCGCATGTATGTGATGGACAAACCAACCAAGTGGAAATATTATTTACACCTGGTAGAGTTTTCCTATAATAATGGACAGCAAGCATCCTTGGGGATGATTCTGTATGAAGCTTTGTATGGAAGAAGGTGTAGGACACCAGTGAACAAGGATGTGCTTAGTCCAGAACTGCTCAAGGAGATGGATCAACAGGTTGTAAAGATCAGGCAAAATCTGAAAGCAACCTAGGATAGGCAAATAATCTATGCTGATAAGCATAGGGTGAACATATAGTTCAGCATTGGGGATCATGTTTACCTCAGAGTGAGGGAAAAGAAGAGTTCTTTGAAGCTTGGAAGTTGTGCTAAGTTGTCCCCTAGATATTGTGGGATGTTTGAAGTGCTTGAAAGAATAGGGCCAGTTGCATATATACTTGCATTGCCTGCTAGCACTACGGCTCACAATGTTTTTCATGTTTCTTTGCTTAAGAAATATATACATGACCCTAACCACATGATAAATTGGGATGTGATTCAGGTGGAACTCGAGGGAGAGTTCCCAATCGAGCCAATGCACATCCTCGAAAGGAAGGTCACCATGATCCAGAATCAAGCCATAGGATAGGTAAAGGTGTAATGGGAGCACTACAGTCCTAAAGAGGCTACATGGGAGCTCAAGGATGCCATGAGATTGGCACATCCATTTTTCTTCAAGTCTGTGGAACACTGAGGCGATTCCAGTGTAGCATTTTGATCAAATTTTGTAAGCACTGAGGACAGTGCTATTGAAGGGCGAGGGGAATGTAACACCTTGGTTTTGACCCCATTGCATTAATGCATATCATGTAAATATTATATCAAATCATGACAAGGAGCTCAAGGCCAAGGCCCTGTCATTGATTGATTTTTGGTATATAGGAAATCATGGTTGATGCCTATAGTTTCTGTGCTTAGTCAAACATGTTTGTAAACATCATGAAAATATGCAATATAATGAAAACCCACAGCCAACTATGTCAATGCAATGAATAATGAGATGGGGGCATGATTTTCCTAAGGATGAGGGGGTGGGAATGTTAACCTTGAGCCTGTTTGGGGAAAATCCATGTGTCATGAGGAGAACCCATCAGAACTGTCAAATTACCCTCTTTCTTGTCTTTCTTCCAAAACCATTTATTCTGCCAGAAGGTGGTTGAGGTAGTTATTGCTTGGAAGGGAAGAGTATGGGAAATTTTCAAATTGGGAAGAAAACCCAGTTTTGGTATGTCGTGTTTTACTTGTATGGACAAGAAACACCAGAACCATATGCCAGTGTTGACCTACGAGTTCACATTTTTGGGGACTTACTCTCACAATTTTGAGAGCTGCGGGATGTTATGGCTCAGGACGTTCGGGCTCAAGATCCATCTCCATTATCCATTCACATAAAAAACTCTTCGGCAGCTGACCTCTTCTGATGTATCCTTTGCATTCTGCAAGTGTTTTGGCAACATTGTGGTAGCAGCGGAGCTCTACCAGTGTATCCGTCACGTTCTGTGAGTGTCTTCCCTTGGAAATACTATGATTGTTGCATTGTAGTGTCATATGAGACCCTGTTACTCGTGTTCCAGAGTAAACCTGTGTTGTGGAGTCTCCCTCTGGTTTTTGTGTTGTGCACCCTTGTTCAGGTCTGAGCTATGTACAAGACTTAGGAATGGGAGAGATGTAGAACGTGCTTGATAAACCTAGTTTGGAACCTCACAATAACATAAGAGTGGCTGGTAAACCTGCTATGCACATCCTAAAGAGCACTGGAAGGGAAGGTGTAGCTTGAGGGATTGTGGAGCAGAGAAGTGGACACTTCTTTGTGTTGGGTGTGTAGGCAGTAGGGAAGCCAGGCCAGATAGGTCTTGTGAAGGTGTTCTTAGCTTTGTAGATGAGTTCACTAGTTTAGCAGTTCTTCCTTCCCATTGCCTTAGATTCCTGATAAACCCAACTAGAAATATGGCTTGGTTGGTAGCCTGATAAACCCATCTGTTGGCTTGGCTGTGTCTTGTTGTGCTTGACCTGGTGAGTAACCTTTGGTTGGACAGTCTGATAAACCCAACTTCAAATGTTGGCTTGGATAGGTAGCCTGATAAACTCAGTAGTGAGATGGATTGAATGTGTACAGTCTGGTAAACCCATATGTTGGCTTAACTGGTCCTCAAAGGTGAATGTTGGATTGACTATGAACAGTCTATGAAACCCAACTGTGAGATGGCTTGGCAGAGTGGCCTGTGAAACCCATCTATTGGGATGTTTTCCCATACATCCTGATAAATCCAACTGTGTTTCCTTGGCTGAGTGTTATTGCACCCTGTCTATATATGTGTCTACTAGTATTCCCTTATTTCTTGAGGAAATCATGCCCATCTCAGGGGTGGCAGTGTTGTTGAGAGACTAAGCAGCACACTGGCCTATGGTTGGGAGGAAATTTGCAATGACATAGCTGCTTGCGGAACAAGTTCTATTCAAAGATAAGTGTTATTGTCTATGTTATTATGTTATTCTCTGCAATTATATTCTTGTTTTACAAATTGCTCGATGGATATGATGAACTTATTGTCATGTTGAATTGATGCATGGATCCTTTCAATAACTGCAATTATAGGCATCTATGTATGTTTTCCATCAATGCATTTTGAACTAAGTTGCAGGGTAGATTGGCTAGATTGATAATGGACTGAATGATCAGATCAATCCCAGAATTCATTAGAAAAGTTGAGTTTCCTGTTAGAATTCCTCCTTTGTGCAAATTTGCAGGTTTGCGGGATGTGAAATACTGTTTAGTAGATTTTGGTTTCTGCATATCCCCTTCCGCAAATTCCTCTCCACAACTTGTGGAATGTAGAATCGCGGTGTCGTGAATTCCCATAATTCCTAGTCCCACAAGTTAAAGTTTCCGCGCCGTCGAACTTCGTGGGATGATTCTCCGTCGTTGATCTGTTTTCAATATGGGATGTGGGATGAGGGATGCAGGATGTGGGAAGTGAGATCATAATTTTGTGTAACTTTCGATTCCACATCTTAGGATTTCCACACCGTTTATTTATGCGGACGAATTCTAAATTGTTGATTTGGATCTAGTCTGCAGGATCATTTATGATTGTTGATTTCCATCACGTTTCCCGCCGCCATCAGATATCCTCTGAGATCTTTCCTTACATATTGTTGAACTGATCTATGGAAGATGGGAGGGAGCGTGGTAGTGTTGGAATTGTTGAGATGTGGTTCACGACCATGCCTTGTGTTTCAATGAACAGTGAAGGTTCTCGATGAAATTTTTAATTCCGCATGATTATGGGGTATGGGTACATGACAATATGTGTTAGGGATCCCGTTTGTTACATTTTTATAATATGATATAAAGGGGGTATTAAAAATGGGCTGATAAAAATGGATACCTACAATATATGGTGAAACTAGGGTTTTTCTTAATTGGAAAGGTATATTGGGAAGGGGGTTCAACAATACAATTTTAGGAGTAATTTTCCAATATTTAGTGAAATTAGGGATATTCTTTAATATCCTTTGAATGGCCGTGCTATGTAAAAATTTCACTGAGTGAACCCCCGTATGCCAAGACCATCATACAATATATCCAGATAATGACCATGATCTATACAAACATATCTGCAAGATCTATGTCATGATCATCATAAATTGTGCAACAACATCTATAACAATATCAAAATCAAGTATGTTAAGAGATAAGCACAAGAACATGTACAAACTTCATACATTTTTAAGACAAAAAGATGGACCCTAGTCCATGAGAGTCATGACCATCACAAGAGAGACCTATGTACAAGAACCATGCCATTTCTATGCCAACATGACCATATTCATATCCCACATAACATATATAATGACTTCAAATAGATATACCAAGATAGAGGATTTCATACCAAAATCAAAGATGAGCTCTATCCACGAAAAACATGTGCCATCATAAGAGAAACCCACAATAATGAATCACCTCTTCCAAGATTACAATATGGAAACCAAAATATTATCCACATAAATTCGTCACATAGGCCTCAGAACCATCTTTCCAATGAGCCAATAATTTTTTTTTATGATATCATATGAGAAAGTTATTTCATTTTTTGTGAATCTCCCCAATCTTCAAAGATACGTAGAAATTTCTCCTCTAAAAATTTTTACACTTTTTCTCCAAAGATGTGTAGTATAAAGAGAGAATTTACTGATGATGAAATGAAATGTTTGGCCTTATGTTTTTATACTTCATCATGATCTAGTAACTTCTTTTAGTGTCTCCTTAAAGTCATCCTTAATTCATGGATCTTTTCATTTTAAGGGGGTCTCAAGGGCTAGTGCCTCACCTCAAGGATCCATCATGACACTTCATGCAAAAAATTTAGTATCACTATGTATCTTCTCCAAAGGGGGCCCTAAGGCTTGACCACATCATCATACTTGGTGGAGACACCATTATTTTTTGCAGGGATCCTTACCACTTCAAGTGGTTTAATGGGCCAAAGTACTACAACTTTTAGGGTCATGTGGACCAAGTGTTATTATTTTAGTGATACTTAAATATTCACACCTACTTCAGACCAATTTTTGGGACTCTTTAGGGCCTTCTCCACCATGGTTCATGTAACCCAAAAATCATGGGAAAGTGGACCAAAGACCATTGTTTCTGGGTGTCTTCAAATTTTATTTGAACATTTCCTTGTGTACCAATCCTTATTACTTCGGGGACTACTTCTCATGGTCATATGGACCAATCCTTATGGTCATGTATACCCAACACCACTACTTTAATAATTGTTTTCACATTTCTTACTGACATTGCTTAGGAACACCATCATGAACTTTCTTACACTTCTTATAATCATGGTCATGTGAACCATCATCATTTATTTAGAAATTATTCACACTTCTTTAGGATGCTTTAGGGAATCTTTTACACTCCACATCATCATGATCATTAGGAGATTATATAGGGGATTTGTGCCACTTATGTATAATTCAAAGTTTCTTCCCATGAGATCCATGCACAATCACTATGCCATAAGGGGACCACTTTGAGTTTATATACACTTGTGATCAAGGAATTCCTATGACTCTTCTTTAGGGGATTCAAGGATTCATTATACATTCCCAAATAATGTATCTCTACTACAACAAAATCCTCATTATCACCTTGACACCACATATATCTTCACCCTTTTGACACCAATGACACCTTGTTTGACATCAATTACAACATTTTACAACATTCTCCCCCTTTTTCATTGATGGAAACAACTTCAACTCTCGACCCCTTTGATATAAATGAAAAAATGGGTGAAGCAAATTTGTTCACCGTGACTATCCTAGGGATTATGCTGGCTTTCCCTGTCAATATGCTTCTCTTTTGTGATGTTGTTTTGCTGATAATTTTCTCCCTTGAAAAATATGACTTTACTTGACTATGAATGCCTTCTGAAAACATATCTATTTGCTGACAATGCCCCCCCTTTGACTGTGATGACTCCCCATTATACTTATCCATTTATTTAATCTTTATGAATTATCAACCCCCGTGTTCCTGAATAATTTACCAAAGAACTGATTTGTTGACTTTTCATCGATCTCCATTTGATGTTACTTACACTTTCTTTATGAAGTAGATCCCCTGTGTTTCTAAATAACTTACCAAAACACTGATTTGATGAGTTTTCATCGATATTCCTTTCATGTTACTTACACTTCCCCTTTACAATATCCATAATATTGGGATCCCTTATGCCAAACTGTTTAGAAAATTAGGTATTTGTCTACTATATGATCATTATCTGTAGTCCTGACACCTTTCTTTTTGCTTGTTGATATGTCATTATTAGTTGACTTTACAACTATTGCATATATGTCCTTTGAGTCTTTTGTATTGAATTTTTTTCCTTCACACATTCAATATGTAATACTAATTATTTTCTATCTTTGATCTTGGGACCTGTTCTACTTTCATTCAATATACTTCCCATTTTTAAGATAAGAGAATTGCTTTGGTTTCCTGTCTTGAGCTGTGAACTTTTATTATTTATATAACAGACCAATCCACAAGCTTCTTCCTTCTGTGCTACTAGCTTGTTCTTCCAAAATTTCTTATATATGATATCATTATTCTCCTTTATGGAAGAATTTATCATGCTTTTACAATCATTAGCTTTGTGTCCATAGTTGTTTCACTTATAGCATTCAACATTGTAGTTCATTGTACTTCTACAATCTCTTGACATGTTTCCATAACTTTGGTAATTATATCAATCGACATTGTTGTTCATGTGGATACCTCCATTTCTTGCATGAGTTTTATATTCATACGCTTTGCAATATATATCCCTATGCCCAAAATTGCTACATCAAAAACAAGAATCATAAAGGACAATTTAGTACATGGGAGAAAAAGATCCTCTTTGTGATGTGACATTTGTAGCCATTCTTCCTTAAATATTAACTTCTTCCTTTGTAGTCTTTTCCTTGGTGGGAGCTTCTAAAAATATCTGCATAACCCTTAGCCTTTTCTTCACTTTCCTTATTTGGTATCTTTGAGCTTTCATTTTCATTAATTCTCTTCTCAAACCTTGAATTTGTTTTCAATTGGGAAACCACCTTGTCCAAATCCCCTTTTAGTGAACGGATCTCAAGTTATTGCCTTTGAAAATATCTTTCTTCTCTTGAAGTTGACTTGCTAGACCTACTTCAATTTTCTTGGCCTACTCTACCTAAATTGTTAAACCAAAAATGGTCTTCTTAGTTTCTTCAATACCATCTACCATCTGTCATTTGAATTATAATCATCCACATGGGATTTTTGTAGTTGACCTTTTAGTAACTCGTTCTCCTCTTTAAGATTTAAGAGTTCCACTTTAGTTTCCATTGATTCCAAACTTAACTTCTCAAATTCTTCCTCTATAAAGGATCCCATTTCAGCTTCTGGTTCTTGAAACAAATTTTCCTTTCTTTTACATGCTTCCTCCTTCTCATTTAGTTGACTTTCTAGCACTATATTCTCTTGTTGATACTTATGCATTTGTTCCATTAACATATTGTTCTTATTTATTTCTTCCTTCAATTCATCTAGAGTAATAATTAGTTATGCTTCAAGATCTACAACCCCTTCAATTTCTGAATCTTCTTTATCTTTAGAAGCATCGCTTTCAGAAAATTCATCATACGATTCTGGATGTTCTTCATTTTTTGTATTTGAACTTTCATTTTTTATTTTCTTCATATTCTTGATGGAGAGATCCCTTTGTGTAGAGGTTTTGTAGCTTGTCCTAGAGTTCTTTAGTCGACGTACACTTTCCAACTTTGTCTTTCATAGGATCAAATAATCCATGCAATATTATATCCATTGTCATTTCATTATTCTTCCTTAACTCCTTGTTGAATGTTGTTTTTGGTGGTATTTTTTTAGCAGTGTAACCCTTCACAACATATCTCCATAGACTCAAATATTGTCCCTGTAAATAGAGTCTCATCCTATTAATCCAATTATGAAAATTTGATCCATAGAACAGAGGAACTCCATCTCCAGAGAAGATACTTTCATGTTCATCCATGATCTCCTGAGATATTCCTTCAAATTGTTAGACTGCACTTGAAGGAATCTGCTCTAATACCAATTGTTGGAAATAATGAGAGGGGGGTGAATCAGTATTGGAAATATAGGTATTGGGGCATATAAACTAGGTCCTAGTAAAAATAGGGAATATATTGTAAAAACATGTGTTTTTTAAAATGGAAATATCTATTGGGAGGGGGATTCAACAAAAGGATGTTGGTAGGTATTTATCAATATATAGTGAAATTAGGGGTATTATTTAATATCCTATGAACGAATGCATTTTGGCATAACTTCACTGGGTAAAGACCTGTTGTGTTTACCATTTGGAGAAATATATATTAGGGTTACAATGGGAACTGAGAAAAATGGTTCACACTTTATTTGTAGGTACATCTTTTTATTGTTGAACGCATTGATTGGCATTAGCTATATGAAACCTTATCTTTGGCGATCTTTTTATATTTGATATGGATAGTTCTATTTCTAACTACATGGAAGTTGGTGTCCTTGAATTATTATTATTTCTCTATTCAAATGCAAAAAATTGCATTTGCATTCTTTTAATTTAGATTTGTATAAAATATATGGTTAAGCAACAATTATTTCAATATGAAATAAGACTAAGAGAAATGTAATAGAGTAGCCATCTATTAGTCTTTAATGATATTCTTAATTTTTAGTAGTTAGTTCATTTTACTAACATTTTATGTGCGTGGAAATGTTTTATATTGTTAATAATATTTGATTTGTTATATTCTATTGCGTTTGATAAATTTTATAATAATTTCAATTTGTTTTATGGTGTTTAATTTTTTATACATCATATTAACTAATCAAAAATTTTAGAAGGATTGACATGTATGTCCAATTATAAAATCCAATGTGTGTGGTACAATATTTGTTAGCTTTTAAATTATTTTTGTGTATGAACCAAAGTGGAATTTATGAAAGTCGTAATGAGGAGAAATTCAACTATGAGATTGTTTCAAATATTAAATAGTTTCGGTAAAAATTTTGAATAATTGTATTTAATGGTTGTAGAAACACATTTTTTGTGGAAAATTTCATCAAAAATAATCTATGGAATGAAATTTCATGAAATTAGGATATGTAGACTTACGTTTTATGAAGGATTGTTAGATTACTATAAAGACTTCATTAAAGACTATTTTTATATTACATTTGTTTTTTTAGGAGTTATGATTCATGATTTGTCAAAGGATCAAAACCTACAACTAAATTTAACAGTTTGATATAAAAAAAAAACCATTTAACTTGATATAAATAACTATTGATACTACAAATTAATATATCAAGACAATAATTAGTTAAATGTAACAATCAAAATATTCATAAATATTACCTCATAAAATTCACCATAACGATTACACCAAACAATATGTGTGTAATTGGGTGCATAAGTTCTTATCCCTAATCCATAACAATGACGAACTGTATCCCATTTATGTGAAACCATTGAAGAAACTCACATTCACATGGTGCTATAATAGGTTATTATACAAATAGAAAAATACAAATGTTGGTCCCACCGTTTCATTTAGAAGGAACATGTGTATGATTTCTTGAACATGAAGTTAGTTGATATCTATAAGGATAGATTGGTCATGTATATAAAACAATGTCCTTAATATACTCATATCATGTGCTATGATAAGCTCTAATGGATTATTGTTTAGCACCCTAATGTGTGATAAGAATGCATTACAATAAGTTTAAAACTAACCATGAAACTTTCATCTCAACAAGGAATTTCTACATAATATTGAATTAATATCAAGTTCCAAGACCTTACCTGATTGAAAAATATGTATAAAAGGAATAATGAGGAATTGTAACCAATTTCGCTCAATCCTATGATATATCATAGTATTGCATCATGTGTTCCATATATTGTAGAGGTAGCTATGTAGTAGACATAATCTCATCATCATATTTTTTTGCAAGAAGTTGGAAAATGGTGTTTCTATCACTATTTCTTGCAGCAAAATTACAACCAAATTCCTTGTTTAAGTATATCGATCCCTCGATAGAGCCTCTCATCCGTCCCTCTCCCTCAACCCCACACCTTGTCCCATCGAATTTTATTTATTTTTGGGAACCCCATTTTATTTTTATATTTTCATAAAATTTTATTATATGATTTCAATTTTCCATGTGTCTCACTTATGGAATGGATTTTAGCTATTATATGTTTTCTTTTGTTAAATCCTTAGTTCACATTTTTAGTGAATTTATCTTGATAGTTTTTTCATGTAACATAACTATTTTTGTTAATTTAGGATTTTTGTTAAGTAAATATAATCTACCAAATTCTTATTGTATTTTATCATAGTTTTAAATTTTGAGATTATATTTAACTCCTCATATATGAGAGAGATTTTACCTCTTTTGTTAAATCCTTGGTTATATGTTTTCTTTTGTTTTGGTTTTTTTTAGTGAATTTATCTTGATACTTTTTTCATGTCACATAACTATTTTTGTTAATTTAGGATTTTTGTCATATGAGAGAGAGATAAATATTAATACAAAAAACAACATGTACACATTTTTTTTATAGCACATGCACACTTTTTATTTTCCTAACAAAATTCATGCTTTGAAATCTAAACAATGAATGAACATTTGAACACACAACAACAATAACAAAGAAACACATTGGTATGCATTTTATCGTAATTGGAAAGCATATGGTTGTATTATTATGGTATTGGGAAGGATTTTTTGTTCTTCTGATATAATTAAAAGATAAATTTTGTGTAATTAGAAATTAACAATTTGTAAAATTTTGAGACAACTATTGTCTTTCTACATATTAATTTTGTAATTGGAATACAGTCTTCGTCTTCTTCTGTATTTGGAAGAAAAAAATATACATTTTTGTAATTGGTAGTGAATCAAATTGTAATTGAAATCTCTTTAAACATGGGAAACTACCATAATAAAAAAAGAAAGTTGTCAAGAAAAATCATCCTATTGAAAAGGTCAATAAAACAATCTTGAGAAAATGCAAGGATAAGTACGAAAAAATAGAGGATTTTAGAAAAGGAGAATCCAAATTCTAGAACAACAAATGAACCTTCAATGAATAATATGTTAGGACAAGTTGTTGTTAATGACCAAATGAATATGGATTTAGTTGGATATTATTATATACTATGGATGAAATTAGAGAGGCAACTGATGCATTACCTAATGATGACTAAGGTCTCATGGTGCATCATGTTGTTCGACAATCTAACATTTTAGAAACTACCCATGAATATGTTGAAGTTACTTCTAATATTATTTTCCACAACAAAGAGATCAAGAGTTCCAAAACATATGTTCACCCACCTACCTGGATTGGACAGTGTGCATTGGAACAAATTTAAATGCATTCATGTGGATGAAAGTTCTTTAGCATCACTTCAATGTATGTTACTTGACCAAACTATTCGTTATGAATTCTTTAAAATTCTTAAAGAATATTTTGAACCAAAATTTGATGCAACTAAATGTCAATTGTTTTTGTGTTTTTTAAAATATATGAGCTTGAATGTTGTTAGAACAATTTTAGACATTAAATCTAAGTGATAATTTTATAGGCAAGTAATCATATTGTTATAAGTCTTGTCATTGCTTTTCAAAAAATTGTCTGGAAAAATCATTCTAAGACCACAATGCAGCCCAAGGTGTCTTGTCACAATCAATTGTTAGCAAGGTACACTACAACAAATCCTGGAACTAGCATTCCATTTAGCGTCCATTTTTAGTGTAAATTTTTTTTTTACATTGAGTGGTCAAACTAGATGCTAAATGGGAAGCGTCATGGACAAAAATTAAAGCGTCTTTTTTTGCTTCCTAAATGGCATCCTTTATGACGTCCAAAATAGTGCCTCTTTTTTTGCTTCCAGAATAGCGTCCAAATTTGCTTCCTAAACAATGTCGAGGTTTTATTCCAAAATAGCGTCCAACTTTGCTTCCTAAATAACATCAAGGTTTGCTTCCTAAATAATGTCCTAGTTTGCTTCCTAGCGAGTGTCCTCTTTTGCGTCTTAAATGACATCCCCATTAGCGCCATATTTGCATCCTTAATAGCACCATGTAAGCATCCAAATTAGCATCCATTTTTGCTACCACTTTAGCATCCCATTTTGCACCATGTTTTACTTCCAAATATGTGTCAATTTTTGCTTCCAAATTTGCACCAATTTTTCCTTCCTTTTTTGCATTACTACCAAAATGACGCCAAATATTTCTTCGATCGTTGCACCCTATTTTGTTTCCTATGTAGCACCATGTTTTGCATCCAAAGTAACGTCTTATTTTTCTACCATATCAACGCCATGTTTGGCTTCATCATTAATGCCACGTGTTGCATCCTTTTTAATGCCTAGTTTCGCATCTCTCATGCTTTGGTCACTAATTTAGTCATTTTTCATAATTTTATATACGAGTTTTGGTCATTTTGTTTGGTCACCTATCTCTTATTTTTTGCTTACTAATTTAGTTTTTTTTAACCAATATTATAATATCATTAGGGCATGGAGGAATGGAATGACCAACCTCCTGCTTGTAAGGTAGGCACTCTTCCATTGAGCTAGAATCCTTTAAGAATTTGGGAACCTAACTTACAGAGTCCTTTATAATGGTAAAAATGATCAATACACAACTTTGAGTATCTAATGGTCGACAAAGGATTATAGATTATATAAGTTCACAATATATGATCAAGTAGGTTATGAAATCCATAAACCTTTTCTAGGAATTTTGAACAAAACTCAAGAAATTGGTAATGGGACAACAAAAATCACTATTCCCTAGCAACTGTAATTGTACCACTATATGAGACCTATCAACAACAATTATCTTACTGTGGATGCCAAAAATATAGTAGATAAGTATGATCATTCTAGAGCCATGTATAAGTGGAGAAATAAGGAGAATCAAAAGAGGATGATTGAACCAATAATTGGTGCTTCACATGGATCCTATCCACCATGGGATGAGCAAATTTCTTTCTTCCATCTAGCTAATGAGTATCCAAAAGGACAAATGGTTAGGATATATTTTGATGCCAATTCATAATTTTTATTCGCTTCCCAGGGTGATTTTGTAGTGCTTGCATTGGGAGATCTACATGATCTCCAACGACATTGGATATAAGCATATTCATGGGGCCATATAGTATAGGATGAGGTTGTATTTTTATCTTTTTATTTGGAAAAACAAGCATGATTTGAAACACTGGGAGAAGGAATAGAATCAGATATACTTAACAAACTACAATCATGACAAGGCATAGGACTATACTCTATAGTCATTGTTCATATGTTGGAAATGGGTATAACTGCTAGCGATGTGTCATCGCTATAGTGACTTCTGTTTGTGTAACTCATTGACGATCTTGCTATACTAGCGACGAAAATTTCGTCGCTAGTATAGAAATCCCATCGGAGAGTCGCTAGTATAGCAATCCCATCAATCTCTTCAATAGTTGGTGGCTGATTATTTGTAGGTTGTGCCACCTAATTCTAGGAATGTAGTTGGTGGAAGAAAGCACTCATGTTCTTAACTCTTTAAAAAGAGCCTCTAGGAATGTAGTATCAATAGTATTAGATCTTGCCACCATTGTATTTTGTTGTTTCTCACTGGGAGAATGTGTAGGCACACTTTGAATTATCTCCTTGAAAATTTTTGGCTAGGCTTGTTCTCTATTACTATTTTCATCTTTCACACCTTCCATATTTCTTGATGCATCAATATCTGTAAGGTTTCCAGTTCCATCATCACTTCCAATTTCTACTTCCAATTTCTACTTCCAAGTTGTGAAGGTTTTCACCCAAGGTTGCACCACTACCAATACTATCTTGTCTCACTTCAACATCACACGTGAATCAATAATTTTGGTCATATTGCATCTCAAGGTCATGGTTAACAACACCTGTAGTCTCAGTTCCTTGCTCCATAGAATCCTGTTGTAAAGCTTGAGTTGAAATAGTGTTTGTATTATTGGAACTATTATATTCAACATGGGATTGATTACATTCCTTGGTTCTCTGTATATCAGTTTACTATGATTGTAAAGTTTCTGTCATTATAGTACCAACATTTGCAACTTGTGAGGTAGTAGCATCATCTTTTTCCTATGATATGGTGGTATCATGGGCCTAATTTGATCGAGTTTCATCAACTGGTTTATCCCTCTATAATTGAGAAACAAAATTATCCTCAATTCCTAATTCTATTGTAGTGCCACTCATTCATGTAAGTTGATGACTATCATCAACCCAGCTACTCAAATGATTTATTGGTCGACCACTTCAAAGTGTTCAGTAAATAGAATCCAAATGGGATGGAGCTGAAATACTTTCAATATTACTCTCTACTACAACCCTATAATTCTCTACAATCATAGACACATTACATTGTATATGTCCTTAAACTATGAATTCTAAATTTCAAATCCAAGAAAAACAATTTATAATCTAGCAGATGTTCAACAACCATAAATTTTAAAAATTACATATTGCTCAACGAAAAACTAATCTAAATGGGGTAGATGGTCTAATGAGAAGTGGATGTGGAAATGTCGTTCCACAAACATCAGTCCTTTTTATAATATTATAGATAGATGTAGTACTTCCCTATTGTCGATTTTCCCCCAAAAATTTTCCAATAGGCATTACATCAAATTGATCAAATAGAAAATCACCTTCAACTCAACCAAGCTTAGTTTGAGATAACAGGAGATAAGTTTGAGATAAAAGTATGAGGACTCAACCTTCCACTTATATTTTGATTTAAATCATCTACATTATCTTGTCGAATTTCTGACTCTATAGCTTCCTGAAGCATATGAGGATCCTCAAGAATATGACAAACAATAGTTGATGCAACATTGTTAAACCATGAAAATAAGCAACTAGTAGTAAATATGATCAAAGAAACCAATCCACCTCTTTCAAGGAAACACAATGCTATGGCATGCACCATTTTTAGCCTTGCACATAGTTGGAGAAGAGATTGTACAATAGTTGAGGTAAGATTTATCTAAATGAAGTTGCAGACTATGTTCATATTTTCTTTCTACTCTTAAGCAGTTATGTACCCTTCAGGAACAACCAACATGTGCTTTGTACAATTTTGATGATTAGACTCCAAGTTCTCAGTATTCTCAACATCACCATCTTTTTTCTTGGACTGTTTAAATATCATAATATTAGAATCAAATTTTTGCTTCAACTATAGAAACTTATCAACAACTAGTCGCATGGGGATCACATACTTAAAATCTGGAAGACTGTCACTTTTTGATGGATCCAGGTAAAAACTAGACAATATATCCAGCAAAACACTAACAAGACCATTGTCAGCAGCAATTCCACAAGTTGTATTGTATTCATGTAAAATTAGATCCAAAACATGAGATGGAAAGGAAAACATGTTATTGGTCTACAAGAAATAATATAACTTTGGCTCTTGCTTTACCATCGTTTTGAGTGCATGATGTTAGCGACAAGTCCTTCAAAGGAAAAGATAGAGATTCCTTAGCATTAATGAGTAACTTAATGCAAGTGGAAAATATATCATCAATAGAAGAAACTTGTACCAAATCCTTTTCCTGGTCAATAAATATCCTTTTGTCTTATAGCCATCTCTTCCTTGGCTGAAGATTTAGTACTTCCCAATAACAAAGCTAACACTCAAGCAAGTTCATCATCTTCTTGCAAGGGATTGTTTGGATGAATAAATAACCATTCAATTTCCATCTCTACATGGTTTGAATGAACATTTCTAAGGGTTATTCATCCCTTTCCCTTGAGAAACCCATTTCAACAATCATTGAAATTGATGCATCATCAAGAGGTGGTACAACAACTTAAGTAGATGAATTACTACCTCGAGTAGATTTCAACACTTTGTCATCAACTCTGAAATAGACATTCTTCATTATGGAACAAACTGAATTAATGAATTTCGCACTCCACTCAGGAAATAAGGGATGGTTCTAGAGATATCGAAATACCTTTAAGAATAGGGGTTCTAATAACTTAGCAAATTTATCTAGACTATTTGGCAGAGAAATGGTCCCATTAGCAATTGGTTTCACTATGAAATGTGATGAGGAAGACCCCATGATGCAAGATGGTGCAGATAGGTGGTCCATCATCCCTGCATAAGTTACTAATGTTCCAAATACATAAGTATTGTCATTTTCAGCATTATTGACATTGTTTGTTTCCATTAAGGCAGGTTTCTACATTGCTTTCCAGAGTAATTGAATAGTAGCTCCAAATGTAGTTAGTATCAACTTTAAGACACCATGTGCATGGAAGTTATTTAACAAAATAGGGTTACATGATTAGTGTTTGTCCACAATGACAATGGAATAAAATCAACAACCTTACAAAAATAGCGACACCTGAATGAGAATGGAAACTCTCTCTATGGTATACTTGCATGTCCATCAAAGTTTGGATCATCCAGAAAGAAGGTTGCAAATGTAGAGGGTACAAATTTGGAAGCAAAACTAACAGTGAAGAATCGTCCCAACAACGAGAGAGAAGATGCATCACCTTTCATAGTTCTAATTTCTAACACCCTTAATAAATCTCATGGATGTCAGTAGAATAGATAGTGAATGGTGAACAATCTCTTCAATAAGCTGGGCACATTATTTGCTATCTGTCATAGCACCTAGTGTGAGTAGAATTAATTATGCTCCAACTATCGACCTGTTAACATAAAATTTTCCCCAATGTGTATTTGCTAATGAGGTGTTCATTCAGATTGATGAGATTTAAGAGTTTCTCACTGTGTATATGTACAGACTTTTCTAATGAGGTATCATTTCTTACGAGGAGGATTCTCTTGAATGTTCTGATAAAGTTGATCCAAATACATAGTCTATATGCACAGTAAATACGGTAGTAAGGAGACAGTAACATACCTCTAATAGAAAACATGAAGAGACATTACATCAAATATAATGTTACCACTGTTATGCAAGCCTAGAATGACATACAAGAATTGATGTATAGATTTTATTGGTTCATCTTCAATACATGTAGATACTAACTACTAAGAGTTGAGCACAACTTTCGATATGTAGATGAATCAATCCATCCCAAATTGATTTGTTGTGGACTGTTTGCATTCCATACTGATCTATCATTAGGAGATTTGATCACATTGGTACCGTTATATTTCATCATTTCCCACTTTTTAGAATATATGTTTTTATGGTTGGGGTGTCGATATGGAATTTTTACAATGTCATTTTCTTTTACGAGTGTCATATTTTGAGCATTGATATGAGTAGAAAGTTGTATTTTCATCTCTGGAGGTTTTAAGGTTTCGTTTTGTGTCTTTTCCAACTTGTTTTCTAACTGCATGTTATCATTTTGAAACTTCTTAATCACTTCTACATGTGACTTTCTGTCATCTTCAGGCTTCTTAAGTTGTTCCTTAAGATATTCGTTATGCCTTCTGATACAACGATTTTCTTCCTATTTTTCTAGAATTTTTCCTTCAATGCCTTCCCTAGATTGTTTTGTCATCGAACTACTTTTCAACTTCTTAGTTTTTGTGACTAGTGTCTTGTTACGATTACTTAATCTGAAAATTTCTTCGGAATGGCTTGATAAAACCTTGTTGAATTTTGTTATTTCTAACTTATGTGTCTTCTTACTGTCGTCATACTGTTGCTGGAGTTTTTCTTTTTGTTGTTTATGATGACATAACTCTGTTTCTTGATTTTCTAAATTCATTCGGACTTGTGCCAATTCAACATCTTTTTCCATGATGAGTTTGTTTAGATGCTTTATTTCTTCTTCTAATTTATTATCGCATCCATATGGTGATTTGTTGTCATTTTTTGAATTTATGATCTCATCTTCTAAGTTTTGATTATGAATTTTTAAACATGATATTTCTTTATCCTGATCAGATAACATTTTCTTGTTATCACTTATGGTTCGTTCTAGCTGTTGATTTTCATTCCATAAGTGACGATTCTCATTGTCTCTCCACTCTTTCAACAACTTATGTGTCTCAACATCAGCTTGTATACTTTTATTGATCGCCTTATATTTCTCTAACTCGTCCACTGTTTTTTGTAGATGTGACTTCATTTTCGAATATGTAGGTGCCATTGTTTGTGACTGTATTTTTACTTCACTTTTCCCTTCCTTTCTTTTTCTCTTTTTTTTGAATTTCATTTTTTATGGCAATCTTCCTTCTTCTTCTCTTTATTTTTTCCAATAATTTTGTAAAATGTGAGTAGATTGGATGGTTGGGAGGAATAAGTGTTACCTTCCCAACCTAGGTTCAAATCTCACTTACTTCTTTGTAGTTATTATTATGCACTTTTTATATTCAAATCCAAACCCACTTTAAGAAACCACGTGTGGTTTCACTCTTACCTCCTTCTCTTTTTAACTTTTCTTTTCTTTTACCTCTTTTTTGGGGGGGTTACTTTTACCCCTTTTTATTTTTTTAATTTTTAAGGACAAAGTCCTATTTTTTTCAGAAACCCAAATCTACAAAAGGTGTAAATAATGTTGTCCAGGGTCCGTATAGCTCTGATACCACTGTAACATCCATAGTTGGATATTCTCAATTAAGTAATTTCTGAAATAACCCACATATCCGTAGATAATAAAATATGAATAAATTAATAGATAAAAAGATGATAGGATATTACAACATAGCTCGCCTTTAATATGGCTTGAGAATTTCATAATGAAGAGTTATGTCCCTTCACATTAATAGCTACTACTATAATAATTAACAATTATTATTTTATTTAATTATTAACCTTATTTAATTATTATCCTATTTATGTTCATGACAGTTTAAATCATCCATAAAGAAGGTTGCAAATGTAGATGCTACAAATTTGGAAGTAGGACTAACAGTGGAAGAATCGTCCCAACAACGAGAGAGAGGATGCATCACCTTTCATAGTTCTAATTTATAACACCCTTAATAAAGCTCATGGATGTCAGTAGAATAGATAGTGAATGGTGAACAATCTCTTCAATATGCTAGGCACATTATTTGCTATCTGTCATAGCACCTAGTGTGAGTAGAATTAATTATGCTCCAATTATGGACCTGTTAACACAAAATTTTCCCCATTGTGTATTTTCTAATAAGGTGTTCATTCAGATTGATGAGATTTAAGAGTTTCTCACTGTGTATATGTCCATACTTTTCTAATAAGGTATCTTATCTTACAATGAGGATGCTCTTGAATGTTTTGATAAAGTTGATCCAAATACATAGTCTATATGCACAGTAAATATGGTAGTAAGGAGATAGTAACATACCTCTAACATAAAACATGAAGAGACATTACAACAAATATAATGTTACCACTATTATGCAAGCCTAGCATGACATACAAGAATTGATGTATAGATTTTATTGGTTCATCTTCAGTACATGAGGCATTGGCATACAAAGAATGATGACATCAAGGACATAATGAGTGGTAACAACATCTTAATTGAAATTTCATGTTGTTGTCTTGTTTATCAAATCAAGGAAGATTCAGAAGCTTTTTAAAATTTCACTCTTAGATACAAAAAACGCTCCCAAAACAGGAGCTTTTGAAAATTTGACTTTTTGCTCCCCTCCCGCTCCCTGCTCCCCGCTCCCCACTCCCAATAGCATAGTTCAAGAGTAATGGGTGTCTAGCATATCTGTTGACAATAAATGTCCAACCAATTATCAGAAAGAGTTTAATAAGCAATTTGAACACACCTTGGGATTACTTTTTCTCATTTGAATCACCGAGAAAGATAGTAGTAAATATCTATGCCACAATTTTTCCTCAAAGATTAGTTTGGTTACACAATCTTTTACACTGCACTTAGTAGCGTATCATTCAAATACAAGGTGTAATTCCTGTAGCAAATGTCTAATAAGTAATATGCAAGGCATGGTTTCTCTAGTGGATCTCTAGCACTTCAAGGTGTAGTTCTTTTAGCATATTTTTCCTTGGGTTGAATCATACACTTGCAAAAGGGGCACCTTATAGTTGGTGGTTGTATGTCAGCAAGTCACGTGCAAATCCCCTTCAAATATGGGAGCTCGATCAGTCAAAACAGTGTAGTTTTAACATGTGCATGCTAATGTGATAAAATTAGAGACAGATAGTGATTAAGGCTAGGTAATATTGGAACTTACACAACAGTTAGGGAGTACATGCATGGAGAAAAAATGATGTTTGTTATAGTCAACATGCAGGGCACCTTTGCACAGTCTAACTAACTATGCTATTTTAGGATCAAAATTAGACAGTTCAAGTGCAGTTGTGTTTCTGTGCTATGTAATGTTGCATATAAATGTAAGAGAGGGCACAATTAGTAATGTTGCATATAAATGTAATGTGAGGTCATTACTGAGGTTATCATGCAGCTCTATCTTTGGATCTGGAACTTTGTTTTGCTAGGGAATGATGTCTATATCACCAAATTAAGGACCTAGGATCAGTCCCATGTTCTCTTCAAGGATTTCTATCTGGTCCTTTTTCTCTAATACACAAGGATAAGTAAGTTTTGGAAGGTTTATTTTCATTATAAGGAAATAAAAACTTCAAAAATGAAAAGCTCCTGCAAAGCTAAAGACTTGTGTTAGCTCATAGGGATTAAATTTTCCAAAACAAAAAGCCTTTTTTGGCTAGCAATTTACATCATGATTACCCAAGATTGGAATAACACCTCTAGAACGCCCAATTTTTTTTGTTTGTAATGCATATTTTTTCATGTAGTCAAAGGTAATGAAAGTGTGTTGCCCATTTTGGCATTTTGTAAGTGTCTCAATATTTTTGGGAAATTTCATCCATGGCCTCCCATACTGAATGCAAGATGACAACTATTCAAGTCAAAATCCTCTTTAACTATGAAAGGATAAAATTTACTGCTTATAGTAGAAATGTCATATGGGTTCTACTTCTCTGACTGTCATTGCACCATTACAATTTTGCTTTGTAGATATAGAACCAAGTTGAAAATATTTCCTGGAAATTAAAGCGTCTAGAAGCTTTAATTGGCCAGAGGTAATGCCCCAGTTAATACAATCAAGAAAATGGAAGAAAGAAATGACAAAGGACAAGGCAAGGAAAGGCCAACCAAGAATGACACTACCTAGCATGAAATAATCTATTGGGGAAAGGAGTAAAAGGAAAAATATATTGATGCATGGTGATATAAAGGAGTTAAAGCTTGATGAGACTCCATTTGCAAAGGAAGCTCCCAACCTGAACAACAGTACCATGCATTGTTTTAGCATTTGCTTGAGCTTGCAAGTGATATTTTCTTTGTTTTAGGTTCTTCATGCTTTCTTTACCCTATGGATTCTTAGAGTTTGATCATTCTTGAATCCTATCTTCTCCAATTGAATGTGACATACCATAAGGGTACCGATAGACAATAATTTTTGCAAATTAGTGAAAGTGAAATTGCAATTTATTGCATTTTATAACAAAACATATTGGAGACAGGTTTTATTTGTTCATGCAATATCCATACGATACGATTACAACTTTTGTCAATTTCTTGCCACAAAAATGTTTTCAGATACAACTGTCAATTATACTAATGATTTTAGGTATATAATGCATTGTCAATAATGCTTTGTTGATCAAAGTGCAAACAAAGAATCTATTTACATCTCAATCAATTGAATTGATTGAAATTATGGTTTCAATATCATTCCTAGTAAACAACATTGGAGATCTATAGGCTAGGAGCACTAATAGTGATTGAAAATGCAACCAATGAAATTTTACTAGAAGCCCAATTATAGAAGTAACTTAGCACTAAGTTTTTGGCCCCTGCACTACACACAATTCATAAATGCGACCCTGAGGCTCTATGTGGCAGTAGTAGTAACAGTAATTGCAAATTTTGATTAAGACCTCCTACCAAAGGCCATAGGCATTCTAAATATGGATGGGATGGATCTGGCCATCTTCCCAATAAGAAAGTTTCGTGCAAACAAGAATAAATTCTCTTGCAGTTACTCTATTCCTAATAATTACATATCAAGAACCTTCTTTTAATATTTGATAGTGCTATGACTTGAAAGCAGAATTGTTAATTATTAAAGTAGTTATGGTAGGGTTGGTCATTGTACAATATATTTTGGTACAAAAATCGAATATGATACTTTGATGATCTCTTCACATTCTTAAAGGGCATATGAGTTTACAAATCTTGTTCTAGGGTGTCCCATTTGTCACCCTTATGTTGTAATTAGATATTGTTTTCACAAATATTTTTGTGAGTAGCACATATTATACCTTACAACACTAGTTATGAGTCATCACAAACAAAGCAGTCATGGTCAAACAAGTTTTAGCACCAGAATTAGATAAATTCAAAGAAGCTCAAAATTCTAGACTTTATGTTAGTAAGTCTAGCATCTTGAGATTTTATGAAGTGCACCTAACTGAGAGCAAAAAAAACAAGCATAAAGATAACATAACAAACATAGAATTTAGAAAATCATGTGGCATTGGCTCTACAGTTTCATCTTTATGATTAAAAAAATCAAGATAACATAAAATTTAAAATTTATTTTCAATGGGACTGTTCAGTACATTAGAAAAAAAACATAACTTACAAATAAGGAGGTGAAATAAACACCTCAATTCTATGGAATACATTAGATTGACATGAATAAAATAATTGGCATTCTGATACATAGGCACCTTAATTTGTTGTGTCAACTAATATGTAAAACAAATTTATTGAAGTTTATTTCTAGAGGGTGAAGGGAAATCATGACTTGTACTAAAAGAACAATAACCACTGGTTAGGAGTCAATGACAGAAATCCCACCTTGCAACCGAAATTCCAAATTCGGTTATTCTTCAAAGAGGGAGGGTGCACAACAAAGTAGCAACTTACAATCCTATTAAGTTCAACCAATTGCATATTGAATATGCTTTATGGAAAAATAATAGTATCCCACCCAGCACATTGAATGTTATTTATAGAAACCAAAACTATTCTTGATTAAGCACTCCAGACTAGAATCCAAATCATCAATGCTTTAAGGGTAAAGGATGTGAAAATGATTGGGGGAAAATAAAAACAAAAAAGGACAAAAATGGATGCTATTAGAAATTTTCCCTTCTAATTTATCCAAGTGTTTTTATCATAAATAAACATAGTGGACCAAATTTTAATTAAGTCTTGATTCCAATTAAGATGGTATCCCAAGTCAACTTTTAGATGGTATCCCAAATCAACTATAGATTAATTTGAATACATGCTTAAAAGGCATAATTCAAGCATATTTTTTTTATTAAAGATTTAGTGTGTAATTTTATTCATGGCATAAGTTGATATAACCTAGATTAAGAGATCAATTTAGTCTTTAGACCCAAGCTTAAAACTCAAGTGATGATGGTTTTATGTTCTAGATCACATATTTGTTCTATGCTTGCATGCATTTTCCTTGTGTACTAATTGAGATCTTTGGGCAATTCAATAGAGTACCGTCAATCCCACTTCTATATTAGTACCCAAAGTTTCTATTTCTTATTTTTCAAGTTTTTATATTTCATCTGTGGGATATATGTGTGGTGATGCATATACACCAAAAGAGTGGGGAGAACTACAATCCTAAATTAAAATTCCAATGGCAGGGGCCTAATATATCAGAGATCATTAATTTTTTATTTACAATTTAACTAGATCAATAGCAATGTTTAGATATAGAGAAGTCAGTCTCTAATTTTCTGCCACTTCTCATTCTGGAATTAAAATGGTATCCATTCTGGCACCGAAGATAATGTGTGTTTAGTCTATGGTTATTATTTGATAGAACTAAACATGATTATGATGAAATTTGTCAATTTTCAGTACTTAGATTTCTCTTCTATAAAAAATACAGTAAAATCCATGTTTGTTAGTTAAAGAAAATATGGTTGTTCAAGGACAGAAGAGGACAACAGACATCCTCCATTACACAAATCCCTATAGATATGATAAGGTGAAACAACTGTAATGGTACAGACAAGGGATATCTGGGCGACACTCAGGAAGGGGTGATTCGCAACAAAAAGAAGGGAGAAAAATATATTTTTATGGATTTCTGAGGGAATCAACAACTAATAGAGACAAAGTGGACACTCTCGTGGAAGGGGTAAACCATGCATTAAACTTGGCCTCCAAAACAAAAAGAGTGGGAGCATATTCTAAATTTACCAATATTCTCGTGGTACCAAAAAGGCCTCTAGGTCCCTAAATGGTGTATTTTGGTAAAATATGTATTTCAAAGATATTAAATAATAAATATCTCAGTTTTTGGACAATGTACTTATCACATGCTCTAGAAAAAACATTAATTGAATAGTATTTCTTTTTCCAGATAAAAAAATGATACAGCAAATCTATGTGACTGACATCTCCAAGAAAATATATCTGTCAAGCAACACTTCAATCCCTTCTCGTAACAATTACTGGTAGTTAGTGAACATTTCAAAAAAAAAATTGATAACTAAATCATGAAAGATGAACTTGACAAATAAAAAAAAGAACACAATCCAGGAACTACCACATCAGTTAGCCAATCACACCAGGATAACAAATCTTAAAAGGTAGCCTATCCTTAAAGTGGTATGTGCTTAAAGAAGAGATCTAATATTTAAACTGACAAAAGACTAAAAGCACATGCAGGTAAAATAATATCCATTTTTATTTGTAAGCACTAACAGTACATATTTTCCTCATTTATGGGATACACAAGACTTGTCATGTTAAAGGAAATACTAATATGCATACCTGAAGAGTAGAAACAATGCTAGCATGATATTTTTCATGCTCATCAAATCCACTTTGGATTTGCACCACCTCTGCCCTAGAAATAAATTGTTCTCTAAGGTCTATCTCTAGTTGTTGTAACTACTCCCTTTTCCTTGCAATATCATGTAGACGTTGTTGTATGGACTCCTCATATGTGTTCATCTCAGCATGAATGGATAGCAAGGTTATATCTGTCTCTAGTTGTCTATTATATTGTTGCACATGATTAATCCATGTAATTCAAACTAGTGGTCAAGCAAAGCATCAAGGAAAACACAAATGCTAACACTACTAAAATAAAATTCTCAAAAGAAGAGAAGTTTTTACAAAAATTCAAGAATGGATTGAAAATATTGAACAAAAATAATATTCTCTGCAAATTCAGAATAACAAATAATAGATGAATGTTAATTTGAAAAATAGCAGCCTTCATCCTTACCATGGTAATTACTAAGGAAATGTTGAACTTCTTTAGATCCACTTCAGATAGCATGGCCTAAGCTACTAAACATTACATGAAGTTTTTTGTTGAATGTGCTCTAGCATAACATTAAAAAAACACTTCTTGATGTGCTCAAGGACTTCCATTCTGCAAAATATTGAACTAAACCAACAAAGATCCATTTTAAAAGGGGATCTACCAAGCGCCAAGATGGATCAAATCTATCGAAGTGCAAAACCTTCATCAACAATTGCATTCTAAATGTTTTAAATCTATTTGAGCCGACATGTTATTTTTTATAATAGTTTATTATTTTTTACAAAAGACACATGTCAGCTCCAAGATGAGCATGGAAGGAGTTACACATCCTCTCCCTATTGGGTTGTAGAATGTGCCTCTCAATGCAATATAGTAGAACCCTAGGAGGTCAAACATGCAATAGTAATAGTCTTTGTTGTGTTGTTTCTAACTTCTGACCTTTATAAGTACATGGAAAATGAACTAGTGACCACTCAGTTATGAGGGAAACTAATAGTAAAAAAGCAAAAAGAGTGTCTAGGGGACTAGAACCCTATGGGTTCTCATTAAAAAGAACAAAATACAAAAGACAACAAATCGGTATCCATGAGAATTGAACCGAACCACTGCCCTCTTCTTCAAAGAGAGGAAAAATAATAAAAAATCCCTAACTTCTGACCTTTACAAGTACATGGAAAATGACCTAGTGACCACTCAATTATGAGGGAAACTAATAGTAAAAAGGAAAAAAGAGTGAATAGGGGAATAGAACCTATGGATTCTCATTAAAAAGAAAAGAATACAAAATACAACAAATCAGTATCCATGGAAATTGAATTGAACCACTGCTCTCTTCTTGAAAGAGAGGAACAATAATAATAAATACAAAGTTGTTGTCTATGGGATTTGAGCATATGACTGCCAGGGAGATGGGAAATATTAAAAGAATGAAATGAGTTCTTATAGGTTTGAAACTTTGACCTTCGACCTCCTTGGGGCAAAGGAAGCAAAACTAAAAAACAACAAAATGGATGTACAGAAGAAAAATAGTTTCCCATGGAATTCAAAATGCTACATCTTAGGACAGAGATAAAGTTAAAAAAACAAAATGAGCATTTAAAGCTTGAGCCATGACAAAACGGGTGTCCATAGGTATTGAACCACTAACCTATACAAGTGAAAAATAAAAAGTAGGCATAGATACAAAGTGGGTTTCGATGGAACATATGTCCTTAGAAGTTAAGAGGAAAATAAAAAACACAAAATTTTAATGAGAGTGTATGCATTTGAACCTGTGACTTCTTAGTGAAGGAGGCAAAATTTGAGATATTATATTGAAAATTTTAAAAATGGATTTATTCTAGGTGTTCTATTATTAGTAGTAATAAATAAATTAAAGCAATCAAAACATTCATTTTTCTAAAATTTATATCACATTTCACAATTTCATTTAATTTTATTTGTATGATGCACATCTATCCACCTATATCATGAAAGTTTTATTTTTATTTTTATTTTTTTTATATGAAATTTTTGCCCTTGATATCAATAGCTTTGTTACCACCCAAGTCATATAAATGTCCAATCATGAAAGAGGATTTTTGGGGAACTAAAAGGCTCTAAAAAATCAAACCTAGGTGTGCAACAACAATAAAATCAGTTATGAGCTAAAACTTGCAGTATGGGCACTAGTCAACATCAAAGAGGCATGTTTAGCTAGCATTGAAATCAATTATAGGTAGGTTTTTGGTAGAAATAACCTCATTTCTTCAATTATGGGCCATGAATCAATAGAAACCATCCTTGCACCTGCATTCTGGGTGAAGGTGCAACCTTAAACCTTATGTTTTAGACATTTGTAGAGGTTTTTTGGAATCACAATAAACAATAAAACCTGTTCCTTTAAGTGTTGGGAATTAAAAATGGGGGATTCCCTTGTCCTCTCTATGATTTCAACCTCAAATCAACATGTAAAAAAAACAAGATAACCAGGATTGTGTAGAAGAAAATGATTATCACACTTAGACCCAGTCTTCTCCGTATGTCATCTCAAGAGGTTTCACGCCATGTTGATATAGTTGTAACATGTATTCTCAGAAAGAGCGATTAAAGGGTGTACAAGTTTTGCAATGTGTAGAACTTGAGTTTAAAATAGACATGTTCTAACCTTCTTGTAAGACAATAAAAGGGAGGTGACTTATGCACATTAAAAACTAAGCATTAAACTCTACAAATAACCTAATTTCAAGAAAAATATTAGAGCCAACCTGTGAGCATACTCAAGGTGATTTAAATTCCAAATAATATTTATATTCCTTTCGGGAGTTCCTTACATACCATTCTTGTAGCAGATTCAAAGTGAAAAAATATGCCTATGGTTAGCTCTTCTTAAAATACAACTAGAAGTCTGTTTGGGTCAGTTCCTAAAGCATCTAGCAAGGGCCTCCTGTAGAAGATCTACCTAGGCTTAATGATATGTTTTATTAAGTATAATATAAAATAAAAACCTTGCCCTTGGTGATTTGTAGATATTGAAAACCCTTTAATGGTGGAAACATATAGACTTGTAGCATTGAGGGGAGATTGGTAATGGACAAGAAAAATCCAAGGATTTTCTTGTATTATATTTCATACCAACAATTGAAGAGACCTATAGAAAGGAGTTGATGGAATGTTTAGGCATTCAGTGACACAATGCAAGAAACCTATACGAAACTAGTAGAGAAAATAAAATTTGTGGCCCTCTCAAATATTTTAAAATAGAAAATTAAGTGAAGTTCTCAAGTATTCAATCAATTTAGATCTTATATGTCAAATAGCTATCCTCTGTATCCTCTAAAAAATTACGCAGTTGTGGCAGGGCTTAAAACACCATTCAAAACAATGAATTCCATTTCCAAAATTAAAACGGTGTATCTAGTGGCTCACAAGTGAATCTGGACCAGTGAGAGAATCAGAGCATGGATCCCAGCAACCAAAAATGGAAATTGTACTAAAGTTTGGAGTGCACATAGCTTTACTTCTCTACTTAAGCATAATAGGTCTCCTTAATTATTCAACAGACATGAATGCTCTATGTTCAACATTTCTATGAGAATAGTCTAAATAGGCAAAGCTTTACAAACATACGCATGCACACATAGTGGGATGACCATTGAAAGAAAAACAGTCACTACATACTATCAAGAAATAAAAATGGGAGTAGAACTTAAGTGTTCCACAACACTTTTGAGGCATATTGAGGCCTATACCAAGAAAGAGGCCATGAATAATCCATCTAGATCTAACCCACAAACAACATTTGCAACAGTAAGGCTTGAGACAAACCCCAAATTCTAAGCATGACACTGGCAAACCCATTTTCTACTAACAGGAGCACTATATAACCTTCAACTATCTAATGCATTTGGTCCAGAAAAGGCATTCAAAATAGGACTCCATACACTAAATACCTCCTCCTAATTCCATTGACATTTTGATTGGCCCCAAATTTGTCTGTAAGTACTTTTCTAGTGTAATATCCACCACCTCCAGTCCCATAAAGGCCTTCACATAGATCTGCAATCTCAGTAGGATAAGTAGGATCCTCACCATCATACTATGCATTGATCAGGGTATTCAAATAAATCTTGGAAAATTCATGGGCAATCACACTTATCATCCCATCAATCCCAACATCGCCATTAGGGGGCTTGAATTTCTTCATTCTAGTCATATAACTTGGCACTACAAAAGGATAAGAACAGACTTATGGGAACTACTTCCAGAGTTCCCAATCCATGCATAAGGTGGTGTGTATCATACAATAGAGGGGAATGTAAAATAATGAAACCCACAGACTGCCCTGCAGAATTCTTAGACAACAACATCACTAGAAGTGAGGAGAAGATAAAGGGCATTATTGGGATCAATATGAAGGGGACTAATCTTGGCGCTTATGGAATCCTGTATTACTTCCTGAATAATCATCCTACTTAGTATATTACCATGGGAATAGTAATCCTCATGCTCACTAGCAATAACTATGTTTCTGCTAATATTGCCACTAGTCTAATCACTATAGAACTTCATTGTTTGCCACCACTGACCCATAGAAGGGCTCTTGGTATTATTAGAGATAGATGGCAGAAACTCATTGATAATACGCTTCTCCTTCTTTCTCCATCTACCATACTGAATTGTATGGACATTCATGGTATAAGTCATCACAGGCCCCATATGGTACCTCATATTCACAAACGTTGAAGACCCTTCATGCTTCTTTGAAGCCCCAAACTATAAATATGCCTTATTGGGTTGTTGTTTCAGTCCCAAAGCAGTAGTAGTCTAATTGAAATATTGAGGCCATGTCCTCCATGCTTCAACTAAGGATAATAAAATGACAAGAAGCAAACCCACAAATGCAAAAATTCCCATTTCCTCCAAGAAACAACACACAAAGCAACAGGGGGAATGGATACAATGTAATGAGAGACAAGCCCCTTATGTAATACTAAAATGCTTGAGGAATGGAGTGTTCATGTGACTTTCATAGGGAATATAAAATAAAACAAGACTACAAACATACATAGTGACTCACATAGAGCATAGCGCGCCATATCGGTGGGGATTCTGGAGATTGTAGTCCTCATATCGGTATCCATTATCAAAATACATGTCTCATTTATCAAATCTTTTGCAAGAGAAAAACAATAATTGGGTGGGAAAGTTGAAACTGATCCAGGCACCAGAATAATTGCCTACCATGTCCACAGATAGCAGGCTCCTTTGTGTGTTGGTGGATTAGTTTTCATTACAGTTTGGGGGAAACCCAAAAACTTGAAGGGAAAACCTCAGTTTCTCTTCAAAATGCTGAAAATTGCATAATGTGTTGAAGGATAAAGAAGAGCTAGAGATGGTGGGAGTCTTGTTGTATGGTCCATTTCTATTAGGCACCAAAGAAATCCAAGCCAAAGTGAACAACACAAGCATCTGGATCTGGCTATCAATAATAAGGAACTAGACCACGATCCTGTCAATCTCTTCCTTTCAATCTAAAACATCTGATTCTTCATCATACTTAGCATAAGAATCTCGATCTTGAAATTCATGGGTTGTAACGTTTACGTTTTCCTCGGTTACGAAGAACTAGGCTTCCATTGATATAATGAACTATAGACTACTTAGATTTCAAGACATTCATTGGGATAAAATATGGAATAAGGCTACAACCTCGATATTTGTCTCTATTTTATCAATTTACAATAGTATTTTATTATATATGTAATAAAAAAACCATAAGTGAGAGAGAGGTCACACAATCAATTAACAAGGATAGAAAGGAATGAGCAACCCTCCACCTTTTAAATGACGTTGTACAATGACCAAAGAACCTACCATAGGCTAACCCATGATCTTAAAAATATAATAGTTCCTTGCCACTTATGGCCTTGCAAAGTAAATTAAAGGTGAGCACCTTCCAACTCAAACCTTTTTCCATCCATCCTTGCAATATTCTGGGAACCAACACTTATTCACTATGGAAAGTGGGTGGATAGAACTGGGGTTAGACTATAATGAGAAACCCTCCTCCTTTTAAATGATGTAGTACAATGCCCTAGGAACCTCCCATATACTACATAGTGACTTCCACAAGGTAATGTATCCTTGTCGTCTATGGAGTTTCCATGAAAAAGGTGATCCTTTCCTCCTATGAGCTTGCAATCTAGAGGTAATTGTTTCCCTATCTCAAGTGCCTCAACTGTAGAGCTCTAATGGGATAAGGTGTTGAAAGATGAATACACACCCTTACTAATGCCACAGTGGCTCATGCACACTTAACTCCAATGTTTTGTTGTGATGCATTGTTGAACCCATGTGACATACCTAACCCACATACATAAATGGCACACTTAACCCACACATATAAATGATCCATCACACCCACATGTGTAAATGATGCATTGATAGGTCTCAATGACTTAACCATGAATAGGGAAATTTTTATGCTAAAAATGGGTGGTCATATGCCCAACATTTGCATTGGCCCTAAAAATGATGTCTTTGTCACTTAAATGGGATATGTTGGGCATTTCAATTTTGGTACATACTAATGTTCTTATAGATTAGTCTGAGGTAAAAAGATCATAGTTTTAGTCTATAACATTTTCTATAGCTATTATGGTCTATATGTATTTCATCAAGCTAGGATCTATGGGATGTTTGTTTTGCATGTAGGACATTATTCCCATTTTAATATTGTTAAGTACACTATAGATTGTTTGCATAGTATTTGCCAAGGTTTATAGCCAAAACTTAGATTATGAGGTGATACCAATGACCTAATGGACTCATGGGATGTACATGATTCTTGAGATCCATTCCTTGTTATAGGGCCAAAAATTGGGATCTTGAAACATAAATTTTGTCTATGGGACTTATGGGTCATACATGGTGCCAAATTCCTCCACAAGATCCCTAAATAAGGAACATTTAGTATACAAGTAAGATATCTTGGTCATGTTGAGGTTTAACACACCATGAATAATTGTCAAGGTCTAAT